>OZ004706.1:80136478-80438978 GCA_963924515.1 Vespertilio murinus
CACCCTTGTTGATCTCATCGGGTCTCATGGCTTCACTCTCTACATGATGATGGCTCCCACAGGCATATTTCCAGATATTTGTTATGACAAATGCCTACGTGACATCATTACTTGGACGTCTAATAAAGACTTTGAAATCAACATGTCCAAGAATGAACTGATCTTTGCAACAAAACCTGCTTTCCCTCAATCTTCCCTATTTTAGTTGATAATATATTTCATTTCTTCTTTCACTCTTCACATCTGGTTGTTCAGAAAATATTTTTGGCTTTTTCAAAAGGACCAAAATCCAAAACACTGACAACACCAAATGTTGGCAAGGATGAGAAGCAACAGGAACTGTCATTCGTTGCTGGTAGGAATGCAAAATGGTATATAGCCATTTTGAAAGACAGTTTGGCAGTTTCTTATAAAACTAAATAAATTACTACCATATGATCCAGCAATCATGTTCATTGGTATTTACATAAATGGGTTGAAAACTTATGTTCACACGAAAGCCTGCACCTGGGAATTTTTAGCAGCTTTAGTCATAATTGTCTAAACTTAAAAGTAACCAAGGTGTCTTTCAGGAAGTGAATGGATAAACTGTGGTTTAGCCAAACAATGGAATATTATTCAATGCAAAAAACAAACAAACCCAAAACTATCAAGCCATTAAAAGATATGGGGGAATCTTAAATGCTTATTACCAAGTAACAGAAGCCAATCTGAAAAGGCTACATACTGTATCATTCCAATTATATGACATTCTGAACAAGGCAAAATTTTGAAAAAAGTGAAATGTTTGGTGGTGCTAGGGTTATAGGGAGGAAGTAATAAATATGTGGAACACGGGATTTTTAAGGCAGTGAAACTATTTGTATGATACTATAGTGGTGAATATATGTGATTATACATTTGTACAAACTCACAGAATGTACAACACTCAGAGTGAACCCTAATGTAAACTGTGGACTTTGGGTGATGTGTAAATGGTGATACTGGGAGAGTTTTTGTGCATATGGAGCATCATTGGATATGAGGAAAATCTTTCAGCTTCCTGATTAATTTATTTATGAACTTAAAACTGCTCTTAAAGAAACAGACCATTAAATAAATTAGTGTACTTAAAAAAATGTTTCCTGACATTGCCAAGTGTTCCTTTGTGGGGCAAGCATTCCCTTAGTGGAGAATCACTGATTTAGTCATAGACAAGTTGATAGAGTGATTACAAATTGTGATAGGGTGATAAAGGAGACAAGCACTGGATGTGACTAAAAGTGAAAAGGAGCCAATTTATGTAGGATGGTCAAAGCAGCCTTCTCTGAGGAGAGAACATATAAGCTGATATTTGAATTCTAGTCTAAGGTAGCAATAGAAAGGCCTAGGGAGAAGGCAGTCCAGGTAAATGGAAGAACACTTGCAAGGCCATTGAGTCAGGAGAGAGGTTAGTATAACTTAGGTGTGAAAGAGGATAGAGTGTAGAATAGTAACAAACAGGGTGCAAGAGACACAACCAGAGAGGTATTGGGCTGGGCTCTTCACTCACTGTAGAGAACTAGGAATTGAAGCTGAGTGTTATAGCAAGCCCCAGACAGACATATAGTGACATATATATATATATATATATATATATATATATATATATATAATAATCTATATATATATAAAACCCTAGTATGCAAATAGACTGAACAGCAGAACAACTAAACAACCAAATAACCAGTTGCTATGATGTGCGCTGACCACCAGAGGGCACACGCAGAACATGGTGGATGTTGGCAGCAGGTGGCAGAGCATGGAACATGGCAAGCGTTGGCCACGGCAGGGCGGTGGAGCAGGTGAGTGGGTCACCAGACCAAGGCAGAGTGCTGTTCGTTGTCATCAGGGGAGCCTCTAGGGTTACTGAAAATTCTTTGCTCCTGTGTACACGCTGAGGTTCCACCTGGCACTCGCAAATACTGCTGGTGTTGGCCCCACTTGCACCTGCTTCTGGCACCAGCCCCAATAGCTGGCCCCAATTGCTCTGCAACATCAGTGGGCACGAGAGGGGCCAGCGCTGGCAGTACATGAGAACAATAGTGGCGGGAGTGGGGCTGCTGGCAGACAGGGGACCGGGGGCCATGGCTGGAGGGGCTGAGCAGAGGTGCAAAGGATGGGCAGAGACCCACCCCTGTGCCCACTGCAACCTCACGGCCCACAGTTTTTTTTCAAGGTGCACAAATTTGTGCACTTGGCCTCTCATATTGCAAATAACTATGTACAGTGTCAGGTGGATACTAGAAATATCAGGGGAAAACACTTTGTAAAATATATGATTGTCTAACCACTAGGCTGTATACTTGAAACTAATACAAAGTAATATTGAATGAAAACTGCGATTGAAAAAAAAATTTAAAGCAAAAAGAAAAAGAGAAAGAAGAAATAACTGACATTGAGGGCTGGATTCTGGTGGGTCTGGGGGATCTAATATTTGATGTCTAGGGAGGTTATTTAACTCAGAAGTTCAAGGTTCATAGACTGTGAGATTCTGAGACTCAGCCATGCATCCTTTGCCATACTTCTCCCTCATCCACCCCTCTGAAGTGGGATGTTCCAGAGCAAGGCAGGTGTAAGGGAAGCCAGCTCCCAATCCCAAGTTTGGCCCATGAAAGATATCAGTGAAAGTGCAGAACCACAGATTCATCTAATTATTTCAATTGGTGTCTAGGCATGATTATTTCTTATACTGAGTCTGCAGCCATTACTTTAGGCTTGCAACCAATTATTTACACATTTAGCTATTCAACATATTTCTTCAGTACCTATCAGTATCTATTTTAGGTCCTCAAGAGTTAAAGTGGAGAGAAAGGGAGTCTCTATCTTCAAAAAGCTTAGTTCTCTTGGGAGTGAAGGGTAGAAACTAAGTTAACTGGAAAGATAAACAAAATGATTGGAAGTTGTAAATGCTAAAAGGGAACTGAAAAAGGGGCTGAAATGGGTGTGTTTATACAGAATGGTCAGGGAGGATGTCTTTAATACATAAGCAGAAATCTAGAAAACAGGAAGAGGTTGTCCATGTGAAGGGTTGAGAACACATTCCATGCAGCAAAATTAGAAAGTCTCCAGGGAGGAAACAGCTTGTCCTATTGATGGGCCTTGTGGAAATAAAAACCAACCAAAAGAAAAGGAGCAAAGACTATTTAGTCATGGGAGTCAGCTGATGTCACTATGCTTTGGCAGGTACTCAGTTATTAATAAATCCTGATCCTTTTGATCTGATCATTGAGGGACTATTGTTTGGTTTCCTGGATCCGTTGTTAGATTCAGTGGTCTGCCTTCTACAAGTATGACTTATATATAGCAGATTGGCTTCCTAGGCTGGTTACTGTACATAATGGAATGGTTTCCTGGGCTGGTTGCTGCAGGCTGTGGGTCAGAGTTCTATTTTTACATATGGTCTGGCCATTGTCCATACATATATTCAGTCTCTCAATCTGAAAGCACACAAGTGTATTGGGGCTCTACAGTGTCAGGGAGAGGGACACATGATAAGATTTAGCTCAGATCACACAGAGCCTTGTGAGCCATGAGTATGAGACTGGTTTCCTTCTAATGGAATGAAGAAGCATTGGAGCATTTTAAGTAGAGAAGTGAGGTGGCTAAATGTATGTTTTGAAAGGAACAGTTTTGCTGCTGTGTGCTTAATAGATTTGAGAGGGGAAGTTCAGAGAACTGTTAGGAGGCTGCTGCAAGAATCCAGGCATAAGATAATGGTGGCTTATTCTAAAGTGAGAGTACCTCTATGGCTTAAGTAATTTGTGGCCAGGAATTATTTTTGAGCTGAAGTTATTGTTTGGATATAACTTATCTATTTATCTACTATAGGAAATATTTGAGCTAAACAAGGATTAAGGATTAGATTGAATTGATAATTATATATTTTATTGTAAATTAATGAGTTGAAATAGACATGAATCTGTTGTGGGTTTATTCAGTATGAGTCAGTTGTTAATTACCATGGGTACATTGATAAAATTATTTCTAGGCCCAATAAGTGAGGAGCAGACATGGCAGCAACATTGAGTTCCTAATACATCTGGGTAGCCATCTGACTTCCCTAAAGGGTCCTGAATCTATCCTTGTATCATCAATTCTATTTTTAAAACATACCAATAATAGCTATTCCAATTAACCTTTATTTTAGTAACTATTTACATCTTTTAAAAGTATTTCTAGATCTAGTTATGCTGGCTTATATATCTATTCACTTATTAAACACCTACTGTATGCCAGACAGTAAGCTATGAACTGGGAATATAGAGATGAATAAGATAGATAAAGTTCCTGCCCTCTTTGAATCTATACGGTAGGAAAGATATACATTAAACAGACATATACTCAAATGAATACATAATTGCACATTTCTGTAAACACTAAGAAGAAAAAGATCAGAGACCAACATAATAGAAGACAGTGCTATTTTAGATTATGTGGTCAAGGAAGTGTCTATTGGTAAGTTGAGAAGGAATTAATTAGGCAAAAACTGGGGGAAAGAGGACATGATGGCCCTGAGGTGAGATGCAGGGACAGAAAGGAAGCAAGGCTGGCTCAGTGATCAAGGAGAGTGAGTTACAATGAAAATGGAGAGGTCAGGGGAGGGCACAGCAAGTATCTGCTATCTTGAAGGTCACAAAAGGGCAGTGCTAGAAGGTAAGGGATCTCAGAAAGGGGCAGGACTACTTGTGTTTTTAAAAGATCACCCTAGTTGCTATGTGGATGGGTTGGAAGGACAGGAGTGAAAGCTGGGAGGATTAGAAGGTCATTGCGATGGTCTTGGTGGGATGTGACAGTGGTGATGCTAGGAGGGTGGCATTGAAGATGGAATTCAGAGGAAAGACTGAGAGATCTTTTGGTAGTTAAATGGTGGAATCATTTTTCTTGCAGTGATGGGTTGGATATAGAAGTGAAGGAGGGAAGATATCAAATGACCTTCAATTTCTGGTTTGAAAAACTGGTGATTGCAGGAAAATTATGTTTCTATATGTCCTCCTTAGGTTTACTTACATTATCAGAACTCAAATGCTTGTTTTAAAATAGTGGTAGCCATAGTTTTATCATGAATTCACTGCTTCTCAAGTATCTCCTTTAACTTTGTATTGGTTGAATAGCCTTACTCTCTATTTTTCATATTACCCATTTCTTTATATCTGGCTTTGTAGAGACCCTATATCTTCCCCCCCTTTTTTCTGTATCCTAACATCTATTTCCACTAAGTATAAAAAATTAATTTAAAGGGATAAATTGGTTTTGCTGTTACCATTCTAATTTAGTGACCTCTAGGAGTTGAATACTAGTCCCCAGAACATACTAGATGAGCAGCTAGGCTTTTAATGAGCCAGGCTATTAAAGAGAGCTGGGTAAATCCTGACCCTCCCACCCTATCTCACTCTCCAAAATAAGTTGCAAAAATATTACTTCCAAAATTTACCTAACCTATAGCTCAATAAGTTGTGGTTAAGAGGAAATCATTCACATTCCTAAACTTTGCCATAAAATCTATTGCTTAGTTTAATGTAAAAAATATGCATTTTGTGTTGCATATTCTACTTTTATCCCATTTTTCCCTTTAAATGTGACCTTAAAAGTTGGACAAAATAGTTATCTTTACACGGAGCTGCTCCAAATCATATTGAATCTTATTTTTCACTTTATATTTTTAGCTACATATATTATATATGAATATGCTTCTGATATAAAAATTCAAACCAATAATTATTGGTTTGACAGACATCCCTCTCATAATCCAGGACTGCTGGCTCCCACTGCTTGCCTGCCTGTCAGCTTGATTACTTCCTAACCACTTCCCTGCCAGGCTGATTGACTCCTAACTGCTCTCCTGCTGGCCTGATTGTCCCCAACTGTCTCCCATGCTGGCCTAGTCATCCCCAACTGCCCTCCCCTGCAGGCCTGCTTGCTCCTCACTGCCCTCCCCTGCAGGTCCAGTTGCCCCCAACTACCCTCCCCTGCTGGCCTGATCACCCACAACTATCCTCCCCTGCTGGCCATCTTGTGGCTGCTATCTTTGACCACTTGAAGATTGCCTTCTTGTGTGAGGATGTGAGGGTGAATTTGCATATTACCTATTTATTATATAGAATATGTATGCATGAAAATATATATGTAAATTTACTCTATCTGTTGATATAAGTACTCTATTAATTGCTTGATACCCATAACACAATGTTTTGAAGATATTTCCATATTTAAACATAAATATTACCTCATTCTTTATAATAATTGGAAAATAATTCAATATCTATCATATTAAATTATTCTTTTTCTAAAGGATATTAAAGTTGGTCCAATATTTTGTTGTTATACACAATTCAAATGGTCTTTCCTATACCTGCTTATTGTGTTTTTTGAAAGATTCATAAAAATTAAATTGTTGAGTCAAAAATATGTGCATCTCATTACACCCACTATCTTTTTGATTTTTTGACTTCACATCTATATTACCATCAATATTGGACATTATTAAGCTTCAAAAACTTTTGCTTATTTGGTCAAAATAAGTCATTATTATTTTGATCTATATTTATTTATTTACTTAGGGGTTGAGAATATAAAGTGTGTTCCAAAAAATTTATACACACTATGCCTGTAAATTCCATTACATTTTGAAAATAAAATGTATTTTAATAAGCATTGTCTTTGTAATTATTCAAAGTGTATATATATTTTTTGAGATATACTGTATATATATATATATATATATATATATATATATATCCATATCCCAACACCACTATGCACATCTCAGACTGCTCTTTTTTCATAGTTACTTTATCTTTTTTCATGCTGTTGAGCATCTTTGCCAGCTGTTTCAGATAATTTTTTTAAAATCTCTGCTGCATTCATCTTCTGGAGAATTCTCTAGTTCTTTCATTTGAGGGTTGTTTCTCTTTGCTGTGGGGGCCAGCTTTGGAACTAGATCCCAGAGTTCTCAGTGGCAACCCTCTACAGCTGAGAAGTCTCTCTGGGACTTCAGTTGCTGTCTGCCCTTTCACCCCTTCTACTAATCTCTATGTGGTCTCCACTTTTAGTCCTAGGGTATCGGGGTTCTCTCCTGCAAGTTTTCCATTGACTCTTCAGGAAGTTTTTCTATATTTTAATGGTAATTCCAGTTTTTTCCTGGGAGCATGTCTATGCGGCATCCCCTTACTCTGCCACCATTTTTAATCTTTGGCAGAATTATTTATAGTACTCCAAACTGTTCTGAATGCTGCAACCTAGGCTGCAGGACCTGAGAGGTGCCCACACCCAGGACTGGAGGGTTAAATGGGTCATGCTGAGTGAACACTGGGAGCAGAGTGGAGTCTGGAAGGCACAGAGGCCCCATTCCTGACCTGATGGGGCTCAGCAAGCCTCAAGCACACCACTGCACAGCAGGGACACTGCCTCCCAGATCTCCTCCTACTCACAGAGCCAGGGGCCTGAAGCCTGTGAGTCCATGAAGAAACTCAAGAAGCCAAAATGACCCCTAAATCATGTTTTATATACATTTATATATTTTCAGCCTGTCCCAATCTTTTAGTTGTTTATGGTATCTTCTGTCATATAACATTTTTTAATTTTATGAAATTAATTCTTTCAATTGTTTCTTTTATGGCATATATATTTTTTATCCTGTTTAAAAGGTCTACCCCAATTTGAGATTATAAAAACTTCTCTCCTACATTTATCTTAATATATTTATAGATTTAAAAAGATTTAGCTTTTTATAACATTAAAAATCTATTTTTTGCACTTGCAGTTGATTAGATACTTAGTTTTTATTTCTAAAACATGTACACATTTAAATATTTATGCAATTAATAAATGAACTTAATTTCCCCCAAAATATATTCTAATCATCTTAAAGCCATTTATTGACCAGTTAACCTTTGCTTCACTAGATTAAAGTACTGTCAGTAGCCTACACTAAATTCTCATTGATAAATGACTCATCACATTCCATACATCTCTTCTTATGCTTTTATCACATCACATGATAAAGCACTACAGTTTTAAAGTTTATTTTTATATTTGTTCAATTATTAAAATTTCCATAGAGATTCTTGCATATTATACCTTCTAGATTAATTTTAAAATAAACTTATAAATTCCCATAAAATTCTGTTGGAATTTTTTTAATTGGAAATACATAAAATTTATAGAGTAATTTGAAATATGTTCATTCTTTTTACTCATTTTGTCATTATACTATCATTATAAATAGAGATGATTGGTTTCAATGTCTGAAAAAATAAGAATTATTGTCTTAATATTTAATGATTAAGGATTACATAAAATAACCAGAAATGTGTGTGCTGTATTTTTTAAAATAAATGTCATTATCACCTAAAATCTGTTAACTGTTATAACTATACTAGAGGCCTTGTGCACAAAATTTGTGCCTGGGGGAAAGAAGAGTAAGTGTCCCTCAGTCCAGCCTGCACCCTCTCCAATCTGGGACCCCTTGAGGGATGTCTGACATCCCTCTCACAATCCAGGACTGCTGACTCCCAACTGCTTGCCTGTCTGCCTGCTTGCCTGCCTGCCTTCCTGATTGCCCCTAACTGCTTCTGCCTGCCAGCCTAATCACCCTCTAACCATTTCATGCCAGCTTGATTAATGTCTAACTGCTCCCCTGCCAGCCTGTTTGCCCCCAACTTCCCTCCTCTGCAGGCCTGGTCACCCCTGTAGGGTTAATCACCCTCAATTGTCCTCCCTTGCAGGCCTGGTGCCTCCCAATGCCCTCCCCTGCTGGCCATCTTGTGGTGGCCATCTTGTGTCCACATGGGGGCAGGATCTTTGTCACATGGGGGTAGCTATCTTGATCTTGTGTCTTGGAGTGATGGTCAATCAGCATATTACTCTTTTATTAGTGCATGGGTGTGGGCCAGCTGGTTTGCCATGAAGGGTGTCCCAAATCAGGGTGTGGGTTCCCTTGGGGCATGTGGCAGCCTGGGCGAGGGGCCTGTGATGGTTTGCAGGCCGTTCACATCTCCTGGTGAACCAAGCGGAGACCCTGGTATCTGGAATTTATTTATCTTCTACAATTGAAACTTTGTAGCCTGGAGAGGAGCCAAGCCATCTGCTTGCTCCACGGCTGCTGCCATTTCTGTTTGGAATTTGTTTACCTTCTATAATTGAAACTTTGTAGCTTTGAGTGGAGGCCTAGGCCAGCTAGGGCAGGCAGAAAGCTTGGCTTCTTCCATTGACAGAGAAACCCAAACCTCCTTCCTGCTCTCTGTGGCCACAGCCATCTTTGTTGGGGTTAATTTGCATACTCACTCTGATTGGCTGGTGGGCATGACTTGTGGGTATAGTAGAGATATGGTCAATTTGCATATTACTCTTTTATTAGATAAGATTGTTTTCTAGCTTTTTAAATTGGAATAGTTTAAGACTTACAAAAATGTTGCAAAGAGTTCCTGTATACATTCACCCAGCTTCTACAAACATCTTGCATAACCACAGTACAAAGATTGGAAGGAGGAAAACAACACTGATATAATACAGCATTCTGCTTCACAAACCCCCTCAAATTTCACTAGTTTTTCCACTTGTGTCCGTTTTGGTCCAGAGTTCAATTCTAAAACTGACATGAGATTTAATTGTCATATCTCCTTAATATCTTTAAATCTGTGACAATTTCTTACTTTCTTTGTTTCTCATGAAATTGACACTTTTTTTTGCCTGAGTCTACACACATTTTATAATAATTCTTTATTTTGAAAGTATTGCATATGTCCCCTCCCCTCCATTGCCCCCCTCTTACTTCCTCTCCCCTGCCCTAGGCCTTCTGCACCCTATTGTCTATGTCCATGGGTTATGCATATATGCATACAAGGTCTTTGGTTGATTACTTCCCCCCTCCTCAACCTCTCCCACACCTTCGCTCTGAGATTCTGCACTCTGTTCCATGCTTCCATGTCTCTGGATCCATTCTGATGAACTTGACACTTTTGAAGGTACTGGCTAGTCATTTTTAAAATACCCCTCAATTTATATTTATCTGATATTGTCTCAGGATTAGTTGGGATTGTGCATTTGTGGTGAGAATTCAGAGTTGATGTACCCTTCTCAGTGTCTCATATTAGGTGGTAAAGTATGTCGCTATATTTTATTTTAAATGGCACTAACATTGACCACTTGGTTATGGTAGTTTTTCTTGATTTCTCCACTGTAAAATTATAATTTTTTCTTTTTAATTTATACTTATTTTTTTTGGGGAGATACTTTATGGATATGATAATATTCATCTTAGTTTCTCATCATGGTTTTGACCACTAATTTTAATCTTCCACGATTCTTGTTGTTTACCTAAACTGATCATTTTCTATTTACTTCATTTCATTCTTATTTATTAATTGAAATTCTATTGTTAAAAAAAAGGAGTAGTTTCTTCATACCTACTGATTGAATGCTATAAGTATAGGCTTGTGGATATTTTACTCTATGGGTTATATCTGATATTATTTTGTCACTCAAATTACTCCAGCTTTAGCCATTGGGAGCATTTCCAAATTGGCTGCTGTGTCCTTTTGACATGGCCCCATCATTTTTCAAACATGCCTTTACTTTGTTACACCAAAATATGTTCTGAGCTTGTCTTATATGTTCCCTGTCACAGATTTGGAAACAATCTTTTCTTTAAGAAGCCTTGGTTCCTTTTATTAGAAAATGGTACTTAGAATCAATATCTGGGCTCTAGGTGGCCTAGTTACTACTGGGTTGTCATTGTTTCTAGGCTCTCTCATCAGACAGAGCTAGGGAATATATGTGTGTATACTAAGCATGCATATAAACATATCTTTATCCCTTTGTCCATGTGTTTATATACTAAAAACCATGAGTTTATGCAAACACCTATTGTTTCAATCCAACAGCATAGGGTTTATTCTATTCTCTCTCTTTTCTCACTTATAACATTTTCTCCTCTAAAATAGAAAAACCTATGTATTTTGACCACTTGGTTTTTGGAAGGAGGTTTTTTGAAATACATAGGTTTTGGAAAAAAAAACAATATGTATTTTTTTTTCACTGCAAGTATAAACATAAGCAGTACTATGGGCTTTCATAGTTAGAAAGACTCTTGGATATTATTTGGTATAATTCCTTCATTTTACAAATGAGAAAATCCAGGCCAATAGTGATTAAATTGCCAAAGGGAAAAAGTAAAGTACTAGAAAAAAATAATGATAAATGTCAGGATTTTAAATTTTAATATTGTGTATACTTCACAGGAGGATTTAGAAAGAACAGGAAAGGTAATGTCATGGAACTGCGAAGAAGCATTAATTCACTGCCCTACCTCCCCCCTGCCACTATTGAGATAAAATGAGACCATTCTGGTTAAAAAAGTAAGACATTTGGTTAGCATGGTTTGTGTATATAATATGGCCAGAGGCCAGAAAAATTTAACACACTACTCATGTGGTGTTAAGACAACCTCTGGAAAATAGAAGAACTGAGTATTCCATTACCATGTCTAATTTGTACAAATATGGATACCAAGAAATCCTCAGAGGTCATTAAAGTTTATAGATCATGTTACATGAAGTAAATATAAAGGAATAATTTTATTTTTTTCCTTATAAATATCATTAACATCTTGTCTTTTGTAACTATATATTAGTCACACAGATTTAAATTTCTAAAGATGAGATGAGCAGGATATTAAGTCTCCTGGAAAAATCACTTATTTTGTGAGCATGACAATTGACAAATATATATCACTAATGTGACAACTCAACCATTAAATTCCTCATGTTTTGTCTACTCTCTGCTATGAAAATTTTGGATCTCTGGTTTAATGATGCCCCAGAATTTTAATTTTCTTTGAGTGACCCAGTGGTAGACTGGATTAAAGGAGGTGTATGTCCTTATTGTCAAGATGGCAATGGAAAAGATGTGACTGCAGCATCTGGGGATTGAAAAATGGAGCTCATTTTTTTTTTTTTTGTAAAACATTGACACATGTGATGGTCAGGGTCTAGGGTTGTTTGGTAATACAAAATATGTATGTTGTGGGCTAAAACTTAAATTCCACATATATTGTTAATTTTTTAAGAAACAATTTCAAAACAATCAACTTGGAACACAAATCATAGGTTGGTGACATTGCATTGAGTTCTTGAGTCACTCTTAGGATATAATTCTGAGAATTATAATTTGTGAATTCTTAAATCTTTATTCAGACCCTCAATAGATTTCATCCATGCCTCAGTTAGAACAAGCTGTAGAAAATGGCAAATGGAATAATTGCCTTGGCCTTTGATGAGCTTGCAAAGCTGGTGAGTAAGCCTGATTCTCCTTATGTGTGAAGAGTATAGGAGCCCAAGTGAAGTTAAAGACTTCATACATCTACAATCATCTTATTCAAATTGTCCTGGTCATCTTCAAAAGGACCACTTCTCCCCAATTTCAGACTTCCATAGTTCTGAGAATTATCTTCTGCATTTCTCTTCTTCTAAGTATACTTCATACATATTTTGACTTTGTGTCATTTATACTTGAATATTTAAGTGGAGATGAGTATACAGTGATTTTAACCAAGAGCACTCTCTGGGGATATGAATTAGTCATAAGTCTTTATCCTAAGTCAAGATATTTATGAACATTACATTGAGGATCTGGGAAACATTCATTTACCTTGTTTGATTTAAGGAATCGGATATCATTTTTTGATCTTCATTGTTGAAAGAATTACAGAGGTCCTTTTTGGTGTTTTGTTGTTGTTGATTTCCCCCATTGATCCCTCTCCACCTACATCTACACCTCACAAGGCTTCAGCTCACTATGGTCTGTGTCCATGGGCTATGCATATGTATACGTATAAAACCCAATATGCAAATAGACCAAATGGCAGAACAAGCAAACAACAGAACAAACAGTTGCTATGATGTGCGCTGACCACCAGGGGCACATAGGGAACATGGCAGGCATTGACAGCTGGCGGCAGAGTACATGGTGGGCATTGACTGCGACAGGATTGTGGAGCAAGTGAGCAGGGGCACCAGACCAAGGCGGGGAACAAGTTGCTGTCCTTGGGGTGAGCCTCCAGTGGTTACTGAAAATGTTTTGCCAGCAGACATGGGACTGGGGGCCATAGTGATAGGGGCTGGGTGGGGGCACATAGAATGGGCCGCTACTCGCCTCTGTGCCCATGGTGGCTTTGAGGCCCACATTTAGTTTCAAGGTACACGAATTCATGCACTGGGCCCCTAGTATGAATATAAATTCCCCTGTTAACCTCTCTCCCTAACTTCCACCCTCATTCCTGCCTTCTTTCTGAAATTCCTCAGTCTGTTCTATGGTTCTATGTCTCTGGATCTATTTTGTTTATCAGTTTATTTTGTTCATTAGATTCCACATATGAATGAGATCATGTGATACTTATTTTTCTCTAACTGGCTTATTTCTCTTAGCATAATACTCTCCAGCTCCATCCATACTGTTGCAAATGATAAGAGTTCTTTCAAAAAAGCAAAAATAAGAGGAAGAAGTAAAAAAGATGGATATTATTTTTAATTATCCAATTAAAAACAAGATCTATAGCCCTGACTGGTTTGGCTCGGTGGATAGAGCATCAGCCTGCAGACTCAAGGGTCCCAGATTTGATTCTAGTCAAGGGCATGAACCTTGGTAGCAGGCACATCCCCAGTATGGGGTGTGCAGGAGGTAGCTTATCAGTGTTTCTCTCTTATAGAGATTTCTAACTCTCTATTCCTCTCCCTTCCTCTCTGGAGAAAATCAATAAAATATATTTAAAACAAAAACAAAAAAACAAGATCTATAAAATTTCCATCTTACTAAACTTAGAAGGGTTTATTGCTTAAATAATTATGAAATAAAAAATTTTACCACTGAATAAATAGTAGATTTATTAAAGAGAAATTTTATATTGCAGAAGACATTAAATTGTTTTTAGAAAATATAAAAATATTTTATGTTTGGAATTTTACTTAATCCCCTTTCTTATTTTTCAAGGACAGAAATATTTCTCAGAAGATGTCTTTTCTTCCTTTCAATCTAATAAAGTCAAAATGTTTATAACAAAGAAATAAGCTTCAGATCCCCCCTAAACACACACACAACAACAACAACAACAATCCAGAGACAGTTATTTTAAGGAATAAACCAAGAAAAATATATTCAAACACATATTCCCACATTTGCAATAATAATAGAATGAATGGCAGCAAGTTTTCTTCCAAACAGATTGTATTATATGTGTTTTTCTCTTTTCCTATCTGTCAAGATGAGAATGTTTCTCTTTAAATTTACAGGGATTCTGACTGCTCAAATTGTTCCCATAACTAGCATAAATATCAATGGGACTCGGGGTGAGAGATGAATAGTCCCCAGAGTACATCTAAGTGACATCCTAAAACAGGCCCTATAAATGTTACTGCATTGCTAATTTCATTTTTGTAATGTTTCACATTTGAAACAAAAAATTAAGTTATGGCAAAAATAGTCTCCCTGTTGATAGTAAGTATAAACTCTTAAAAGAGCTGAAGCTGATATACATTAATTGAAAATATTCAAGAGGAAAATATGGATGCTATTTCAAATCTTATTAAAAATTATTTTGACCTAAGAATTAAAATTTGGAGATGTAAGGTGAATGTTCTACTTTTTCCCCCATATGATCTTGTTTAGAATGCTTAGAAAATTATTTATCTTCAATAGATCTAAGTGACTAAACTTTACACAAATTTTATTTTTAAAAATGCCAAGATTTTAACATATTTTAAATAAAATCTAAGTCACTATTATAATTATTTCCATATTTTACAATGGTGCTTTCTATAAATACAAATAAACATACTGGATTAAAATGACTTATGAAAAGTCTCTCCTAACGCTGCAAATATAGCTTTGAGGGTTCAAGAGATTTTTTAAATGAGCATGTTTATGTGTGTTTATTTTAATGAAAGTCTAAAAAGTGATTATATGACATTTGTATGACTTTTTTATAAGCAAACATCCTATGTTAACCTAATGTTTCTATTTATATACAGAGGCTGAATGCATGAAATTCATGCAAGAGTAGCCTTTCCTCCCTGCTGCTGGCACCGGCTTCTCTCTGCCACCTGGGGGCTTCCCTCACAGCCCCGGGTTCATATGGAAGGTCGTCTGGAAGGACATCTGCTCTAATTAGCATATTATACTTTTATTTATATTTATTTATTTATTATAAATATATTTTGATATTTCACAGAGAGGAAGGGAGAGGGACCAGAGAGCTAGAAACGTCGATGAGAGAGAAACATCAACCAGCTGCCTCCTGCACACCTCTACTAGGGATGTGCCTGCAACCAATGTACATGCCCTTGACTGGAATCGAACCCGGTTGCAGACCGACGCTCTACCACTGAGCCAAACCGGTTTCGGCAACATATTATATTATTATTATTATTATTATTATTATTATTATTTTAAATATATATTTTATTGATTTTAGAGAGGAAGGGAGAGGGAGAGAGATATAGAAACATCAATCATGAGAAAGAATCTTTAATTGGCTGCCTCTTGCATGCCCCCTACTGGGGAACAAGTCCACAACCCAGGCATGTGCCGTTGTCCAGAATTGAACCTGAGACACTTCAGTCCACAGGCCGACTCTCTATCCATTGAACCAAACAAGCTAGGGCTACACTTTATTATTATAGATGGTATCATATTAAAGCCAAGAAGTTCTGTTCTGATGGCTGAGAGCTACTGAACAGAGGCAGCAGATAATGAATCCAGAGCAGGTGAAATTCAAGTCATACATGGGAAGGATTCTTTTCTTTTCTTTTCTTTTTTTACAAGTGATATTTTAAATATATTTTATTGATTTTTTACAGAGAGGAAGAGAGAGGGATAGAGAGTTAGAAACATCGATGAGAGAGAATCATCGATCAGCTGCCTCTTGCACACCCCCCACTGGGGATGTGCCCGCAACCAAGGATGTACATGCCCTTGACTGGAATCGAACCTGGGACCTTTCAGTCCGCAGACCGATACTCTATCCATTGAGCCAAACCGGTTTCGGCTCTTTTTTCTTTTTTCTTTTTTTAATATATTTTATTGATTTTACACAGAGAGGAAGGGAGAGGGATGGAGAGCTAGAAACGTCGACCAGCCACCTCCTGCATACCCTCCACCAGGGATGTGCCCAACCAATGTACATGCCCTTGACCAGAATTGAACATGGGACCTTTCAGTCCGCAGACTGATGCCCTGGCCTGTGGGGCAACAACGAGGGCACGCAGAAACCACCTAAGAGAATGAATCAAACAAGGAGCGCAGAAGAACGGAGGTAAGACAGGATTCTGATCAAGCCTCATTTCTCTATTGAAGCGTTGAGGTTTTTAAAGGCTCAGGAGGGGAGGAGTAGGATAAGGATTTGTCACGGGGTGATTGGTTGGGGACTGGGTATCTGTCCTTAGCTGATTGGTCTGGCCTTTGGCGAGCGCGGGCTTTCTTGGTGAGCTTTCTTGGCGTGCGTGGGCTCAATCAGGAAGTAGGGCTGACCAGGAAGTGAGACCGAACTCTTGTTTTTATGGCTCCTGGCAGACCGACGCTCTATCCACTGAGCCAAACCAATTTCATGGGAAGGTTTCTTGCCAGGTGGGCTAATCATCACCAATCCTTATATGTGTAGACTTGTGAAACTCAAAAGAATCTTGCAGCTCTGGTGCAAGATGATGAACAGAGCACACCTGAGGCCCATTAAAGTAGCAGTATTGGAATTTAGATAAAACACAGTTATCAACCTTCAATAATAAAGAGAACAACGGGGCAACATTGAAGTTAAGAGATTTTAACAAAATATGGAAAATTGTTTAAAGAGTGTTAGCTGATGATGGAAAGCAAAAGAAGCTACAGCCTAAAACATATGCAGATTTAGGTATGAAGAAGGCAAGAAATAAGATATAAGGCTGAAAGTTTGAAACTATCCTGGTTTTAGGCTGAAAGTATTACAATGCAGGAAATCCCTCTGGGACAATTGGTCACCTTAGCAGAAAGCAAGGGCATTTTGGAAAAGTTCATATATAGATTGACCTCCTTCCCCATTTCCTCTATCCACAATCATTCTATCCTATATAATAAAGGAGTAATATTCAAATTAACCATCAATCCACTACACCCACAAGCCACTCCCACAAGCCACACCCACCAACCGATCAGGAGCAAATATGCAAATAAAGCCAACCAAGATGTCTAAAGCCACAGAGAGCAGGAGGGAGCATTTGGTTTCTTCGGCAATGGAGGAAGCCAAGTTTTTCACACACCCTGGCCAGCCCAGGCCTGGGTTTAAGGCTACAAAGCTTCAATTATAGAAGATATATAAATCACAAAAGAAATGGCTGCTGCCAAGGAGCAAGCAGAGGCTTGGCTTTGCTCTAGGCTACAAAGTTTCAATTATAAAAGATAAATAAACCCCAGATACCAGGGCCTCAGCTTGGGTAGCCAGGGGGCATGGCTGGCCTGCAAACCACCACAGGACCCTCACCCAGGCTGCCAGATGCCCCAAGGGAACCCACAACCTGATCAGGGACATCCTTCAGGGCAAACCAGCTGGCCCCCACCCATGCACCAGGCCTCTATCCTATCTAATAAAGAGTAATATGCAGACTGACCATCACTCCAATACACAAGATCAAGATGACTGCCCCCATATGGTCAAAGATCCTGCACCCATGTGGACACAAGATGGCCACCACAAGATGGCCAGCAGGGGAGGGCAGTTGGGAGGCACCAGGCCTGGAAGGAAGGGCAATTGGGGGTGGTCAAGCCTTCAGGGGAGGGCAGTTAGGAGTGACCAAGATACCAGAGGACGAAGGTTGGGGGTGACCAGGCCTGCAGGGGAGAGCAGTTGGGGGGTGGGGGGAACCAGGTCTACAGGGGAAAGCAGTTAGGGGCAAACAGGCTGACAGGGAAGCAGTTAGGCATCAAACATGCTGGCAGGGGTGTGGTTAAGGGGTGATCGGGCTGACAGGCAGAAGTGGTTAGGGGTAATTAGAAAGGCAGGCAGGGAGCAGTTGGAGCCAGCAGTCCTGGATTATGAGATTGGAGCAGGTGCAGGATGGGCTGAGGGACACCCTCCCTTTCAACTCCCCTCCCCCGGGCCTCTAGTATAATATAAGGCTAATATGCAAATCGACTGAATGGCAGAATGACTGGTTGCTATGAGCACCAGGGGGTAGACACTCAACACAGGAGCTTCCCCCTAGTGGTCAATGCTCTTCCACAGGGGGAGTGCAGCTCAGCCAGAAGCCACGCTCATGACTGGCGAACACAGTGGGGTGGAAGGAGCCTCTCCCTCCTCCATGGCAGCACTAAGGATATCCAACTGATGGCTTAGGCCTGCTTCCTGAGTGCTGCCGGACTGTGAGAGGGTGCAAACTGGGCTTAAGGACCCACACCCCCTGAGTGCACAAATTTTGTGCACCAGGCCTCTAGTACATTTATAAAGAGAGAAAAGAAATACAATAAACTGGCTGGACTCTGAATATTGGATGTTTAGATAATTTTAATTGGTTTTATGCCCTCTCATAGTTTATAATTTTTAAAAATATATTTTATTGCTTTTTTTACAGAGAGGAAGGGAGAAGGTTAGAGAGTTAGAAACATCGATGAGAGAGAAACTTTGATCAGCTGGCTCCTGCACACCCCCTACTGGGAATGTGCCTGCAACCACAGTACATGCCCTTGACCAGAATCAAACCTGGGACCCTCAGTCCGCAGGCCAACGCTCCATCCCAAGCCAAACCAGTTTTGGCTATAATTTCTTTAAGATGTAATTATAAAATGTAAACTATTAAATTATACTGTACTTAAGATTCTAGTAATCTTGAAGCATGATGTCATTTATATAGAGTAGTAATTTAGTTGTAAATGATAGAATACTAACTTACATTCAGGAATACGTAAACTTTATGGTGTGTTATGCAGATAGCATAATCTTGTGCCATAAATTTAAATTTCTATATGGATAAAACTATTAATATATTTTATATATCATAGTACCTGGTACATAGTAGGTCTTATTAATTATTTATTAATTTGAGTGAAGTTGTAGACAATCATGCAGAAATCTTCCACTGGTATTTTCGTGTCAATGAACTATTCATTTACTCCCTTACATCCTTAAACAAAATCACTTGGAAAACATTTACATTCGAATAGCCAAGTTTTCCAATAAGATCTTTATTTTTTTGTGTTCTTCTTGTCTGTAGATATATTTTTAATGGATAAAGCCTGATATTCCTGATGATCAGCCTAAAATAGAAGTTTATTTTTATTATCTTCAATAGTGATCCAAGAGGGTGGAGGTTTTAAAAATATGCACTTGCATATTTTTGCAGTGTGAGTAACATTTGTTGGCTGTATTATAGCCAAATAAAATACGAAATGCAATAACACAGCAATATGAAATACAGGTTTAAAAAAAGACTGTATGAGTAAATGTAACAGATTAGTGGTTAATATTCTTATTGGCACAGAAAATATTTTGAATTTCAACAAAAATTTACCAAATCCTTAAAATTAGACAAAACTGATCATTGCCCCTGAAGACATTAAGTGATATTTAATATTATAAATAACCAAAGAAAGGTGAATTAAAATACAAAGCCATTGTTATCTGTTAAATAGGAAAAATTAAAATATTGATAATTTTAATATTGTGAAGCAAGATCCCACATTCACCACTAATGGGCACTCCTTTTTTGGAAAACAACTTTACAATATGAATTAAAAGTCATAAGATATGCACAGATCTTTTCCTCAGCATTCTCATCTTTAACAATTTGCCTTAAACAATTGCCTAAAGATATATACAAGCATGTTCATGCGAAGATGAAAGACTAGACCCAACCTAACTTCCAATATAGGAATGGTTATTTACAATAGCCCATTTGATAAGGGCCATGTCTTGCAAGCCATGTTTTGAAGAGGAATTACTGATCTGATACACCATTTGCTCTATAGTTTTATATAGAAAAAATAAAATATAAGTAAGTCCAAATACAATTCAGTTCTCAATTTTGTTAAATACAGAATGGGGCAAAAGCAGGTTTATAGTTGTTGATATGGAAAATAATAATTAATAAATAATGTAAGAATAAGCTCTGTGCTTCACTACTCATACCTACTTTTGCCCCACCCTGTATATGTAAAGAAAGAGAGAGACAGATAGATTAATGAACTGGGTAGATATATACCAAGATGTAATCAGTTCTTAATCATAGAAAATAGGATTAAAATTATTTAACTTTTCTTCTTTTCATTTTTCTATATTCCCAAACATTTCTTCAGTAGACTTTTATTTTTTAAAATCAAGCAAAATTTATTTACCAAATAGAATTTATAAAATGTCTATTTGCTTTATTTTAAAATTTAGCAAAGATTAAAATTTATAAAAGCAAATAATTTGTACTATTGATAAATCTATAAAGCAACAGAGATTACTTTACACTGCTACTGAAGCTTGGGAGGAAGAAGTAATTAGCAAAATTTTATGGGTATACATCTAGAAATGTGTAAAAATTTGTTTCAATAAAGTTTATTTTTTTAACCTAGCAATTCAATTCATTGGTCTTTATCTTAAAAGCATAAGAAAATGCACTGAAAGATTACATGGATGTTAATTGCAAACATTTTGAACAACTCAAAACTAACAATGAAGGAATCCTATCTAATAAAGAGGGAATATGCTAATTGACTGTCACATCCTCACAAAGATGGTGACAACCACAGACAATAAGGAGAAAATATGCTAATTGACTGTCATGCTATCAAAGATGGCGGCACCCACAGTCACAGCCACAAGATGGCGGCATCCAACCCTCTCAGCTCTGCTTGGGCGCAGGCATGTGAGGCTTGCGCTATCCACAGTAGCAGCAGCAGAGTTGTAATGACTCTCTTGATCGCTGAGTCACCTCCTGCTCCTGAGGGTTCGCAGACTGAGAGAGAAGGCAGGCCAGGCTGAGGGATCCCCTGCCTCTGTGCATGAATTTTCATGCACTGAGCCTCTAGTGGTTAAGTAAAAAATAGTAGATTCAATTGTTGGTCATTCATTAGAAATCATATTGTCAAAAATCATCAATGACACAAAGATAATTATGGAATTATATTAAGTTAAAAAGTTAGACTACAAAATAGAAGTAGGAAAATAATTTTAAATAAATGTTTAAATAATGGAAGAAAATACTTCAGAATGTCTTTACTAGTCCTTTCTGGATAGTGAAATTATAGGTAATTTACAAAAATCTCATTATAATTTTTGATTTTAGAAACACACATATAAACATAAAAGCAAAACTAAAATCATTTAACCACTTTCAATGATTTAAATGATATCTCTGAATTTCTTAGCATGTCACTTAGGCCTAAGGCTAATCTAGACTTTGAGTAATCTCCGGACACACTCCCTACTATCACCCAATGGCACTTTGTGCCAAACTGGTGAATTTGCAGGTCTCTGAGCCAGTTGGGTTCTCCTGTTGTAGGCCTTTGTGTTAAGTTGTTTTGCTTCCAAGAATAATTGCCAATCTTTTTCAACCCATTCTAGTTAATGATTAAATAAACACTCCAAACATTAGATTATGTATCACCTTCTAGGGAACCTTTCCAGATAGTTAATATGCTCTTTCACTCTATTATAATAGTACAGTCTACGTTATTCTCTTAGAGCACTATCATGTTGTTTTAAGATTATTTTTTGTCCAATTCTTTCACTAGTATATAAAGCCTTGAAAAGGTAGGATGAGGGTCTTATTTGTAGCCTACAGCAGCTTGTAGGTATGTAGGCACTCAATTATTGGAATTCAAATAGTTTTGAATTAATGGATTACCGATTACACAGTTTAAATTCCTAAATGCACAATCACCCATCAAACCAATTACTAGCAAAACCAAGTCACAGGGATTCATTATTCTATTAGAATTTTTTTGCAGTATGAATTACTTTACCAGCCAATGCCATATTTATTAGTGTCACAGAGCTCTTATTCGTACTGGCTTATTGAAGCAGATGGGATAAATAGGGTACAAGTAAAAACAAACTACTTTGCCAAAACCAGTTTGGCTCAGTCGATAGAGCATCGGTTTGCAGACTGAAAGGTCCTGGGTTCAATTCCGGTCAAGGGCATGTACATTGGTTGCGGGCACATCCCCAGTGGGGGGTGTGCAGGAGGCAGCTGGTCGATGTTTCTCTGTCATCGACATTTCTAGCTCTCTATCCTTCTTCCTTCTTCTCTGTGGAAAATCAATAAGATATATTTTAAAAAAACAATCAAACAAACAAACAAAAAAACAAATTACTTTTCCTCACTCCTGCTTCTGGAAAGCTCGCTCAGTGGGCCCTTGTCTTCTTGCTCCTGGGAAAAGTACTGACATGTCCTAGAGCTTTCACCTTCTCTCTCAGATAATAACAAGTCATCAGCCAGTGTGATGTCAAAATGCCAAATTCTCAACCTACTTGAAACTTTTCCTTCCTACTAATTCAAGTATGATGACTCAACCAATTTGAAACCTCTTCCCATAATGAGGTCTAGTTTAGTCAGAGATCTGTAGTGTGGAGGATAGGTGATGTCAGTTTCCTTTCATTTTCTTTTTGTCTTCTCTCTTTTACTGTTACTTGGGGGCCCTCAAGGGTTAGCATTGGAGAGGGAGGAGCATGAAAGTTGTCCTTGCTGAGGACTGTCAGGATCTGTGTCCCTGGTTTCCAGGGCTCATAAGCAACAAGTGCTGTTTCTTTCTCTTAGGAGTTGTTCTTGAGGATTTTTTGTAGACCCTCTTCCAACGTCCTATCTATTTCAGAGGTTTACTCACCAGTCCCTAGCCTGGAGATGACTTTCCTAACTATCTGTGTCCAGCTTATGCTCTTAGCTTCTGCATCTGCTGATTCACCTCCAGCCTCTTACTTGCTAAGATCATTTCCCTGGCAAGACATGCTCTTCGGCAAATTCATTTTAGAGCTAACCCATGGCTTAATCTTCTGCAGGTGACATCTGTCTATGGGACACACACACACACACACACACACACACACACACACACACACACACTTCTCTCCATATGCAAACCTTTCCTATGGCAGTCCTTTATGCTCTGACCACCCAGTTGCTTCTGTCTTTAGCCATAACCTCTTTCCTTTAGATACTTTAGGGTGCGAGTCAAATGTTAGTCTATTATTCTACAAACTCATGCTCTTCATGCAGTTCTCTCTAAGGTCCCTTTACTTGGCTTGGCTTCCTCTCCTTCCCTGTTTGAAACACAGGGAAGAAAACTCTCTCCAAAGAAATCCTCACTATTGGCCTCTTCAATCATGAAATACATTCTTGGCCTCCCCATATAGCCTGGAGGTGATTGATGGGCTAATGCTAGAAGAACCAGTTTCACAACTCTTTGATATGCCTGCACATGTGACCTAGCACCTTATTTTAGTACATGAATGTTGGTGACTAATGGATTATTCTCTGCCTTTGGGGTCTTTGTCTAAACTCCAGATAGGAAAGTTGCATTTAGCATCCTGCTACATAGACTGTCTTCCCAATTACATGTTGGTATTTTTAGTGACAGCTATCCCTATGAATAATTACTCAATCATGAATGCTATGAAAGCAGAAGTGACAGATATATATTACAGCTAAAATCCACATAATCAATGTGGGCAGCAAGGAAAAATAATTAGTGAATTTTTAACATTCTGCCTTTGTCTATATTTCCATTGTTCAGGATGCTTGTGAAAGTAAAGTCCTTTGTCATGGTTGTGGTTGAGAATATATGAGCATTTCCTGATTGTTATTTGTGAAAGCATATGGAAATAAATAAATTTACTTTATGAAAGGAAAAATCAGAACAGAAACTCATGGGAAACAGCTTATTTTTGAAATTATGGAGAAAATAATAATGCAGTAGAGATAGTAATGCTTATCATATGTGAGATGGGCTTCTCCACCTTTTCCAACCTCTCGTCTCAATTGGGTTGTAGGAATGTGACTAATTTTGGTGAATGGGTGAGATGCAGTTAAGAGTTGTCCATTCTCTTTCTTCTCTTGTGAGGGTCCACCATGAGGAGGCAGCATCTCAAGATGGCAAAATGCCCAGTCTCCATGATACCTGAATGAATCTGTGGAGCAGAGCTCCCTACCAATAAGCATTGGCCGTGTAGTATGAACAAGAAATAAATCTTTCTTGTGCTAAGCTAGTAAAACATGAGGTTTACTTGTAACTACAGATACTATATCCTATAGGAATTAGTTAAAATTGACCTGTGTGCCTTCCTTGTGTTTATACTTGCCACTTCCCTCTTTCCCCTTACTCTTGACAATGCATTGGCTTATCTGTTTCTCATTTATAGTTTTTGCTCTCTCATACTTTAATCAAGTCCTGTGAAAAATCTCTTGAACCATTCTTGGCTATCTAACTTTACCCCGCCACCCTGCCATGCTGCTTACCACTTTTTTTTTTTTTTTTTTTTTGTAATGACTAGACTGCTGTGATAATTCCTTATCCACTCATTGCCTCATTTATCTTCTGTGCTATGCCACAATGCTTTGATTATTTGCTCAGAAACCTATTGCTCAGAAAACTATTGCTCATGAATGTAATCTGAGCTCATAGGCTGACAGTTAAGGTCCTTTGCATTAGTTCTGGCCAATCTTTGCCATTATAAGTCTTATTTCTGTAAATGTCCCTGGTGCCTCAAAGCAGACTGATTCTACACCCTTTTTTATGCCTTTCCTCATATCAGGTGCTCTCTGGCCAGTCTGTCCAAACCATGGCCACCCTTTAAGCCCAGCTCAGTGGGATCATCCTCCTGGAGGCCACCCTCCCCCCCCCACAGGCCTGAGTGATCTTCAATCCGCTGAACTCTTGCGATGTACTTCCAAAACCACTTATTTAATTGCTCACCTGTGTACCCCCCCCCCCATTTTAGATTTTTAAAACCTGTCAAGGAAATTATGGTTTTTGTCTTCAATCCATTCAAACTCTAAAGAATAATTATTTCATCAATGCTGTGATTTTATTATCGACCTCAAGAAATAAAGTATCTAAATAAAATCTAATTTTTTCATCATAAATATCAATCAATGATTTTGAAAAGGTAGGAGCCTGCACAATAATACTGAGTTGTAAATGCTCACTACAAAGTACTATCTATTATGAGCATAGTTTTTCTTTAATTGCTCTATTAGATAACTTAAATTTCAATCTTGTCAAGGAAGTGAGTTCATGAATTGACCTAAGTAAAGCTGAGGCCTACGAGTTTATTTAAAATTAATTTGTAACACCCTGGCCAGTGTGGCTCAGTTGGTTGGGCCAAGTTCCATGCTGGTTCCATTCCAGGCTGGGGCATGTTCCTGGATTGTGGGCTGTATCCTTGGTGGAGGGCATACAGGACACAGCTGGTTGATGTTTCACTCTCACATCAATGTCTCTCTCTCTCTCTCTCTCTCTCTCTCTCTCTCTCTCTCTCTCTCTCCTCTTTCCTGTTCCTTCTTCTCTCTCTAGAAAAATCAATAAAAACACTAAAAACAATTCATTTGTATCAATATACTAAGTGATTATATCAATACACTATGTTCTTTAAGTTAGCAAATGTTACAGCTTGAATTGTGTATGCACAAAAGAGTTGTTGAAATCCCAACCCTCAGTACCTCAGAATGTGACTTTATTTGGAAATAGAACTGTTGTAGATGTAATTAGTAAAGATACAGTTAGGTTGGAGTAGGATGCGCCTTTAATCCAGTGTGACTGGTCTCCTTATAAGACAGAGACATACAGGGTAATATTAAGATAGAGGCAGAGGCAGAGATTGAAGTAATGCATCTATAAGCCAAGGAATGCTGGGGATTGTCAGCAACCAGCCCATTCTGACTAACATAGATAATGAAAATGGATTGCAGAGAGCTAAATAAAAATCTATAGAAGAGAAGCATGGAACAGATTGTCACTCAGAATCCTTGTAAGCAACCAACCCTACCCAAAACTTGATTGTGGCTTCTGCTGTCCAGAAGTTGAGATAATAAATACATGTTGTTTTAAGCCACCCGGTTTGTGGTATTCTGATGAGGTAGCTCTAGAAAGCTCATATACCAAGTAGTCTACATCACTACATTTAATAGTAAATACTATATCACAGAAGGCAGCAAACTATGATCAATACACCGAATCCTACTCATCTGTTTTTATAAATAAAATATTATTGAAACATACTCATACACATTGTCATGGCTGCTTGTATACTCCAATGGCAGAGTTGAGTAGCTGTGAAGAGATCATTTGGCCTGCAAAGCCTAAAATATTTACTGTCTGGCCCTTTACAGAAAAATTTGCCAGTTCTTACTATATACTACTAACGCTTTAATTAAAAGTCTGAAAATGTGTAACAGTCTAAAGGTAGATTTTTATTTAGCTCTCTGAAATCCATTTTCATGATCTATGTTAGTCAGAATGGGCTATGGTAAAGTAAAAAAAAAAATCTCCAAAATCTCACTGATTTACATGGCAAATGTTTATCTTTCATCCATTTAATGTCCACTATGATCTGGAGAATCTGCTCAATGTAGTGATTTGCAGTATAGGCTACTTCAATTTCAAGTTTTATTATCTCATACTCTTCTGTCAAACTTTTAGATTTAGAAAGACTGGGGAATTGCTCAAGGCCTCTTTACACTTCTGGCTAAAAGTGACATACTTCATTTCCTCTCATGTCCTTTGCGTGACCTTGTGTAACTGGAAAAAGTGGAAGAATAAATAAAATATTTATAATAGAATGAAGATAGTAGTACTATCTCAGTTGTACTAGTACTTTAATTGTATTAGTCTCATAAAATGATCTCTTTAGTGACTCCTGAAAAAAAAATAATCTCAAAAGATAAATTATGTGTTTAGGTTTTGTCACGTAGATGTGGAGATTTTTTGCTGGACACAAGTAAGTAGATTAAAGAAAAGGAAATCACACACATACACACACACACACACACACACACACACACACACACACACACACTGCAATTATAGCGTTACTTTCTAGCTGGAAGAGAACCAAGGAGGAGGAATTAAGAAAAGAGGTCAATGGGTGCTTGGGAGGAAGAGAACCTTAGACAGGGTTTATAGCCTATAGTGTCCACTTACCACGACTGGTGTGCTTGTTTCTCCAAGTAGTGGCAGGGCCTGTTTGGATATTCTGAGGATGAGGCAATTCCTCATCACCCTGCCTTCCTGTCCCGGGGCACTCTCAAGTCCTTCCTGTCCGGTCCCAGTCCCAGTCAGTGTCTCAAACATGTTGGCAACACCCCTGGTGTTCTTTCTGAGTGCCAGCAGAGCAGATGTGAAAGGAAAGTGGTTCCTCATGAAGTATTTTCCCCACTCTCACTAACATTCCTTTGCTGTGTAGTCCAAGGGAATGGATGAGCTGCTCTGCAATCTTTGCCTGACTTTGTA
Organism: Vespertilio murinus; assembly: GCA_963924515.1. Lineage (NCBI taxonomy): Eukaryota > Metazoa > Chordata > Mammalia > Chiroptera > Vespertilionidae > Vespertilio > Vespertilio murinus. The sequence goes on from OZ004706.1 coordinate 80,163,944, forward strand.
TGTTCAGTGAGGCTGATTATTTCCTTCCTCTCACCTTGGTGACATCGCAGTCTTGAAAGTCATCTGAAACTGTTGCTGGATTGATTGCTTCCAGATAAGTTGATGTAGTTACATAAAAAGTTAGTGAGTCAAGTTTTTGTTTTGTTTTGCTTTGAGGATGTTCAAATCAGTTCAATTAAAAACATCTATTCCAGTTTTCCTCACAAAACCTCAAATATGTGGTGATTACTTGAACTATTCAATTACAAAAATATACTGATCCAGACAAAGTATAAATAAAGCCAAGAAAAGAGTATTCTGGAAAAAAAGAAGTAGAACTTCATCACACATAAAAATATCCTGTGTGATGATAACACATAAATATGTATTAAATTTATAGATATGCATTGGGAATTCCTCTCACAGAAAGAGGGCTTTTAAAATATAAAATTAAGTTCTGTAGGAAGTATTGCAATACAGATTTATTTAAGTAACTGAACTCAACAGATTTTTAAAAATTTTACACAATTGTGAAGCCCCCACAAAATTAAGAGGATTTCAGCAGCAGATGAAATTAGCTCCCCTTAAATGAATCTGACTAATTATATATGCATTGTTATAAAAAAATAAACCACTTCCCAATTCAGATATTAACTGATGCCAGTGCTGGAATGTATAGGATCAAAACTGTATCTTTATAGTTTGTAAAGTTTGTCCACAAACATAATGTCATCTATTTACATTGACCCCTACAATAATCTCATAAAGTTGGTATTAAGATTCTCATTTTGTAGGTTAAGAAAATGAGGCTTAGTAAGGTCAGTGACTCCCTCTAGGATCTCAGGACAATAAGTGATCTTGGAGCTCAGGCCTCTGCTTCCACATAGATGTTCAAGAGACTAAAAAAATAGGAAACAATATGACTGACAGCTCTTAATTAGCTACCCGCACTCGTAGTTCATTGAATTGTTTAGATAGTTTCATCTAGTGTTCATAAATGGCTCTATTTACTAAGGAATGACTTTACAGCACTGTTTGCTGAAAAGTTCTCATACATAACACCCATGCTTACTCTAAAGACAAGGCCATGTGACCACTTCAGGTATTTTGATCTTTCTTAGGTACAGTAGGGGGATAGGTTTTTGGTTTATTTTAGGTACATTTCGTTTGTAAGGTTTACAATCCCAAACACAATGAAAGAAATAATGTGATTATTTCTAAATGAAAAAAGCAAAGGAAGTGTTATTTTGGAAGAGATTAACTTTAATTTTGTCATAAAATTATTTGATGTTTCTAATTTTCTACAAATACCCAGTATATGTACTAGTAAAAATAAAAAATGGAATCAATATTAATTATCTCAAGAAAAACATCTACAGTAGTCACCTTTATCCACAGGGACAGAGTCCAAGACCTCCAATAGATGCCTGAAACCGCAAATAGTACTGAACCCTATCTATAATGTTTTTCCCCTGTACATGTGTAAAAACTAATGATGTATATAAAACCATTTTAAAATGGGGTCACTGCTGCTTTCCCAGGGAAAATGTCTTACACATCTTATTTCTCAAACCTTTGGAATGTTAAAACAGGGCAAATTGACCTCTGAACTGGGCCTAAAGCAACATCTCAAAAAACTATTTGTGAAGATAACAAGAAAGCAGATTATTGTGATTTCAAGACTGATGACTATCTGACTGAAAATCAAAAACATTCTTTAGTATTAGCATCACTATGTTAGTTTAGTTGCACTTATAGAAATTCTTTCCTTCCATTGATGTAATTGTTCCCCTTCCCATTCTCATACATACCCCTTGTTTCCATCTCTTATTTGAAGCCATATTTCTGCGTGCATCAGTGCTTCCTGAATAGATGTTCTTTTGTATATCAAATAAGTGCTTTGTTGCCTCTCACTTGGCCTTTTATTTTTAGGTTAACACATAACTTTTCACTTAAAGGAGCACTTTATGGCTTCTCTTTGATATATCCCAATTGCCACCATCACTACTTTTATACTTTGTGGACATTATTAAGTAAAATAAAGGTTACTTGAATACAGGCACCATGATACCATGACAATTGATCTAATTACAGAGATGGCAGCATGGAGACACTTAACAAAGGGGGGATTCATGTCCCAGAAGGGACAGTGTGAGGCAGAGCAATGTCACCATGCTACTCAGAACAGTATGCAGTTTAAAATTTATGAATTGTTTATTTCTGGAACTTCCCATTTAATATTTTTGGACTGCAGGTGACCAGGGGTAACTAAAACTGTGGAAAGTAAAACTATGAGTAAAGAGCAATTACTGTAATTATGTTTGGAAAATTCCTCAATTGTAATAAAATAATAAAATACATCTTAGTAGCTAAGATGATTTAAAATCCAGAGTCCAACATATCTGAATCCACCTATGATCCCTATTTCTGATGTAACTTGGCAATTTTTTCTTTTACCTTCACTATCAGGAAGCTCAGAGTGTAATGTGCAGGTCAATTTGCATGAAATATATCTTAATGTCTTCTATTTATTTTTCAATGCTTCTCCTAATACTTTGAATTTTATACTGATGTGGTATATGCTTTTTTATGGGTGTGGACATTAATATTTAATTTTTAATTTTACTTTGTAATTATAGTTGACATTCAATATTAGTTTCAGGTGAATGTTTTAATTTTAATTTGCCTAAATTCCATTATGGAAGTTAACACAATTTGTTTAACATTATTTCAATGTTTACTGAGCACTTAGTATCTATTAGATATGCAGATAGAAAGATAAGTAAAACAAAGCCTCTGTTATAAATATAATGTCCAGAAACCTGCATTAAGCAAACATATTCTTCAGTTGTTAAGAAATTGACAGATTTTTAATCTCATAATGTAACCAGAGAATTGCCCAAGTCAGAAGGGGCTCTCCCCTCCTTGGCTCTTACCGTGTTCATGTGAAAGAATTTGGACTAGTGATAGAAATCAGTGTTAAAGCAAAGCAAGTGAATTTATTAAGAATATACTTGGCATAAAGTACAAGTGGGCAACTCAGCTAATCTAACTGTCCTGCCTAGTGGGGGTTCAAAGGTTTTATGTTTTCCCCCTATAGGTTTTAAGGTTTCCCTGTTGGACAGACTACATTTCAAGATCCCCTTTTTATATTGTTGCAGTTTTTCCCAGAATTTATGAAAATATCTGGCAGTTTTATCTTATCAACTTCCAAGATTGCAGACTTCTTTGTTGAGTGTGTGAGATAAACTCCCCTTCACCTTCCCTCTCCTTCTGCCCTATCTAGCTATCTATCCTGCCTAGCAAAAACAGAATAGTTAGATACTCAATAGTTATTTGTTGAGTAAAGGAATAAGTCAATGCCAAGCTAGAAAAATAAGTCTAAGATATCCTATCTAATAAAAGAGTAATATACAAATTAACCATCAATCCACTACACCCACAAGCCATGCCCACCAGATACGCCCACCAGCCAATCAGGAGCAAATATGCAAATAAAATCCAACCAAGATGGCTATTGCCATAGAGAGCAGGAGGGAGGCTTCGGTTTCCCCAGCAATGGTGGAAGCCAAGCTTTCCACACACCCTAGCCAGCCCAGGCCTCCACTAAAGCTACAAAGTTTTAATTATAGAAGATAAATAAATACCAACAGAAATAGATGCCACCATGGAGAGAGCAGAGGCTTGACTTCACTTTAGGCTACAAAGTTTCAATTGTAGAAGATAAATAAACCCCAGATACCAGGGCCTCTGCTTGGGTCGCCAGGGAGTGTGACCAGCCTGCAAACCATCACAGATTTGTGCAGCCTGCAAACCAGCCAGGTCTCCTCACACCCCAAGAGAACCTCCACACTGATCCAGAACACCCTTCAGGGCAAACCAGTTGGCCCCCACCCATGCACCAGGCCTCTATCCTGTCTGATAAAAGAGTAATGTGAAGATTGACCATCACTCCAACACACAAGCTAGCTGCCCCCATGTGGACACAAGATGGCCAACAGGGGAAAGTAGTTGGGGGTGAGCAGGCCTGCAGGGGAGGGAAGTTGGGAGCAAACAGTCTGGCAGGGGAGCAGTTAGTTATCAACCAGACTGTCACGGGAGTGGTTAGGGGGTGATTAGACTGGCAGGCAGAAGCGGTTAGGGGCAATCAGGAAGGCAGGCAGGTGAGCGGTTGGGAGCCAGCAGTCCTGGATTGTGAGAGGGATGTCCAACTGCCTGTTTAGACTTGATCCCCATGGGGTCCCAGATTGGAGAGGGTGCAGGCTGGGATGAGGGACACACCCCAATGCACAAATTTCGTACACCGTGCCTCTAGTAAATAAACATTAAATATAATTTTAGAAAAGACACTATTAAATGTTAAAACTCTGGGGAAAGAGATAACTAACTCTGGAGTGATCTCAAGAGAGACAGGACATGTAGTTCCATATCTACAGGGCTAAGTAGTTGTGGAGTGTAGACCATTTCATGGTGTTACCAGTACAGCCTCACCTGCCTGAGTATGTGATGTGAAATTTAGAGAAAGCTCTCCGAACAACCCAAAGATTTCCTCCTCAGGTCACATTCAATTACATTACTATATCAGACATTGGCACACATTCCTTCATCTGCTCTTTCACAAAAATCTACCATGTGAAAGATCCAATGAGGTGGGTGGGAAAGATAAGGACAAAACTAATTTAGACTGAAGTGGTGGTTCTGACTATTGTCGCGTACTTTTACAAAAACTAGTGATTTCTTAAAAATATGTGAAGCATGTTAAGAATTGATTTTAGGAAAAAAGTATTTATGGGAGATGACTCAGAATGCTTACAGATTAGCTACTGCTGAAAGCACAGGAAAGGTTATTTACTAAATACTAGTAGGTCTAATATAGTCAAAAGTATCCTATATCTTTTAAAAATAAACAATGGAGTTCCTCCTTACATGCAAGACAATGAAAAATGAATTATACATTAGGTATTCCACAGTCTTGCAGCTCATCTTCTGAAAGATCTCCTGTACAAAGTACATAGCTTTGTCTTTTCCTATCCTATCTGGATAATGGGGAATGTCATGGTAAAGAAAGCAAAGAGCTTTGCCAAGTTACTACAGATTGGGCTAATTTGAGTTCCTCCATCCTCTGGTTGTTGTTAAAACTGTCCATGGTACAAATAATGTTCTTTATGGCACTGATTTCAAATTGTAAATGTGTTTCAAAACTTGGGTAAGTCTTATTAAAGCAGTACAATAATATTTGTGCAATAAAAATAAATGGGGATTGAAAGTATTCAGGCAACCAAAAATCATCCTAATAAATCAGGTTCCCATCTCTCCCAAATTTCTAAGGCCTTTGCTGAAATGAAATGCTGTAGTTTATCTTAACCATCAGTATGTGAACGGCATATGTTCACAGTGCATTCAGATACCCAACTCTTCTTTGAAGAAACTTGAAATTGAGGACGATTGAAAAAATGAGAGGTTTAGGATTTAACCTCTAGCTATAACTTAACCTATTTTGCATCAAAGTTTCACAGATCCTAATTTGAGGCACTAAAAGCCAAGAAAATATTAATATTAAATGAATCACTGTTCAAAAAAAAGAAAAGAAAAGATTAATGAAGGCTATGAACACCTTAGTGTTACTTCTGGATGAGTTTTTAATAATGTGCCAGCACTGGGTGATGTTAAGTAACCAGGCTTGAGCTTTGCTTCCTGCACCCCAGGTTGGAAGAAGATGCAGACATGATACCTTGCACTCTGTAGGTGAAAAGGCATTAGATCTTCTGATTTTCCACATTACAGCTTATTTCCATGATCTTTCTAGGTCTTGTTTATGAGAGCACTTTTAAAATTCTGTTTATATTTTCTTTTTTTAAAATAAAAATATTTTTTGTTGATTTCAGAGAGGAAGTGAGAGGGAGAGAGAGATAAAACATCAATGATGAGAGAGAATCATTGATCAGCTGCCTCCTGCACACCCCCTACTGGCGACTGAGCCCTCAACCCAGGCATATGCCCCTGACTGGAATTAAACCTGTGACCCTTCCGTCCACAGGCTGACACTCTATCCACTGAGCCAAGCCAGCTAGGGCTCTGTTTATATTTTCTGTTCATTATCAGAGCTGCCTTTTGAGTATTTATTAAGTGTGCATTGAATCTCACTATACCAAAGCTTGGGGCTGGCTCTCAGCAAATTTGTGAGTGGAAAATGTTGATAGTTCAGCACTCTTGGACCCTCACTTCTGGGGCCTCCCTCTTCTTTCATAATATCTTCCGCTCTTCACTCCATTTTCTTTCTTGTCTTCTCCATCAGTCGCCATTTAGAAGTTAAGGCCCTGTGGCACCCAGTCACCTCTCCTTGCCTGGGCTCCTGAGTACCGGGGCTTCCTATTTAGCTCTGACCTCACCACTAGGTTGGGCGCTGCCCCAGACAGGGGCTCCCCTATAGCTCCAGGCACATGCTGCGGGCATGGCGCTCCTGTGTGGAGGTGATGCATTCTACCCTCTGCTTCCCTTTCTGGGCAACCTGCTCCTTCCCTGCCTCCTGGAAAGTGTCAAAGAGATGGAGATGGTCCTCTCAACCTTGTGCTGTGGATTCCTTAGGTATGGATTGGGAACCCTGTATTTAAAATGTGTCTCAGAATTCTTATGCAACCAGAAATCAGCTATGTATTTTGCATGCCTATTTTTTACTCCCAGGAGAACTCAAGTAAGATGAGTTTAAGACATGCAGGCAGACACGATGGGAACCCTTTGAGGCACTGGCTTAAGCTGCTAAAGCTTTGAGGAGGCCCAGGACCCAGAGTAGGCCTTTTACAAGAATAAAAGTTGTGGGCCTGAGGCCTCCCACCCCTCCCCTGCTTTGTTTGCCTAAAGGGAGCTATAGAGGATGTTCCAGATAAGGCAGGTGGAAACTAGCCCAGGTGCAACCAGCTGATAGCCAATCAAGAGGCTTCAATATGGAAAACTCCCCTCTGAGTCACGGAACACATTTTTTTAAAACATTGTTTTGAAGATGTTTTTTAGGGGAGAATGTTTCCAGTTGACAGTAATATCCATTTGTATAGTTCAGCTACCCTCAAAGTTTTTGGACTCAGGAAAACTATACTATTAAAAATGATGACCCCCAAAACTTGTTAAGATATAAGTTGTATCTATCAATATTTACTATATTATAAATTAAAACATACATTTTTAATATTTACTTATTAATTTATTTATAATAATAATAATAGTAAAGCATAACATCAGCATAACTATATTTTTATGAAAAACATCTATTTTCTAAAATGCAAACAATGAAGAAGGAGAATAGCATTTCTTACAGTTTTATAAATCTCTTCAGTGTCTGGCTCTAGAGTAGAGAAAGAGCTATTTTCTCATATCATATCTGCCTCTGCACTCAGTCGAATGAGTTGGTTGCAATATCATAGGTCGTGTAGTCTTTGGGAAATATCGCCATACACACATGGTATATAACACCTCTTGGTATTATTATCAAAACAGTTTTGACCTTGTGGGCTCCCTGAAAGGTTATGAGGGTCCTTGGCACAGACTTAAAGAGCCACTGCATAGTTCATCCCTTGCCTTTCATCTTGTGTTTTGGTTCTAACCCGCACATGATTTTATGGGAATATTTTCTTTGTAAACAAAACTTACCAATAGGAATTCATAATAGTGCTCTTATGAACATTCAATAAGAAACATGTTGTTAACACTGCATATGAACAGCCCTCTTTTGCAAATGTTTACATATGAAATAATCTCCATAAATTGAATTTAGTCTCATTTATTCTTTCAAGGCAACATTTTACTCAAAAGCCTGCACCTTCTGGGAATAAAAAGAAGGAATCTAGGAATTGGTACAAGTGGTAGTAGAATGTGTGACACATTCCCTACCTGGGGACATGGTTCATTTTGGGAAATGGGAAGTTTTGATTAATCATTGGGGATGGTGTGTCATGGAGCAGCAGCTGGATTTAGCTTGTCATATAAATGTCAAATATGGATAGACATTCTTTATGGAGTGTGCACTGAAGATTAAAAGTATAAGGAGGCAAAAGAAGTCTGTTATCAACCTTGTGGCTAATATACAGACTGTATGAAGTGTGTGTAGGTGTGCATATTTGTGTGTGTGGGTGCTTGTGTATATTGGGGGTGGTTATACAGGGATGCACTGTATTGTGACAAATGCACAGATAAGATATTCCAAAGTGTTTCTCTGTGTAATTTGCTGTTCACAATTATGTCTTCCTCACTGTAACCCACTCATCAATGTCTGGGATTAAAGAACCTGAATTCCAGGTTCCTACACAGAAAGTGTGGTGTGTACAGGATGACACACCCCTGAAGCAGCACAAAGAGAGTGAGGTTTGTGAAGTGGGAGGTTATTTTTTCAATCAGAACAAATATCTTGCAGAGTAAACACTGAAGATTAATGAACCTCCTTAAATTCCAACATGTCATGGATTTGTACAGTTTGCACATTTGAAACAGCAACATGGGCTCCTGTAGGAAACCCAGATAATACTTAAAGTGTACCCAGAGAGAACACTTTAATTGGATGAAAAATCTCTTCAATTATTTTATCATTCCAGATACAAGAAAATGATTATTTAGTCCAGCAGAGCATAGAAGTGGACCAGAAGAGAGAGAGAGAGAGAGAGAGAGAGAGAGAGAGAGAGAGAGAGAGAGAGAGAGAGAAATAAAAAGGGAATCCCAGAGGCAATGGGGAGCCAAAGCGACAACAGAAAGTAAGAACGCAGTAAGACCTCAGCTAGAGACTTACTCATTTAGGCAAGGATTTTGCCAATGCATAGCACAATGTGCAGTATATTTTAATTTTAACAATTTGTACTAAATGTGGGTTATCAGTCCTTACTCAGTTCTCTTCAGCATATCTAGCACCTACTTCGCACGCCATGTAATGCACTAGACATGGGGGACAAAGGTACATCAGATGCTGTTCTTGCCCTCAGGGTAGTGCCATCCAATTTCTAGGAAAGACTGTGATGCAGTCCTGGGTGATGCAACAGAGGGAAGCCCAGGGAGGAGGAGAAAGTACAGGACTCACCTGGTTCAGCTTGGGAGATATTCTGGCAAACAAATGGGGAGAGTGGGGGGAGGTTGGCCAGATAGAGGGACAGTGGGTACAGTTGGCTTTCACTGCCAGCAAGTCAATGCTTCTGGAGCCTGAGTCTGCAAGCAGTAGAAGGAATGGAGGGTATAAAGAGCTGAATCTGCAGGACCACTGTGACATGGCCGTGGGGGAGGTTGAAACCAGGGGGACTGGGGATTCTAGCTTGTGTGCCCAGGTGAGTACTCATGATATGACAGGGAGAGGCAGTGGAGTGTGCTCATTATTTTGGTGTATTTATTAAGATTTGTGATAAAATGACTCCTTTGTGAATAAGCAGGTAGCTTATTCTGCACATAAAGGTTACCTGAAAACAGATCTGAGAATCAAATGTGATAAAGTTAAATCCCAGGCACCTATGTTAATAGGGAAGTATCTTTCCCAGACAGTTAAAATGTTTAAAAAAATTAATTCTACGTACCTTTGAGATACAATGTTTGCTGATATGTATTCAGGATGTCATTTTTTCTTCTTCACAACCAAACGCTGTCACTCAATGTTAAATCCAGTGAATAAAGAATCATTTATCATTATGGTTAACAGGCTTAGCAATCTTCACCTTCATCTCTATTTATTTAGTGTATGAAAATTATTTTATGTATCACTATCATATTTTAACTTGTATCTATTATTCTTGTATTTATTTATAGTCTGAATACTGCTTTGCTCAGGTATTTTTCTTAAAAAAGAAACTATATATCATATAGATAGATGATAGATAGATAGATAGATAGATAGATGTAACATACCCTATGTACCTCATCTCACTTCCCTCTTTTTTTCTCCAGGGAGAACCACTAAACTTAATTTCATGCTTTTGTTTCCCTTGTACACATGGGTTAGAGTGTTTCTGGGGAGGGTGTCTAGGAGTGATATGCTGGGCCTTGGGACTCAGTTTTATCACACTATCTCTATGCAGTTGATCTAGTTATACTCCACCAGGAGTGTGTGAGAGTCCTCTTGTACTTAGAATGGTCAGGCATTAACATTTGACCATACTGATGGCCATGAAAGTGTTTAGATTAGTCAACTATTCTTTCCTGCTACTTGGACAGCTTTCATCCATTAAATGAGGTTTTCTTGCATCTGAGAAGCAAAATAAAACACAACAAAAACAGAAGAGTATATTTTCAAGTCTGATACACACTTGTACTGCTAAATGCAATGTTCATTGTAGTCTTCAAATGCTATCTAATGCATTTTTAATGACCAATTATTAAAAACAACATATCTTTGTGGGCTCCAGTTAGGCTTTTGCATACATGAAAAAGATGGGGAGATGTATTTTGCAACCCCTGCCTTTAGCTAAATATATGTCTGAGTCTTTTTATAAAGCATCATTTACTGTAGCTATCTTAAGTTAGAATAAATTGTACAAAATTGGTATATAGAAAGTTGAATAACTATCATCAATAAGAGTTTTAAAAATACTATGGCCTTAAACCACAAGTGGCTACTGAATAATAGCTAAACACACTTGGAGCAGCTGCACTCAACAGAAAGAACAAGTACATCAGTGGCAATGGAAGTAGAGGGATGACATTTCTCAAGGAGATGGGCCATATTCAGTAACTTTGAGTTGGAGAAAAATCTTTATGTCAGACAAGAAGGAAAAGAACCCTTGATTAGGCAATATTATTTACCTTCTTCTAGCTGAATTGTATAAAAGAATAATAATTTATCAGCAGTTGTATATTCAATTTCAAGAAAAAAATAACATTGCAAGCATTAAATATATACACATCAAAGATACCTGCATAGTTATCTGCACAATAAATGAGCTGATTTAGAGCAAAGGGAAAAAGTGAAAACTATAATAGTATAAATAACTACAGGGCATTTAAACAATTTTATTTAAAAAAATAAAGGTGGAATGAAAGACGATACAGTAATATAATTCTATTGTTAAAACCTATCTAATAAAAGAGTAATATGCAAATTAACCACCATTCTGCTATACCCACAAACCACACCCACCAACCAATCAGGAATAAGTATGCAAACTAACCCCAACCAAGATGGCTGTGGCCACAGAGAGAGCTGGAGGGAGGCTTGTGTTTCCCTAGCGATGGAGGAATCCAAGCTTTTTGCATACCCAGGCCTGCCTAGGCCTCTGCTTAAGGTTACAAAATTTCAATTATAGAAGATAAATAAATCCCAACCGAAATGGCTGCTGCCATGGAGTGAGCAGAAGGCTTGGCTCTGTTCGAGGCTACAACGTTTCAATTGTAGAAGATAACTAAGCCCTGGTTACCAGGGCCTCCTCTTGGGTCGCTGGGGGGCATGGCCAGCCTGAAAACCACCACAGGCCCCTCACCCAGGCTGCCCCACACACCAAGGGAACCCCCATCCTGATCCAGGACACCCTTCAGGGCAAACTAGTTGGCCCCCACTTGTGCACCAGGCCTCTATCATATCTAATAAAAGTGTAATATGCAGATTGACCATCACTCCAATGCACAAGATGGCTGCCCCCATGTGGTCAAAGATCCTGCTCCCATGTGGACACAAGATAGCCACCACAAGATGGTCAGCAGGGTTGGGCAATTGGGAGGGACCAGGCCTGTAAGGAAGGGCAGTTGTGGGTGATCAGGCCTGCAGGGGAGGGCAGTTAGGGGTGACCAGGCCAGCAGAGGAGGCAAGTTGGGGGCAAACAGGCTTGCAGGGGAGCAGTTAGACATCAATCAGCTGGCTTGGGAGTGATTAGGGGGTGATCAGACTGGCAGGCAGAAGTGGTTAGGGGCAATCAGTAAGGCAAGCAGGCGAGCAGTTGGGAGCCAGCAGTCCTAGATTGTGAGAGGGATGTCCGACTGCCCATTTAGGCAGTGGGATTGGGCTTAAATGGGAAGTTAGACATTTCTCGAGAAGCCCCAGATTGGAGAGGGTGCAGGCTAGGCTGAGGGACACACACACACACACACACACACACACACACACACACTGGTGCATAAATTTCATGCACCGGGCCCCAAGTATTTCAATAAAAGAGGACCTTCATGATTCTTAATTATAATGTGTATAATAAAAAGACAGAATATTACAGACTGGTTTAGCAGTTATATGGTCTTCATCACCAGCCCTACCACTATCACTACACAATACACACATGTGCAAACACATCACCACCACTACATGCACGTACACACACATTTACATCCCAATGTAATATATCTAGTATTTCAGAGGAAAAAAGCAGACAAATTGCAGCACAATTGTGACATTATAAGACTAGAATAGCAAGAATGATGAGCTAGTTTATTCAATCATCATTACATATCCATTAATACATTACACACTTACTTCAGACCATGGTTTTTACTGTCAATAAAAGATAGAAATATTTATTGCTGCTCCAAATATATAAGTATTAGTTCACTTCAGGCTAAATGTTACTGTTTGATATTTTAATATTTTTAAGGCAGGCAATAACTAGTGTCTTAAAACAAAAACCATATATTAAAACATCAGAGAGTTGTGATGCAACAAAGACTAGGTGGTTTAAAATTTATGAATGAGGATAAAAAAACATTCAAAAGTTGACAATCTACATGCATTTTTCCCCATTTGAATAGTTGTGGATTATAGGCAGGGCTAAGAATCAATGACTTCAGGTCATAATTTTGACATTGCTAAATAAATTTTATTTCTTGATGTTTCATCTATGTTGCACTTTGCTTATCTTGTTCTACATTCTTCTTTCTCCCCCAATTCTTGTTTGCATCATCCACCTTAAATTATTTTTATTTTCTTTTATAATCATTACATTTTTATATAAGGTTATGTGGCTTAACAGGAATACATTCTGAGAAATGTGTTGTTAGGCAATTTTGTTGTGCAAACATCAGAGAGTGGACTTTCACAAACCTGGATGGTACAGCTTACTACACACCTAGGCTATATGGGATAACTTATTGCACTTAGTCTTGAAGCCTGTACAGATTGTTACTGTATAAAACAACAGAGATGAAATCAAGTACAAGAGAAGATAATCCAATCAAGAGACATGGTAAACATCAGATGATGCATGAGGCTGTTGCTGGTGTGACACAGCATGCTGTTTAATGGAAAAAATTTAAAAATATACATAAACAGAAAGAGTTCACTATAAAATAACAATAAAACATATAGTAAATACATAAACCTGTAACATGGTCATCTATTATCATCATACATTATGTTCTGTAGATAATTATATGAGCTATACTTTTATACAACTGGCAGCATAGTAGGTTTGTTTACACCAGCATTACCACAAACGTGTGTAACTAGGGGTCAGTGCACGAAATATGTGCATTCAAGGGGTCCCTCAGCCAGCCTATGCTCTCTCGCAGTCCAGGAGCCCATGGGGGATGTCAGACATGCTAAGCACTGCTGTGGAGGTGGGAGAGGCTCCTGCCACTGCCAACGAGCTCAGCTGTGAGCCTGGCTTTTGGCTGAGCAGCACTCCCCCTGTGGGAGCGCACTGACCACCAGGGCACAGCTCCTGCATTGAGCGTCTTCTCCCTGGTGATCAGTGCACACCATAGTAACCGGTTGTTCTGCTGTTTGGTTGATTTGCATATTAGTCTTTTAAAATGTAATGTAGTGCAATAGATATGTTGCACTACAGGATCATGATGGCTATGATATCAGTAGGCAATAGGATGTTTTCAGCTTCATTATAATCTTACTAGAGGCCTGGTGCACAGATTTGTGCACCTATGGGGTCCCTTGTCCTGGCCTGCAGGATCGGGCTAAAACCAGCTCTCCAACATCCCCTGAGGAGTCCAGGATTGCAAGAGGGTGCAGGTCAGGCTGAGGGTCCCCACTGGTGCACAATTGGGTGGGGAAGGGACCATGGGAGTGCTCCAGGGTGTATCCAGCCCATCTCACCCAGTCCCAATTGGCAAGACCCCAGCATCAAGCTAACCTACCAGACAGAGTGTCTGCCCTCTGGTAGTCAGTGTGTGTCATAGTGACTGGTCAAACAGTCCAACAGTCGGACACTTAGCATATTAGGCTTTTATTATATAGGATGGGACCACCACTGAATATGTGGTTCATCATTGAACAAAAAGTTGCTATGCAGAGTATGACTATTTATACATTTTTTTCTTTTCTTTTATGTATTTTTATTGATTTCAGAGAGAAAAGAAAAGGAAGAGAGAGAAACATCAATGATGAGAAAGAATGATTGATCTGCTGTTTTCTGCACACCCCCTGCTGGGGATTGAGCCCACAACCCAAGCATGTGCCCTTGACCAGAATTAAACCTGGGACCTTTCTGTCTACAGGCTGACACCTTATCTACTGAGCTAAAATGGCTAGGGCCATTTTATTTTCCACCATCTTGCATTTTAAGTCAATTTCCAATCCTAATAGAAAGAGAATTAAGATTTGCAAGGTCAAAAGTTTACCTGCTATACAACATGAAATCTATGTAATATGACCTTAAGTACCTTCTTTTAAAAAAAATTCACCAAAGAATATGTTTATTGATTTTTATATATAGAGAGAGTGAGAGAGAGAAATATCGATGTGAGATGAAAACATCAATCAGTTGCCTCAAAACCACAGCCTGAGTATGTGTCTTGACCAGGAATTGTGTAGCACTTAGAAATATATACATATACACATGTATTTATATATGCACATTTCTTTATATATCAGAAGACTAGAGCAAAAATGAAATGAACTCTCTATAAGAGTTTATTATGTAAAAGAAAAATATTATTCCTTATTTTGCTCTTCAAACTTCATGAAATGTAGAAAATTAAGTTATCCAAGTTGTCCCAATAATAAAACAATAGGATGTTTCTAAAACAGTGCCTAACCTGAAAAACTTATACTGTCTTACAAACCTTATTTAACATTTATTTTTATGTGAAATTAGAGAACTAAAAACCAATTCTCCAGAAGAAAAAAAAATGGGACTAAACAATAAAAGACAAAGACATAGAGTTACAAAAATACCCAATTGTGTAATTTGAGATACTTCCATGAAAACCAAATGCAGCCAGGGAAATAAACAGAGAAGGCTTTAGAGAAGATGTGAAATATCCCAGCAGATATAAACTGATCACGACACTCAGGAAGTGAGGCTTGAGCACCTTCCACTCGAGGGTTCTCTGTTTTGGAGGAGCTGGAGGGTACTCCAATAGCCTAAATGGGCTTCTGAAGAAAGGGACTCAGACCTTCAAGGCTCTGGCAATTTGCTCTGACTTCTCTTCTCATTGTAACAAATCTTCACATTTGTTCTTAATTCTGTATTCATAATTTTGTGTGCTTGACTTAAAGTGCCCTCCAAATACTGCTGCCAGATGAATTAGTCTGCGAGGGCTGCCATCACAAATACCACAGACTGGGTGGCTTAAACAGCAATAATTTATTTTCTGGACACTGAAGTCCAAGGTCAAGATCAAGGTGTTGGCAGCTTGAATTTCTTTTGAGGCCTCTCTCCTTGGCTTGGCCATCTTCTCCCTGTGTCTTCATACAGTATTCCCTGTGTGTGTCTGTGCTCTACTCTCCTCTTCTTATAAGGACACCAGTCAGATTGGATGAGGACCCATACCAATGACCTCATTTTAACTTAACTATCTCTTTAAAAAAAACCTACCTCTGAATAAGGTCACGCTGTGAGGTGCTGGGGGTTAGAACATATGAATTTTGGGAGGACACAATGTAGACCATAATACCAGAGTTAGCAAATAAAAAAAATCAGGACTCCCAGGTAAATGTGAATTTTAGAATTTCAGGTAAACAGCAAATAATTTTATTACATATAGTATATTCCACTCAATATACTTACACTAAAAAAGTTATGAATTTTTTTATGAAATCCACATTTAACTGAGGGCACTATGTTTTACCTGGCAACCCTACCCCCTAATTATATAAGATTCAGGCAGAGAGAAGTATGTAATGAGGGAGAGATAGTCAATGAAGAAAATGGATGGATCATTAGAACAAATTCATTTTAGAATTGAAAGAATCTTTAAGGAGCCTTGAGTGAAATTCCCTCACCCAGAGCTCAGTACCCCTGAGGCCCAGGGTTACAATGGAGCTCAGAGCCCTGAGGGTTCATTCTCGCCCAGGCTAGGCCCTTCCTGTGTTGAGAGGGCAGCTTCCAGAAGCAAACTGTGAGTCACCAGGGTTGGGTTGGCTTCCGCCCTGTTTGCTCTCTCACACTGACACAGCAGAGCACCAGCACCCTTGGGCTTATCTGGCTGTGCACCCCAGCTGGCATACACCCCGAGATCTCTCCAGACCCCCAGCAAACCCACTATACTTGAAAGAGGCTGTGGGTGGCTGGTTCCAGGTACCGTCTCCATCACAGAAGCTCTTTCATTACAGATCTCTTTGAGAATCCAATGGAAGCAATGAATCTTTTAGCCCCCAAAGCATACAAATACACCAAGAGAAGTTTCATCTAATTTCAGGGACTGACTCACAGAGCTCCTGAAGCTCCGTTATGGAAGCTGACACCATGCTTGTGCCCACTACATACAAGGACGTTGCTGCTGCACCAAAGCGCGCTTGGACACTCACCTAACAGTGAAGGGCGCATGTCCCGAGGAACCCAGGAAACAGCCCAGCATGGGGTATGTCTGGAGCTTACTACGTTGAATTTTTAATAAAGGACAATTGTTAAGAATTCAGAGAAGTTCTCTAGTAACGGCCTCAGGCATCCAGAGGGGCTGACTGGGAAGAGCTCTGCAGGTGGAGAAATGTCCCAGTACCTCAGAAAGCAGGAGGAATCCCCACACTGCCCGCGTTGGCCAGCATTCAATGAGTGCTCTCAATGTCATGGCGGTGTGCAAAGCACTCTGACAACACGTCTGCAAGACAGCTTCTGTCGGTGTCCTCTTTCTTCGGGTGACAGCGTGGAGGCTGAACGGTAGATAACTTGCTGGGAGTCCAGCAGGAGTTAGGAGCCACCTCACTGTCTGCTGCCTTCATGAGCAATCTCACCGCCCTCGGAAGGTTAGGTCCCGCTGTCTGGGTTTGGAGCCTGCACTCTGCTGCTATGTCTGCTCTGCCCTCTCCGCTAACATCTGGTGAGGGGCAAAAACTCCAGCGGCTGCTTTAAGGCTTTAGTTCTCAGAGCCTTTGGGAGGGGGTCACGTGAAGTTTCAAAGCCTGGTGAACAGGAGAGTTTGGGTCTACTTGCTAAAGGTATGCGGAATTTACACAGCTTCTCCCCATAACTTTCTTTAAGAAAGTGTGGGGTCGCTGTTTCGGTGACAAAATGAATGAACAAGCCATTCCAGAGCCTACCTAAAAAAAATTCGCAGGTATCCTGCCTTTTGGCCCAGTGACCTGGACCAGCTGTGTAGGTGACAGAAAATACTAAATGAACTGAGCCTTGGCTTGATGATCCAAAGAATGTGACCCAGCAGGAAGGCATCCCCAGTCCAGCTGCACTGAACTAACCTGTCTCTCCGCTCTCCTCCTCCCAGCCTCCAGCCTTATGCACAAGCCCCCTCTGCCAGGAGCCCTCGTTCCTGTCTTGTGTAAGCACCAGAAACTCCAACTTCTACTTGGCTTCCTTGTTATTATTGTTTTTAAACTGGTCTTAAACCTCCTCTGTCCTTCAGGGAATTCTCTGGTTAAAACCTCCTGCTCATGGTCATTCCAGTGTACACTTGATGAATTTAAACCTATTGTGAACTTAATGTGGTCTAATGAGCTTTGCTTAGGAAAAAAGAATTTCTTGGGTCACAGAACCACATTCATTGCTGTCACCAGCCAGCTTTTAATTGCAAGCTTTTGATTACCAGGGCAACGGAGGGAGAAGCTGGGTCCCCTGGGTGACCTCATCTTCACCAAAAGAAAAACAAGGAAAATAACAGGCATTCCATCTTAGACGGAGCGTTACTGGTGTTTACTTTGACAGCAAGTTTGTAGAATGGTTTTATCTTACTAATGTTGCCGGATGGTAACTTGTTTCCTGATTGGCTCCTAGCTTTTTAGACTTTGACCTTCATGAGAAAGGATACAATGTTCTTTTCTTTGCAGGTCTTTGCGTTGATGACACTAGCACGAACACACAAAACGTTGGCATAGATTGTTAAAGGCTTCAGGAAATACATGGGCAGCTTAGAGAGGTTAAGGGATCAGGTGCAGGGAGAAGCACGTTTACTCTCTAGGGAAGCAAGAACTTGCCTCGGAACACGGACATCAGAGCGGCCCACTGGAAAGACCAAATTGTGCCAACAGAAGCAATAGTGACCTCTGCATTCCGAGGGAAGGTGAAAAGACCCAGTTTGTCAGAAGGGCTGTGATGGGGGTAAGTGAGAATGCCCAGGTGTAGCAGACCTGCCAGTGCTGCCCCCGCAACCCTATGCCGCTGCCGCCTCCATGCACACCAGCCCGACATCCATAGGCCAGGGAACCTGCATTTCCTTTCCAGAGGCATTCTCTGGCTAGGGAAGCCCACTGTTCTCCCCTAAAGATCAGACCAGAAATGCCAGGAAATTAACAGGCCCTGGGAGCAACTCTCAGCCAGTGACCCACCAGAGTGGGCATAGGTATCAGATAGCTCTGCTTCCTAAGTAAATGCCCAGCCACTTTGTAAGACAGCCATGCTTTGATTATTTTCATGATTCTCTAGGTGATAAATGCAGGCAGGACTCAGCTGGGGCGTCTTCCGTTCTTTGGGACCGTGGGTCACTGCTCAGTTGCCTTCAGCTGGCAGCTAGAGAGCTGCGAGACCCCCGGGGATGTCTGTCACATGCCTGGCCCCGGATACTCCTCTGCATGGCCTTCCTCTCCTCATGTGCCTCACCAGTTAGTACTGGTACATGAGCCCAGATTCTTCTTACAGGAGAGCGGTTGACGTCCTCAGAGAGTGTGACAGTGGAGGTTCCTGGGTTTCTTACTGGCCCAGAAATTGCCCAACCTCATCTCTGCCTTCATCTACTGGTGAAAGCAAGTCCCTGGCCAGCCTTGGCCCGAGGAGAGGAGAAATGGATGTTGCCTTTTGCTGTGAGGGAGGGCAGGGCTGTGCCCACCGGACTCGGAGGCATGCTCCACAAGCACAGACACGAGCTCCCTCACCGGCAGAGTGTCAGTCCTCAGCTTGGCCCACTCAGAGGTGAGTCCACAGCACCAACAGCAGGGAGATCTTGCCGACTCATCCCTTTTCTATCTAATTTCCTCACTCTCTTGACCCTGTTTCCTATAATCACCTTCCAAATAAGCCACTTGAGCTCACTGTCTTTCCTCAGGGTCTGCTTCTGGGAAAACTCAAACCTAGACATCAGGGATGAGGGAAGTGATGTCATAAATATAAAGTACTCATATTTTCTGTCCCATTTTCTAGGTGAAAGTTGTGAAGGGGAATAGGGGTGAAGTAAGAGACACTTTAGAACATTTTGCTCTTTTTCCCAGTTTCCCAGTTCTCAGGACAAACTCAGCAGGGAAGGGTGAGAGATTTAAGAGCAGGATGTTACCTGGGCCTTTTTTTTCTGCCATTGACAGCATCCTTGGAAGCTATGCTGTTGGCTGCATCCTCCCCACGATTGGCTTTGGAGGTGGCACTGAGAGCACCAAGGGACTGTGGGGATCGACTGCAAATCCTTCTCTCATCTTCCATCCCTGGGTTAAAAAATGTGTCTTTCTTTCCAGAGTGCAATGACTAATAGCTTAGTTGTGTGATGCTGATGATAGGGGCTTGTTCTGTTGTTTTAATTTCTAAATTGGGAAATTTAAATAAAACTCAATTGTACTATGATCAAGAGATTTTTGTATTTTTCATACTTTAACAAACTTTTACATAATAAATAAACCTCAATCCTGAGAAAGCTCATTCCAAACAAATTGAGATGCTGGTTCTCAGGGATTTTGTTTAGTATCCACTTTGTTCTCAAAGCCAAGAGCCCTGTCACATAGTAGGCACTCAATGAATATTTCAAAAAATGAATCTTTATTTGGAGAAGTGGTGACTAATGATAATGATATCACTTCTGTAGCTTTCTTAGCCCCCTACAGATAACATAGCAGGGAATGACAGTGATCTAGATAAAAATAATGATTTTCTGGAGGACAAAAGTGTACAAAAATTAGATATTTACATTATTGAGATACAAGAAATAGCTTAAATATTTAATGTAATAAAATTTGGAAGTAAAAAAATTTAAAAAAAGATTAAAAAAATTATACATAGCTAATCCTATATAATAAAAGCATAGTATGCAAATTGTCCACTTGACCGGGAGTTTGTCTAAGAGTTTGATCAAGGGGCAGGGCCAGCTGGGGGAGGGGAGAGAATACCCAGCCAGCAGCTGGCAGCTGCTAGGCACCCTACCAGTGCACGAATTTTATGCACTGAGCCTCTAGTACAAATCTAAAAGGAAAATTAAGAACCACTATTGCTGAATAGAGTCATATTTCCTTTAATCTTAACCACAGAGAATTCCACTCTGTAAATTTAATTCATTGGGCTTTTTATAGGAGAAGGGTAATTGTCATTTCAAAGTTGCATAGCAAGAAAAACTAGAAGTAATACAGGAAGAGAAAGTGACCATAATCTTTAAAAGATCAGGATGATATATATTTCTATCAAGCTGTTCAAATTAAAGACAAAACTTTAAAGTGGATTATCACATTTTGGAGACCCTTTTTCTACCAAATTCTTTCTCTCAACTCCTCCTACGCCTTGAGTATTTGGTCTTTGCCTGCGTCCCACTCATTCTACTCTGACTCATTCACTATAATTGAACATTTACTTTGTGCCAGGCATTGGGCCAGGTGCTGCTGGGAGAATAGAGGTGAGCAAAACAGAACTTATTAACTTAAGGGGAAGGTATAAAATAAATAATCACAACTATACTAATATTCAAAATATATAGCTACAATCTGTGATAAACATTGCACCTGGTTATGAGTTGCTAAAGTATTTGTATATTTTTATTTTATGTATTATGTTTTTATTTATTTAACTGATTTTGAGAGAGAGAGGAAGGGTGAGAGAGAATCATCCATGTGAGAGCAAAACATTGATTAGCTGCCTCCTGCACACCCCTCTACTGAGGATTCAGCCCAAAAGTTGGGCGTGGGCCCTGATTGAGAATCAAACCAGCAACCTTTTGATGCACAGGATAAAGCCTAACAGACAGACACACTTTCAGGGCTATTTTTATTTTTTATTTTAACATTTGAAAAAAACTTGTATTAAATATGTACTAAATTAAAGATTGTGTTTTCTACATTAAAATTGTGTGAATTTTAAAGAAAAGTTCTGCCTCCCTGTTATTATAGTTTCCGGACAGGCCTAGCCAGGTAGCACCCAAAGGATGGGCCATTATCATCTGACTCCATCGAAAAGTCTATTATATCCCTGTCCTTGGATATTCTTTTTTTTTTAAATGGATATTCTATGTTTGATAGTGAAACTTATGATAAGTCATTACTGACTGGTAAAGAACTATCTTGTCCAGAGATGCAATGACATCAATACAAAGAAATTAATATTTAAAGACATTTCAGGTTCTAGCTAAGAACTGGCTAGGGTGTTTTTTTGGGTGGGAGAACTGTTTGACACCTGGAAACAAAATGATTCAAATCGATACAGACTGAGCTTCTCTGTAAAACACTTATCCTTTGATGCAAAACATTCCTTCAGTGCTTCCACTGGGCATTTGGTGATATCTTTGTGGTCTGAAAAGAGATAACATGGGCTTCCCAATGGATTATCTTTTGCAATTTTTCCCAGTGTGACCTCCCTCCGCAGTAGTTTCTGCACAATGAACCTGCCAAGGCTTCTTCAGGGAAGAATGACTTCTGACAGAGCTGGGCTGCAGACTTTGGCAGGAACCACAGACTAGAGACACATTTCACATTTATTCCTTGGAAATCCCGAGGCAAAAATATTCTTCTTCCTTCCTTTGGGCTCTGTGAAATATACTATTTGACTTCCTCTCCAGCAAGCTGTCTGCCTCACTTTTAGATTCACCTCTCACATTCATTTCCTCCAAAAAGCTTTTCCTAGGCCAAAATAAACTCTCCCAAATTGTGTTAAATCGTGCTCAGTGCTCCAACATTGCAGTTCTCAGATGTCATGTGTTACTTCCTCCCCAGAAATGGCCTTCATATCCCCAATGTGATCTGTTTGCAAGTGCTTTTGTGATTGTTTATTTAATTTCAGTTTCAAATCCACTTATGACTATTGTTTCTAATGGTGCTGAGCACATATTGCTACTCTCAATAAATTTTAAATTAATGTTCTTGTTATTGTACATGACTATTATGCAACTCACCCATCATCACCATTATCATCATCTCTGAATGAAGGTATAATCATAAGAACGCTTTCAAATTCCTCAGCCTCATTATACTCACCAATAGTTCCCTATCATACTCTTTTCTTTTTAAATAGCTTACTGTTTTTTTGTAAAATTGTTGAATGTTTGTTATAAAAAATTTGAGCCACATGGAAAAGGACACTAACGTAAAAATCACTCTAGATTCTGCCATTGAGAAAACTAATATTAAAATTTCACAAGACTTTGGCAGGGTAGCTCAGTTGGCTAAAGTGTCATCCCAATACACCAAGTTTTTGGCTTCAATCTCTGGTCAGGGCACACACAAAACTCAACCAATCTACACTAACAAAAGAGAAAAATGCTAATTGATTACACCTTTGTTATGCCCACAGCCAATCAGCATGAGTATGCAAATTAACACAACAAAGATGACAGTTAATTTGCATATGCTGAGGAAGGGAGGAGTGAAGACTGAAGACAGCTTAGAAGGAATAGGGAGGAAAAGTGGAAAGCAAGGTGGCTGCCAGAGGGAAAGTGTGGGTGGGCAGGGTGGGGCTGGACGGTGTGGGTGGCAGCACAAGTGCCACAGTGGCTGCTTGCAGGAATCTTCCTGCAAACGGGCTCCTAGTAAATGCATAAATAAGTAGAACAATCAGTCAATGTTTCTCAGAAAAAAAGAAAAACCATCAATAAAAAAAAATTTTCAATGAACATCCTTCCAGATTGTTTTCTACTTTATATAGACATGTGAATATAGTTTTACATAATTGTAGCATAGCTATTTATACCGGTTTACACATTTTTATTTGTTTATACACTAGTAGCCCTGCACAGGAATCCGTGTGCCAGTAGATGGCCAGCAGTGCTCTGCAGCCCTCCAGTAGCTCTCTGACCCCTGCCCTGCCTTCCCGTGGCTTTCCCAGCTCCACCGCCCCTCTGCTCCACCTCATAGCTTGCTGCCCTGCCCCCTCCTGTAGCTCTCTGCCACCTACTTGTAGCTCACTGTCCCACCCTCCTGCTGATCCGTGATCAGGTCCTTATGAGGTCTGTCATTACGCTTCACAGCATAATGACCATTTGCATATTACAGATAGTCATTCTTAATGTTTTCATTATGTTATTACACAGGTCTTATACACAACCCTTTGCTGTAAACATTTATGTTGTTTCACTAATCTAAACTATGCTATAGTGAAAACTCTACACTGCACTTGTGGTATTATTATCCATTTGGGAGAAATTCTTTGAAGTAGAAATTACTGTGTCAAAGGGTAAACATAATACTATGTCTTGGTCCATATTTTGGTAGACATTGACAATTGATTGTAAACAATTCACACCAATTGTAAGTATACGAGAATTTTCTGCCTTGTCTTTTCTCATAACATCACTGCTGAGTCAGAGAATATTTGCAGGGGTGGGGGAGGTGGCTAATTACTGAGCTGAGTGAACAAATTAGTAGCAGTTTTTATACATAGTTTTTCTTGTCAGCAGTATGAAGGTTATCACCTTCATTCTCTTGTCACTACTCTGCTCCTTTGTTTTCACCGTCTGAATGAGATGATTTCCCTGAATTATCACATGCAAAGATTTGATGACAGTCAATTTGTATGAGCACCTGAACCCATTATACAGCATAATTCATATGTGATATAAAGTGACAGTTGCTAGCAGATTGCATTGACATCCCTTTAGAAAAGACAATTGCTCAACAGGAATCATTCTGAATCAATTAATCAAGCCACAGCTCAGCTGTAAGGCTGTGACATTCTGACACCAGGAAAAAGGAGCCACTGTGCATTCTGGGCCGTATCTCTGCTCACGTAGTATTCCATTGCTGAGCTCATTAAGGCCATTTGGTCCTTGACAGGAATCTTATCTAACACCCTTAGCCTCCCACAGTGGGTTCTGGAAAAGCTGGCTCTTTTCCTCTGATTCTTGTCTGTGAGAGTGGGTGTAGTGAAATTAAAAAAAATATGTATTTCTGTGATATGAATATAAATGAATGAGTGTGCAGTAATTCATGAAAAATATAAAATCGCTTTCTGGTTATTATGACCATGGGGAATTAGAATATATTGATTAGCTACAAAATCTGCTGTGTCTCAGAAATATGAGATTTGGTAAATACCAGTCGGGGAAAAGGTATATAGGAGTAAAGAGAGATATTTTAAAGATGATGGTAAGGATTACAGTAAAGACATAGGCCTGAATTTCCAATTCAATGGATTTTTCTTTTTCCCCTCATTTGTGTTATTTTTTAGATCTAATGTTTTCTTAATAATTGGTTTTGCTTCTACAATCTTGAAAATAATCTCTATGGACTTCCTCTAACTAACTGATACCCATGGACCATCCATAGGCCAATACTAATGTCTGGATCCCACTCTCAGAGATTTTGAATTCACTGTTTTAGAGTGTGGCCTATGCAACAGCACTTTAAAAAGCCGACTTGAAGTAAAAATTAAGAACAATTGATTTAGATAAAGAAAGACATTCAAGGTGAATGATAAAATGCAAAGTGTTTTTGAAATGCCTTTAGTTTTCTCTATATACCATTCAATCCAACTAGTTAAAATTCCCCCATCACTGTAATTACTTACATAACTTTTTTATTTAAAAGCAGCTACATTACCCATAAATTAAGAGAACAGAATTTTCACAGCAACAGAAAACTATTACATAGGTAATTTTCCTGTTGCCACTGGTGACAGAATAAATCTAGGGTAGGAGTTCTCAAACTTTACTATTCATGTGAATCACCTGGGGAATTTATTAAAACTGAGATTACCAAGGGGAGCTCCTAGAGATTAGGGTTTCAGGGCTGGAAGGAAGCCCAGCAGTCGCTTTTGTAACATGTACCCCAGTGATGTTGATGTTGATTCACACTTTGCAAACACTGAACTGTAGGGTCTAGACCCAGGGCAGCTGGGATGGTTCCCAGTTGGCAGACTTTCTAAAGGCTTTGTAAGAGCAATTGGGAAATGTAAAAAGGACTTGAGCATGCTTTCTTTTGTTTTCAGCAAATAGGCTTTGGTATCCTTCAAATAACTGCCCGAGGCTCACTGTTAAGGAGAGTTGCATAGAGAATAGGAAATATCATATGCTGCTCAAATATTGAAAAGGTAGAGGATTATAAGAACAAAGGAAATAATGCAAATAAATATAGTATGTATAGGTAGACTGATTAGAAGAGATCTAGAGAAACAGAAAATGAACTTTTTCCCCCCTCTTTATTTGCCAATGGCAAGCAGAAAAGCAAAATTAAACATAACTTGGGATATTTTCAGGGAGTATAGGATTGGTGAGACATTTATTCAAAACTGGCTTAAGTAAAAATAAATGTAGTGTGTGGGGGGAGCAATGGGGCATAAGGATACAAACGTAATACCTTAATCAATAAAGGAAAAACATTAATAAAATATAAAAATAAATAAGTGTAGTATTTACTCAGCTGGAAGGCTAATGGGCAAGAGTAGCTACAGGCATTATTTGCTTCATGCTTTAAGAATGTCACTTTTCCCCCCCGCTCATGGCTCTCTGTCCTTTAAGTCAGCTCTACTCCAAGCTGCCAGCGTTGCTCTCAGTAGATCCAGGCTTTTTCCAGATGGTTGAAGCAGCTACAAGTGTTAAATCCTCCTACCATTAAATCTAGTGGAAGAGAAAGGCAGTTTGGTTTTCTATCTTTCCCAGTAGACTTGCCAAAATGGGCTGTGTAATATGAACCAATCACTATGGCCCATGAGATCCCATTGCTGGAGCTGGGAGTTGACTCAGTTCCATCTGGAAGCACGTAGACTGGTGGGGGAGGGGAGTGATTTTCCAGAAGAAAGCCTGTTTAGCAAAGAGTGTGCAATGCATGTGCTCTACTCGGTGACAGGATCCTTGACTGTCCATGGATGTTCAGTGTACTTTAGAGCACATTAAAACATCTCTGAGAATTTAAAGAGCAAACACTACCACAAGAGTTTTTCTGCACAAGGGTGAGACTGATGCAAAGGATTATGGGCTGACAACTCATCACTGTAACTTGGTTTTGACCTCCCCAAGCAAATGTGGGATTAATTTAAATATAACAAGAGATATAACTTACAATAACTAAAGGTTTCCTGTTCCTCAAACACCAGAAAATACAAATTGGCAGTTCTGTTGACATTTTGAAACATGAAATGTGCACAGAAGAGTGAGAAATAGTTATTTTGTCAAAGAACAGCGAGTTTTTTTTAGAATTCCTGCATATTCCCTGTTCTCTCAACCTTCCAGCATCCAAACTGTTTCCAGAAGACAATTCAAAACAATGCATCTTTCTAATTTATTTTCAATAAATCACTTTTAAAAAGTGGCTAAAGCCCAAATCAGCACTTTATGGAACTTTTCATCCACTTATCTGTCATTTCTGGCCTTCTAGCTTTAACTTGTCTGCATTGCTTTTTTTTTTTTTAATTTTATAATTTTCCTTTTGCTGATGAACTGTACAGTTAGGAGCCAATTGTTGAATTCTATTACTTATTCTAAAGATGATTTAGAAAATATTACAGAATATATAATTGCTTATGCCTACCAATTCATTAAAACACAATAAGATAAGAAGAAATGAAAGTGATCTAGTGTAGGGAAGCATGGAATTTGGTTGGAAAGTCTGTAAGGAAGATTCTCTGAAAGGTTGGGGCCTTTTAGGGGGCCTTGCTAAAGGTGGCAGCCCCTGCCTTGACTTTTCCAAACAAGTGTGAGCCCCCAGGTGTTTTGCTGGAATCCTTATGTTTAGTATTTTGGTATGACCTTATAAAAGTATGTATTTCCTCAAGGACACTTACCCCGCTGATTGTATCTAGAGTTTTATTTTAGTTCAAACTGTTGTTACAGTGGAAGCTTAGGAGGCAGGCAATTGGGGCTGTTTTGGTGTCACCTGCCAAGCAGCCCCTTAGCCTCTCTTTCACAAAAACGTGTCAGAGTAATCCATTGCTTAGGGTCTGCTGGTCAGTCCTAGCAACCTAGTAAAATAAAAATTAAGAAAGTAGAATACAGTACAATCTAAAAAAAACACAGAAGACAACAAGAACAAACTCACAGATACAGAGAACAGATTGGCAATTACCAAAGGAAAAGAGAGTTAGAGAAGGCAAAATGGGTGAATGTGATCCAGTGTACAGTGATGGACAGTAACTAGTGGTGATCACTGAATATTGTATGCAAATATCAAATTAAAATGTTGTATACCTGAAATACATATAATGTTGTATTTCCAATTTTACCACAATTTAAAAAACATCAAAAGAGAGGCCACTCTCCAATGGGGGAGGGGGAGTACAAAGATTGGCAGTATTTAGAAGATCATGGATATTACTCTGAACTTTCTAGCAGCCAACACAAAAGGAGGAAATATGATTATTTACATGATTCCTAAAATACTTAAGTGGTCAAAACACAGCTTTTCCTAGTACTATGTCCCCAAATTTCCTCCTATGGGACTTCAGCAAGAGGAACCTATGTAACAATCCAGTGGATAGGGTCCTAGGTTAGATCAAGAAAGTATGTCTAGCCTTTGCTGGTTTGGCACAGGGGATAGAGCCTTGGCCTGTGGACTGAAGGGTCCCACACAGGTTCAATTCCAGTCAAGGGCACATGCCTTTCTTGTAGGCTTGATAAGGGGCATGCAGGAGGCAGTCGATCAATGATTCTCTCTCATCATTGATGTTTCTATCTTTCTCTCCCTCTCCCTTCTCTGAAATCCATTAAAAATATATAAAATTTTATGGACTTGTTTCTCACAATTCACATACAAGCAGGTTGATACCACAATCTCAAAGTAAAGGAGACTATTCTATTTAAATAAATTCAACTATGCTAAATGAGAAAGGCAAGAAGAATTGAGTTCACCCTTCTGATGATCTGGTTTAATCCTGAAGAATGTATAAGTTGCTTAGAGACAGGATAGATTGCATATACATGAGGCAACTCTCAGTATTATTTCTCTTCTTCAACTCAATACCACTGAGTAACAGTGACTTTGAGGTTAGCTATATTGTTACACTCCTTATAAAAATCCTGGAATATCTTGACACCTATACTTTAAAAGATAGCCTAGTTGAAGATTCTACAGTCAACATTTTACTATACCTGTTTTACATATTTACTCTTTAGCCATCTATCAATCCATTTCTGTATGTATTTTAAGATAACCTGTAGACAACAAGGGGATCCCATTAAGTACTTCAGCAGATGTAACTTAATTAGAATTCAATATTGGTGCAGTTTCTTCTTTTGATAAAAAATTTACAATCAATCAAGTGCATAAAAATTTTAATTACTGAGTTTTAACAAATTATAAACTTTATGAACTTTCAGAAGTCTATTGAAAAGCTAGCTACCTTCAGTTTACTTCTGTGAGCCAGAATACTCCTTGAAAAATATTTTGGGAGTTAAATTTCTTTCTACTGACATGAAGTTTTTGACAAACTTTAAATAAAAATTTTATGCAATTCATGGGTTTTAAATTTATTTTACAAATATTATTCTATTTAGATATCTAGCAAATTACATAAGTTACTTTGAAGGGATTTTCAAATACAGTTTGGTTATATGTACAGATTTAGATAAAGTGTTTAAACTTTCAAGCATTTTATATTACACTTATAAATTTAACAAGTTTAATTTTGTTTTAAAGTATATGTATTTCAATTGAATCAACAATAGCTAAAAATATTTTTTACCTCTTATATAACAACAAATGACAAATGTTGGCGAGGTTGTGGAGAAAAAGGAACCCTGGTGCACTGCTGGTGGGATTGCAGGTTGGTGCAGCCACTGTGGAGAACAGTATGGAGCTTCCTCAGAAAACTGAAAATGGAACTCCCATTTGACCCAGTAATCCCCCTACTAGGAATATATCCCAAGAAACTAAAAACACCAATCAGAAAGGATATATGCACCCCTATGTTCATAGCAGCACAATTTACAATAGCTAGGATTTGGAATCAGCCTAGGTGCCCGTCAGCAGATGATTGGATCAGAAAACTATGGTACATCTACACAATGGAATACTATGCTGCCATAAAAAAGAAGGAATTCTCATCATTTGCAGCAACCTGGATGGAATTGGAGAACATCATGCTGAGTGAAATAAGCCAGTCAATGAAAGAGAAACACCACATGACCTCACTCATTTATGGATAATAAAGAACATTATAAACTAATGAACAGAAAGATAAATATAGTGACAGTAAAGCAACAAGCAGACTGTCAAATGACAGCAGGGAGGGTAGGGTGATCTGGGGGAGATAAGAGATCAACGGAAGGACTGGTATGCATGCATATAAGTACAACCAATGTACACAAAACTCTGGGGAGGGAGGGCATGTATGGGAGGTGGGGGGAGGGCAATGGTAAGCTATGTACACATATAATACCTTAATAAAAAATGGTGGAATAAAATAAATATTTTTTACCTCTTGTACATCATAAAATTTTTAATACTAAACTGAATTTAATATGATTTTAGCTTAAAATCAGAAGTCTATTTGAGTTACTAAAATATGTATTTTAAATTGTAGTTGCAAGCTTATCATTCTATTAGGTCAAATTCTCTTAAATATTCTGTCAATATGACTAAAAATGATAGAATATTTCTCAATCTGGAAATATTAATATTATAATTTTGATTGTTTAAACATTTCTATACTTTCTCCAAGCATAAGAGATCCATATATTCTAAAGATGAAAAATATCATCCTACTTAACTGAAATTACTTTGGCTAAAAATTCTGACCAAATGCTCACTGCAAAACTATCCACCAAGGGCAGTTGTGGGTTTGATCCCTAGCTCAGTCTGGGTGTGGGGGCCAGAGGCAACCCATTGATGTTTCTCTCTCTCTTTCCCCCTTTCTTCCTTCCATCCACTCTCCCTAAAAGAGCAATAGGGAAAAAAATTATCCTTGGGTAAGGATTAACATAAAATAAAAACAAAACAAAACAAAAAACCCTTGCACAGAAATATTCATAGAAGTTTTATTCATAATAACCAAAAATGAAAAAAAATTAAAATGCCCATCAATTGCTGAATGTATAAATACAATGTGATATAGCCATACAGTTAAATATTATTTGGCATCAAACAAAACAAAACTGAATTGATGCTATATGTTACAAGACGGACCAACCTTCAAACATTATGCTAACTGAAAAAAAGCTAGTTACAAAAGATAACATGCTGTATGATTTCATTTGTATGAAATGTCTAGAATAGGCAAATCAATAAGGATAGAAAGTAGATTAATGGTTGCATAGATCTGAGTGAGTTGGGAAGAAACGAGGAGTGACTGCTAATAGTATAGGCTTTCTTTTTGGGATGATGAAAATATTTTAAAGTTGACTGTAGTTATTATTGTATAGTTTTGTGAATATACTAAAAATCAGTAAATTTTATTCTTACGCTGAGTGAATTATATGGTATGTAAGTTTTATCTCAATAAAGTTGTGGGGAAAAACACACGTTTTAAAAATCTCATTCTCCTCGACCAGTCATTTGACCAGGTATAACTAATTGAGACGTTAAGAAATTTCTCATGAAGGATTTTATTCTCAAATAAAAATGTAACTCTTCTTAGAAAAAAGCCCTTTGTCTCTATTTTTTCTTCCTACCTTAAACTTTTAGGTGATGTCTGGAGCTGCATTATCATCTTGTGATCATGAGTCAAGGAACATGAGGTGGAAAGCCAGCCCACTAAGGACAGTGCGGAAAGAACCGGACCTCTGGTGGCTTTAATGAGCAGCTGAGCCAGAGCAGATGGCCATCTCCATCACACATCTCGTCCCCCGAGACCACTGGTAGGCTGGGTTTCTGTTAGGTGAAGACAGACCCATTCTGAACTGATAAGAGAAGTAAAGGTAAAAAGGTTTATGTATAAAAATACATTTAAGAACATAATTTCTTGGGTACTTCCTATTATATAAGAAGGAAACATTTTCTCAATATGTACTCAAATCAGGGACTTGCATGTGTGTATATTTTACTTTATTTAATCTTTAAAGCAATATTATGAGGTTGTTATAATTATCTTCCATTCAAGATAAAGAAGCCAAGACCAATAGGAATATACAACTTGTAGAAAATCACAGTTAAGAGTGGAGAGGCATTTGAATACCAGTTTTCTCACACTAATGACTATATTATTGTAGACTATTACTTTGTACTAGTGCCATGGTTTTGTTGTTGTGCATACAACAATATCTCATAATTGCCATGTTCACCTCTCAGTTTTTATCAGGGCTTCCCTCTCCCCACTATTCTTTCCTTCTTCTTTCTTTGATTGATTTATTCATTAAAAAAAAAAAACCTCCCCAAATTTCTGCCTCATTTCTAATCATTCCTTATCTGAGTATTATATAAACTGGTAATTCAGTACCTTAGCAACCAGCTCTACCACAGGATTAAATATAAAATGTCTTATGTTACAGAACTTAGAGTATAAAAATATTGGCTTACAGTAGAAATTCTTTTTTTAAAGGTTCAACATCTCTCATAGAAGAAACTATTTCCAAGTAAAATTTAAACAGAAAAATGTGACTCTTTTAAATTAAAAATTTTAAATTTAAGGACAATTTATTTTACTCTATAAAAGGTTAATTTTTATTAGAAGTGAACTCATTATAGAAAACTTGGGAACAATAGAAATAGACTAAGGAAAAATATTCACTTATATGTTCACCTCTAACAAGTTTTGATATATTTGATATATCAAATATATTTTGATATATTTTCTTGTAGTCTGTCCTATGCTTAGATTTGCATATGCATTTTATATGCTTAGGTTCTTAGCTGTGATCTCACAATTCCATATATTTGTACAATTTCATATTCCATTTTTTAAATAACTAGAGGCCCAGTGCATGGAATTCATGCACTTGAAACCAGGGCCAGGTGGTGGTGGTGGTGGTGGTGGTGGTGGTGGTGGAGGTATATTTCAGCTCATTCTGTGCCCTCTCAAAGTCCAGGACCCCTCAGGGGATATCTGACTATGATGGAGGCCGGAGAGGCTCCTGCCACTGCCGCTATGTGCTCCAGCTTTGAGCCCAACTTCTGGCTGAGCGGTCCTCCCCCTGTGGGAGCCCACTGACCACCCAGGGGCAGCTCCTGCATTGAGCATCTGCCCCCTGGTGGTCAGTGTGCATCTCAGTGACCAGTATTTCCACCATTTGGTCGATTTGCATATTAGCCTTTTATTATATAGTGTTGTTATGGTATCAGCATTTTTATACATGGCAAGTTTGTGTAAGCTATACATTCCTTCACTCTCTTTTACTTCCTTATTTTCAAAGTACCAAAACATTTCCTAAATATTTAAAAACAAATGGTAGTCTTCAAAAATGCTTATTGAAGCTGATATCTGTTTGACTCAGTGGATAGAGCATCAGACTTCGAACTAAAAGGTCCCGGGTTCAATTCTGGTCAAGGGAATGTACCTTGGTTGCGGGCACATTCCCAGAAGGGGGTGTGCAAGAGGCAGCTGATTGATGATTCTCTCTCATCGATGTTTCTAACTCTCTATCCCTCTCTCTTCCTCTTTGTAAAAAAATCAATAAAATATGTTTAAAAAATGCTTATTAAATAAGAAAAATGATATAATAGAGATTATATATGATCATATTTATAAATATAGATTTACTTATTGATCACACTTGACATACACTCCCTTCTGCACCTTAGAATGTTTTTAGTGTGTTTTTGTGTTAAATTGATTCATATATGCTATAAAAGAAAAAAATAAGAGAATGATAAATAAAAATGGGAGAATTACTGGACAGTGATTTTTTAAATAAAATTTTAATATTTATTCATTGATCAGCTGCCTCTTGCACACCCCCTACTGGGGATGTGCCCGCAACCAAGGTACATGCCCTTGACCGGAATTGAACCCGGGACCTTTCAGTCCACAGGCCGACGCTCTATCCACTGAGCCAAACCAGTTTTGGCTGGACACTGATTTTTAATGCAATAACTTTTTATAATATTTACCTCAATTGGGCCCCCAAAAATTATTGGAAAGTGGTTGAAACTATTTTACCTACTCCTAGAATAGCATAGGAAGGACAACAAAAAACTTTGTCACAAAATAATTCTTTTTAAGAATATGAATCTTTCTCCATTATCCCAAAGCACATAGACCACATTTCAGTTGTGGTCTGAAATGTGCATGATGTTAACTGGTCTCAGGACTTGCAAAAATGTTAAGAATTTTTTTTGCAGATGAAAATGTTGATAAGCAAACTGGAAGGAGGATTAGAGATGGATTATGTGTGCTTATATGTGTGTAATCATGCATGCACGCCCATGGAATTCTTATAATAATTGATCTGGATGCTGTGTGTGCAATAATTGGTGACTAGAACCTCTTTTCCTTTTTAGTATTTACACGAAAGCCATAACCCAGAGATAAATGTTAATAGCATTCTAATAATTATACTTTTAGTTAAAAATATACATAGCTGCACATTTTTCTAGATATACACATTTATATATTAAATATAAATAATTTTACATATAGTTATATATGTGTTACATAATATGTGCTACATATAGTGCATGCTATTCAATAACACCACACTAACTTTTAAAAGTTAGTTATTGTTATCCTTGTAGGGAATTAAACTAATCAACTGTCAGAAATTTAGGGATAGAAATGATCTTGGCTTACTCCTGGATAGGTGCTTGATGTGAGTACATAAAGTCAATTGGGAAATTGAGTGAAGCAATAAACTCTAAAATAACAAAAATGATTTATTAAATTTATTTTAAGCTTACCTTTGTATCTTTGTAGTTAAAAGTATAAATTAGTCTCCTGTATATTTACAAACTCTGGGCAGATAAGTGACAAAGGTAAATAAAATTATTAAGAATAACTTCTGCAAATGGTAAGAATTTCTGGATCTGGAGAGCATTATTTAAGTGAAATAAGCCAGACAATGAGAGAAAAATACCACATGATCTCACTCATTTATGGAAAATAAAGAACATTATAACCTGATGAACAAAAAGATAGATACAGAGGCAGTAAAGCATCAAACAGACTGTCAAATTATAGCGGGGAGGCTGGGGAGTGTTGGGGAAGGGGGAAAGAGATCAACCAACGGACTTGTATGCATGCATATAAGCACAACCAATGGACACAAGACACTGGGGGTGGGTGGTGAGATGAGCATATGCGACAGGGGGCAGGGAAGGTTGAGGGAAGGTCAATGGGGGGGGGTAAGAAGATATATGCACTACTATCTGCAATACTTTAAACAATAATAATTTTTAAAAAGAATAACTTCTGGTTGTCAGGAAATTGTGCTGTGAATATATTTTTTGTTGTGTTTTTTTTTTTTGCCTTTGCTGCTGCTTATTATTATTAAATTCATACATTGAATCACCATGGATCCTAAGAAGGTTCATGATAGCAACAAAGTGAAAAGAAGAGTTGTGAGAACAACAATAGAGCTTTAAAAAGAAATAATTGCAAAGTATGTAGAGTTATTCCTATATCTGATCTGGCTACTGAGTATGGCATGGTGAAATCTACAATTATCATAATTTTAAAACATAAAGAGGCATCAAGAGTGCTGACATTGCTAAGGGTGCTGCTAAGGTTACATTTCATTTTCTTTTTGTTATATTTCCGTGTCCTTTTTGTTTTGAAAATGTTTATTTATAGATTAAACAGTACATTAAACATGTACTGTATATAAGAAAAGTTAAAACAGGGAACCATTTGGAGGTCTGAGTCTGGAAAGGATTAATTCAGTTTGCATTATTTTTAATGGGAAAAATAATTCAGTTTTTGAACAAATCACTTCTCAAACAGACTTCTGGAATAAGTTAAGTTGGAGAACTGAGTTTCCACTGTGTATGGTGCAAAAAAAAAAAAATCTAGGGAACATACCCCATTTTTATAGGTCCTGAGGTTCCTAGCTGGTCTGCCTTTTCTCTTCAACTTTTAGAGTCTTCTTATTTTTGTTTCACATATAACATTCAGGTGTTTTAGTTGTATTTAGTGGGATGAATAGGGAAAAGTATGCCTACTCCATCTTTCTGTAAGTGGAAGTACTCTCATCAAATTTTTTTGATTCTACTACTAATTTACAGAAATTACTTGATTTTCATGAATATTGGGTTCTCATGTAAGAATTCCCCAATTCTTAAATATATAATAATTACAACATACTATAAAATCTTATACTTTCAATATATTTTATAGTATTATATATTATAAATCAGAATATTAAAACACATAGTATATATTACTATTTATTACATCCTATATAATTAAAGGCTAATATGCAAATTGACTGAATGGTGGAATGACCAGTCGCTATGACATGCACTGACCATGAGGGGCCAGACACTCAATGCAGGAGCTGCCCCTGGTGTCCAGTGCGCGCCCATAGGGGGAGTGCCACTTAGCCAGAAGCCCTGAGCTGGGCTTACAGCTGGTGAGCACAGTGGCAGTGGTGGGAGACTCTCCCACCTCTGCAGCAGTGCTAAGGATGTCCGACTGTCAGCTTAAGCCCGCTCCCTGTGGGGAGTGGGCCCAAGCCATTAGTAGGACATCCCCCAAGGACTCCTGGACTGTGAGAGGGTGCGGACTGGGCTGAGGGACCCCCCAAGTTCACAAATATCATGCATCAGGCCTGATATTTGTGAATCTATATATGTACCATATATATACTAATGGTAGAAAATATACTATTTTTAGAACCCACGAAAGGTACTGCTATGGACTCCTGCCATGAAGAACGTAATGTCTAACAACCCCAGCCACTGTTCTCTGGACCTACCATTGCTCCCTGTGGCTGGTGAACGCAGGCCCATTCTTGAGATACTTGGGACTCCTCCAATCAGAGATTCTCTATCAGTCTGACTGGATTGTTCTTTGAACTTGGATGCATTGCAAGGAATCTGCCTTCCTTCCCTCATCTCCACAAGTGTTATACCAGCACTGTGATCTGAAGGATCTGCTTGCTAACTCTGTTTCTCTCCCCGTTTCTTCTTCACAGGCATTTTCCTCATGTACAGCTAACCTCACTCTTTTTTGGAGGACAAATACAATCATCAAGTATTTTAAATATACATATATATTTACATAGATATAGATATATATGTGATCTATAAATATGTGATTTAATACAATGTACTACATAAAACTATGTATATAAATGTAAGTGTTGTGCAGAAAAATTTGATAATTACTTTTCCACCAAATATTACTTATTTGGCAATTCTGGAGGTAGATGGCAGGGATAACGTGGCTCACCAATGGCCAAGTAATTATCTCTTTTATACCAACCTACAGTATTCACACCCCTGCCAAACATTACAAATTCTCATGTCATCAGATTTTGCAGTTAATTTTGAAAGAACAAAGGCCTACACAGCATTGCCCAATAGAACTTTCTGCAAATGTAGACACATCTTATTTCTTCACTGTCCAATAAGGTAGCCACTAGCTAAATGTGGCCATTGAACGCTTATAATATGGCTAGTGTGACTAGATAATTTTAATGTTATTTTATTTTAATTAACTTGAATTTAAGTAGCCATAGAGGATACCTATTGAACAGTGTAGGCTGTAGTAGTTCACAAATCCTTACCCTGTCTCCATCCCAGTGACCACTCTGAGGTCAGGCCTTCATCTTCACCTGCCTGGCGATTACATACAATAACTTCCTAAATCTTTGCCACGTAACCTCCGTTAGCCTCTAAATTGCCACTAGGGTGTTTATTCTAAAATACAAAATCATGTCATTCCTGCTGAAAAGACAGTCCAGAGGGTGGGACTGTGACTTAATTGCTTTACTCTACATACCCAGCAGCTTTTAGGCCTTGTAAATGTCCATTGGAAGAAAAATGAACATATTTTAAAGCAGGGCACTCTGGAGATAGCTTGCCTTACTGCCCTATTTGGGGGGATTTAAGGCCATGTGCAAGATAATGAAGGAATATTTTGGGGAGTTGACCTAAGCAGGTGTCTACTCCTTACCCACACGCCCAAATGCATAAAGTTTATGTGACTCACTACCCTCTGGTGGACAGGCCCACTTCCCAAGCATCTCCGACAGTGTATTACCAACACAGTGGTGGTGGTGGTGGGGGGGAAGAAACACATTTCTGGACCTCTCCCAAAGTGACCCTCTGTGAAACATCGCCATGGGAAAAGGCTCAGGAAATAAGATTCTCAAGAAGGAAAAATTACACTTGCAAAACATAAGATGCCATTTTTAACCCTCAGAATCATTTCAGTAACCAACCCACTTTTTCCCTTTTTGTTTTGTTTTCATAAGGCAAAACGTGACTTGAAAGACTGCTGTCAATAGTGAAGCTTATTTCATTTAAATGTGATCTTTGCCATAAACTTCATTTTGAGTATTAGCAGTCTTTCTGTGTCTCGGGACACGCACACACCCTTCAGTATGCTTGCATACAGATGGTCCTCAGATGAATGCATGCATTTTTTCTCTCCTCCTCCCCTCCAGCATCCTCCTGTTCTCTTCCCATAAGCAGGTCTTCCGGGCAGACAAGGCCCTCCCTCCAGGCGCAGTCTTCTCTGTGAGGACGCACTTGGTTTCTCAGCTCAGTGAACTCTCCCTGTGAGGGAAGACTTAATTGCAGGGTTTCACATTTTCAAAGAAAATGTTTAGACTGGGAGGGATCAGCCATATTAGAGAAATGTGGCATGCTTAGAAATGAGTGGCACAAACTCCCTGTCTTTGGTTGGCAGGGAGCACAAGAATAAAATATTTGGCTGTTATTAAAATAATCCGTATTTGATTACTTTTTCCCCAACAAGTGATTGATTCACTTGGAATCTAGTTGTTAAGATTGATGCACGATCAAATACATTTTCAATTGCCTATGTGGTCCATGTGCATGTGATGGGATAATCCCTTAAATTACTCGCTAAAAAGTTACACACAGCATCACATTTTATTATTTTGTAACTTGCAATTATGATTCTGTTTTAAATCCTTTGCTTTGCTATATCATAAGTGACAAAGTGGTACTGTTTAGTTCAGTTCCAGCATGAAAGGTGATATTATTATTATTGTTATTTATGCTTGTCCTTTCCTTGACCGGAGGCTAAGCAAGTCCCTTGTCTAATAAAGCCAACTAAAAACTACAGGAAGTAAGATGCCACCTGCAATGGCCTTTTATTGGGAACACTGATATACTGCAGGAAGAAATAGCGCTGTCTGCAACTGTACGTCAAGCTCTTATTTTCCATTCTAGTGCATCTACACTCACCCAATAAACCCCACTTTCTTGTGCATGTCACTAGCTTTATGCTTCCGTTCAGAGAGCAGAATTCCCCAACTTGCTCTCCCACCATCCTTTAACGTTTCTTCTGACCACACAGCAAAAGCTCATGGTAGCTCCCTCCCTCCAAAAGGCGGGGTGGAGGTTCCTTTCCCTCTGTGAGAAAGCAGATGTGCTTCCTGGCAGGCAGGAGCGTAGAAGGCGGCCAGGTATACGTTTGTTTCCAATGTGAGTGTCTCTACTGGACACGTTCTGAGGAGAGCAAACTGCTGCTGCTGCTGGCAGATTAATAATTTCCTTGTCACGGGACAGTGACGTAAAAGGTTTGTAACACGGACATATTCTTAAAGTCTCTGCATATTTGAAAAAAGCCAGACACAGTAAGTACACACTGTCTGAATCCTTTTGTACAGGGTCCAGAACAGGCAGCACAAGTCAGAAGATGGGTCCTGGTCACCCCTGAGGGGCCCTGGAGGCCTCGAGCTCCTGTTTCCCCATCTGAACTATGTTAACACCAGTGTGGTCACTTCATGAAGATGCATCGAGCTGTCCACTGACGACGACGTGTGCCCTTTCTGTGCTTATGACACACTTGCACCAGAGATTGACACTCACATGGAAACACACTGAAAACATGCTTAGTGTTCATACAGGCCATCAGGGCAGTGTTTGTGGGTTTGGATCTAAAAGGCCTGCCTTTACTGCCATTTTCCTCTTCACCAGGTCTCATGACTATTAAACACGCAAATGAGACACTAAGGAACTAGTCACATCCCCACCCCCCCCACACACACCCGGAGAACATAAGCTGATTGCTTACTTCCTGGTACCTAAACATTAATAAAATGCGGTGATTTTCTAAAGAGAACTCCACGGCTCAGATAGCTCCTAAAATAAATGCCAGGGCCTCTGCCAACCTAGAGCCATTTAAAAAACTACTCCCTTCCACCCCCAACCCAACTGCCACCAAACTGTTCAGCTGAAGGGGAAAACCCACGCAAACTGCAAACCCGAGGGCAGGAAGTCAGAAAGCAGGCGTAATGATATTTACTCAAAGTCGGATTCACATCCTACTTAACTCCATGGGAACTCTCAACAGTTGGTCTTGACAATTCCAGCAGTTCTGAGGCTCATTAACCTATTTGCAGGTGCTCTGCTCTCGGAGCTGCCTTTGTTCAAAGAAAAACACTCAAAATTCTCTGACTGCAGCCTGCCCCCTCAGTTCAGAGGTAATCGTGATGTTTGTCAGGGTTCTCAGAAAGGAAATGAAAGCTTTGGTGATTCTGAAGTGGCTAGTTGTAAGAGTAGTAATCCAATCAAACATTTAATGTGAAGCCCACTGTAATTGGAGTGAGACATGGTAGGTAAGTAGTCTTGAACGGCTGGGCAAAGCTTCCTGGGCTGCTAGTTATGAAATCAGGCTGTGCTCAAACTCCAAGTCTCTAAACCATTTAGGAAAGATGAGAGAACCAGAACATTTTCTCAGGTCCTTCCTTTATTTCTTAGGACATATGTCTGTATTTTTCTGCTGAATCGCAGAGTGGGATTCCTGAGCTAATTTTTTCTGCCCAATCAGGCTAAGCCCAGGGGAGCAGGGTAACTCTCCTTCAGTGGATTCTATTATGGGTTGCCTTTAAGAATCACATTATTTCTAAAATGCAAGGACTGCAAAATATTTTGCTGGGTGCACTCCTTTTTGAGACATTTTAGGATGTGCAAATTTCCCTTAAGTCTTTTTCTCTGTAAAGAAAGCCTTGAATTCCCCCTTCATACTGGGGTCTCTGCTATATGATATGTTTGTTATAATGAGGCATTTCCCAGGATTTGCAGGAATGAGCACCTTGAACAGGGGCCAAGACCAGCCTGCTTTACACCGACTTCTATGTTGCCCAGAGCAGGGCTGGAGACAGTCTCTTGGATATTAATCACTATTCTTCTCTAGTTTCCAAATATGTCCTTTTTCGAGAATTGCCTAACGAATAACCATTCTCTCTGCAATATTTAAGAGCTAACTGTTTTGATATCTTAAAATCTAAAGCTTACCCTGAGAATATATGGGTAAAAGCGTAGAGTATCCAGAACAAATGATTGGACCATATTTTTGTGGGCTTGGATAGAAAGTGGTCAACCATACTCTCTTTTCTTGGGGGAAAGACATATTCTATTTCTTAGCAGACCAAGGACTGGGGCACAGGTGTGCTGATTCCTATTCCAAAGGTGCTACCACCAGCTCACCCCCCTCCCCTTACCATATACTTACTTTTGCAGACCTTCCCTCTACTGATCTTCTGAAAGCTGGAGTAAATGATCTACAAACCCTGAGCAGTCAGGTTCAGGGGTTATCTGTAGCCACAGGTATAAAGGTAGCACTGTGTGAAATTGGTATTTTTTTCTGACAACACCCTGCAAAGATTCTTTGTTGGGTTAACAGACACATTGAAAAGCTAGGTGGCTAACTCTTGGTCTCTTAATGCTACTTTATTCATGTCAACACTGATCCTACATCCTGTACAAACAGCTTTTAATATACTTAGTAGCACTAATTAAAGCAAGAGAAGTTGGGGAAATGTTTACCTCACCAAGAGAGATAGCTTTTGCTTTGTTTTAGGGGGCAGTCTGGAGTATATTTCATCAGTTTTGCATCTTAAGGAGTATAATTTGACTTTGATGGTACTTATATAACTCATTAAGAAGATGGAATATTCATAAAGTCCAGGGTCTGTGCTGAGGGGAAATACTGTGTGTATATCTGGGACACCTCATCGAGAAAGATGAAAAGGAGGTGATGAATGT
The DNA here is from genome assembly GCA_963924515.1 of Vespertilio murinus. NCBI lineage: Eukaryota > Metazoa > Chordata > Mammalia > Chiroptera > Vespertilionidae > Vespertilio > Vespertilio murinus. The sequence continues at coordinate 80,205,366 of OZ004706.1, forward strand.
GATGCTGTGACTGAGGACTGTACACCTCAGGAAGGGGTTACCGAGATGCCCACTTACCTGTAAGTATCGAAGCACATGGTGGCTGAATGAATCAGCTTTTCCCAATCTACTTGAACTAACTGCCTCCTATGTGGCATGAACAGGAACATTTGGGTGTTTGTAATACAGACTGGTTATTATCGACCCATTGAATCCATTGAATACCATTGCCTTTAGGTGAAACAACTTTTGTCTGAAGCTAAAGTGAAACTTTTCAGCCCATCTCAGACTAAAAACCAGAGTCCTTATAAAGACCTACAAAATGGAATATAATCTGGCCCCAGGAACCTGTCCCATCACACTTCTTGATCATTCTGTCCTGGCAGTCAAACCCCCCTTAGATCTTTAAACCCTCCAGGCATGCCCCAATCTTGGTTCCTCATTATCCTAGCTCTTCACTCTGCATGGAACATCTAACACCTCCATACTTAACCAGTTCACTTTTTTTCTTTCCTTTCCTTTCATTCATTGTTCATACATAACCTCCATAAGATCTACTCTGCCCACCCACTTAAATCACAGAATCTCCTTTAGCACTTCTGCTTCTCCCACTTTTACTGAATATGGGAGTGATTGCAATTATCTCTGTAACCTGCTTGAATTTTTCTCCAGAGCTCATTCCATATTCTAAAAATAATTATAATCCTCACTTAGTTACTATGTTGACTTAAAATTAGCCACTTTTCCCCAAGAGAATTTAAGCTGTCAAAGAGCAGGGATTTGTTTGCTTTGTCCACTGATGAATCTGCAGAACCTAGAATAGTGCCCAGCACAGAGCAGGTACTCAGTATATATTTGTTGAATGAATAAACAAACAAACAGTTGAATCTGTTGGAAAATTGGTGAAGAACTAGATACAAGAAAACTAAGCAATAAAAAGTGAGTTGCTCACTACCACCCTTAGAAAAAACCCAGAAAGTTGTCTGGGGCAAAAAAATATAATCTTGGCTGAGAAAGGAACCATCTATACTAATAAAAGAGTCAAGACAAATAGGCAAATTGGTCAGGACATCGTCACAGTAACATGGGGCGACCAGGCCTGCACGGGGTCAGTGAGGGACGACCAAATGACTAAACAGTACGCTAGATGTGTGGGGTGACCAGCCTGGCAGGTGGGGCAGAGAGGGGCGACCAGGCTGGCAGGGGGGGCAGAGAGGGGTGACCAGGCTGGCAGGGGGGCAGTTAGGGGTGACCAGCTTGGCAAAGGGGGACAATGAGGGGTGACCAGGCTGGCAGGGGCAGTTGGGAGTGACCATGTCAGCAGGGGGGCAGGTGGGGATGACCAGGCCAGCAGCAGGGAAAGTTAGGGGTGATCAGGCAGGCAGAGGGGACAGTTAGGGGTGGTCAGGCAGGCAGGCAGGTGAGTAGTTAGGAGCCTGTGGTCCCAGATTGTGAGAGGGATCCAGGATTGGAGAGGGTGCAGGCTGGGCTGAGGGGACCCCCCTCTCACCCTGCATGAATTTCATGCACTGGTCCTCGAGTGTTTATATAACCAAAATAATATAAAAGTTGAATATTGATTAAATGAACCAGTTTGTTACATTTTTCTTGGGAAGATGAAGAGAGAAGTGGGAATGGTGCTAATTATTTGACCCATTATAGAAAAATCAATAAATAATGTCTAAAATTGATAAATGGTGAAACTTCAGACAAAGTATCTTATTTAGCTGAAACCGGTTTGGCTCAATGGATAGAGCGTCGGCCTACGGACTGAAAGGTCCCGGGTTCGATTCCAGTCAAGGGCATGTACCTTGGTTGCGGGCACATCCCCAGTAGGGGGTGTGCAAGAGGCAGCTGATCTGTGATTCTCTCTCATCGATGTTTCTAACTCTCTATCCCTCTGTCATCTTCTCTGTAAAAATCAATAAAATATATATTTTTAAAAAGTATGTTATTTAGAAATATGAATGTAAATAACAGAGATGAAATAAAAGGGTTGAAACTCTGAGAGTTTGGGGAATATTGGGATTAGAAAATGATGTTTTTCATTATGAAATATATTACTATTTGAGTGTATATATTAAATTGATAAAATAAAATATCATTGAGAAAAGAAATACTGCCTGGCCGATGTGGCTCTGTGGTTGAGCACTGACAATGAACCAGGAGGTTATGGTGTGATTTCTGGTCAGGCACATGCCATGGTTGTGTGCTTGCTTGCCTCTCCCTTCCTCTCTGAAATCAATGAAATATATTTTAAAAAGAAAAAAAAGGAAATATTTCCCATAACACCACCTTTACTTCACATTTCTTTTCAACTTCTTTTTAAATTTTCTCTTTGAAGAATACTTTTAGCTAATTCTTTCTACTTCTTCTATGAAATATAAAAGTAAATATGAAGTATTAAAATCACTAGCTTAGTAAAAAATTTAAATTGTCTTAAGTACACTTCAGAGAAAATGGGCAAAGATTTCAGTGTTGCCCAACTGGTGTTGCCCAGTGGTTGAACCAGGAGGTCAGGCTTTGATTACAGGTCAGGGCACATGCCTGGGTTGTAAACTTGGTCCCCAGTGTGGGGTGTGCAGGAGGCAGCTGATCAATAATTCTCTCTCATCATTGATGTTTCTATCACTTTCTCCTTCCTCTCTGAAATCAATAAAAATATATTTTAAAAAAGATTTTTAGTGTTGCCTGGATGTTTAGATTTTTAAAAATAAAATACATATGGGAAAAGGTTCAATTTGCTATTATCTGCAGACATGCAGTTTACCACCTAAAACAAGGGAAATACATTGAAGAAAAACTAATATATGGGTTCAGAAATTTTATGGATTTTTTTTTTTGGATAGATATTACATTTAGGCCAGCCAATGACTCATTTTAATTACAGTTCTATACCTTATGAGTAAACTCATGACAAACATTAGCAAAAATAAAAAAGTCACTAAATATGCAAATATGTGCATATAAACATAAATATAAACAAACTAGGGGCCCAATGCACACATTGATGCACCTTGAAAGGAACTGTGGGCTGCGAGGCTGTGGTGGACAAAGGGGTGGGCCTCGGACCATCCTCTGTGCCCCTACCTGGCCCCTCCCACCATGGCATGGCCCTGGTCTCCTGCCTGCTGGCTGCCCCACTCCCCGCTGCTGCTGCCACCACTCCCACATGCTGAAGGCGCTGGTCACAATCACACCCACTGATGGTGTAGAGTGATTGGGGCCAGCGCTAGCAGTGGTGCGAGTGGGTCTGATGCATCAGTGTGTCTGAGCAGCAGCTGCTGCCCTGATTACCCCTCAGAAGCAGAGCCATCACCGGCAATGGGTGCAAGAGACAGCTGCCAGCCCTGATCACCCCTCAAGAGGGGAGGTGGAGAAGCCCTGAGGGGCAATTGGGGCTGGCAGCAGCCTCTCACACACTATGACAGCACTGAGCAATAGGGACTGGTGCTGGGTGCTGACAGCAGGTTTGAGCATTGGCTCCACTGGCAGTAGGTGGGAACATCAGGTGGGACCACCGCATGTGGGAGCAAAGAAATTTCAATAACCACCAAAGGCATGCCCTGATGACAGTGATTGGTGCCCTGCCTTGATCTGGTGCCTCTGTTCACCTGCTCCACCATCCCACCATGGCTAGCGTATGCCTGCCATGTTCCACGCTCTGCCGCCTGCTGCCGATGCGCGCCATGTTCTGTGCGTACCCCTTGGTGGTCAGTGCACGTCATAGCAACTTAGCAACTGGTTGTTCAGTTGTCCGGTTGTTTCGGTTGTTTGGTTTTTCTGCTGTTTGGTCTATTTGCATATTAGGGATATATATATATATATATATATATATATATATATATATATAAATATATGTACAAGGTGTGGCAAAAGTAAGTTTATAGTTGTCAGTACATGAGACATGGAGTTTATTTTTGTATTATTATTTATCAATTACTTTATTATTTTCCATTTGAACACTCCTAACCCTACTTTTGCTCCACCCAGAATACAAATATTCTTTTTCTAGTATATTGATTCCAAGTACAGAATACTACAACTCCATTATCCAGAAATGTATTTGCGTACCAATAACAGGCCTTGAAAAGGTCATCTAGAACATCTAATTACCTACAAGTGCACTTTGGATGTGCTTTCAGAGTCGAGCACATGGTAATGACCTTCAAAAGAATATTCTATGTTTACCCATTTATAATGACCTCTATATGTGTATGTTGAGACCATTGGATTCCTTTCTCAATATTAGGGTAAACACACAAATGTGTGTATACAGATATATACAGATATGTGGACATGTATATAGAGACAAGTGTATATGAACATAATACTTTTAACTGTTATATAGCAATAGATTGTCATGTGATGTAATAACTTTAAAACATATATACATTTTTATTGACTTCAGGGAGGAAGGGGGAGGGAGAGAGATAGAAACATCAGTGATGAGAGAGAATCATTGATTGGCTGCCTCCTGCATGCCCCACACTGGGGAACAATCCTGCAACTCAGGCATGTGTCATGACTTTCTGGTTCATAGGTTGATGCTCACCCACTGAGCCACAATGGCTGGCAATGTAACAACTTTTAATTCAATCTTTCTATGATCATAACTCAAGATGCACATAACTATAAATTATTTTAAGATTATAGATTATTTATGATTATTTCAATAGGTAATTGCATTTTATTCTAAAATTAACATTTCTATTTTTTACTTTAAAGTTTATGATGAGGTCTTTCAATTATAGCCATGTGCTCATTCCTAACATAGCAGTGATTGCCTAGTATTACTAACTAGAGGCCCAATGCATGAATTTGTGCAAGGGCCGCTGCCTCAGTCCCCACCTGCTGTGGCTTTGTCTGGAAAGAAGGACGTCTGGTCTAATTAGCATATTTCCCTTTTATTACTATAGATGACTATACTTTCTCAGTGCTTAATTCACAGTTGCCATAGAGTTTGTAAAAAGACAGGAAGAGAGAAAGGAAGTAAATAAGTGAAGGAGAAGGGAGAAGAAAAGAGAGAGAATAAAAGGGAGAAACCAGGGAAAGATTCCTAGAATGAGCAATTTGAGTATCTTGTTAATACAAGATGAAAGTCACATAAATGCCTAATACAAAACATAAAGCTATTACCTAATTTTGTTACTTTTGAGCAGCAAATTGTCCAGGCTGTTTTAGTAGAAAACTCAAGTGAGAAAAACACCGTGTTCTTCTGGAGACTTACAGAGTGATCTCTGCATCAAACAGAGTACACAGAGAATCAAATGAGAATGATCCGAGGAAAGCCACTGGGACAGTCTCTGAAAGGACTAGAGAGGAGTTCTGGAGGGACAGTCAGAAGCACGAATTCAACTTAATGGGGCAAAAAATTAGTAAGCACCGTGGCATTAGACAAACAAATTTGACATGGAATGAGCAGTGCACATTGAATATGAATTGCTGAGCCCACTGTAATGGTTTTAGTTATGTTTTTGTATGGATGGTTCCTACTGTGTTAAGTGATTGGACAGGATAGACTAGGAGTGGTGCAGTCTGGCACTTCACACATACAAGATGCATTCACTCTAATCAGATGAGTAAGTCTTTCAAGAATCAGTAAGATAAAGGCAGTTATTAAAAGGGAGACATCCCTTTTAATAAACTAAGGGAGACATCCTGGTTCCAAAGGCCAGTATGATAGGGATGAAGGACTCAGGCAAAACCCCTGGGATACAAGGAATCAGGAAGCTGGCAGGTGATGCGTGTGAGAGCAAAGAAATCAGTAGCAAATCAATGTATGCCCGAACCAAAGCCGCCCCCCCCCCCCACTCCATGTAACTCCAGGTATCTTCCCATGGTCTTGGTGGTACAGAAGATGGATCTTCTCTGTGAAGGTGAAGGCACCACCTGACCAGTGTGGAAGAGTGAGAGAACCGGATAGTCAGGACCATCTTCCAAAGTAAATATGGGGGAGTTATAGAAACAAGAACATTAAGCTGCTTTTTAAGGTTGTAAATTTTATTCAACCTATATTTCCACCCAAGACAGGTAGGAGGTAATCTTAAATAAGATGAACCCCAGGCCTAAAAGCAATTCCTGAAACAATTCTCTTGTTTTCATTAGGTCCGCAAACTCAGTTCTGGAAAATAGACTATGCAGTTCTGCCTCTTATTAGCATAAATCCTTTTATTATTGTACGTCTTCAGCCCTAAGATGTATGATGGTACTCCATTAGACTACAGGCCAAATTTCATTGCAGCAAATCCTCAATGAATGTCCTGGAACTGGCTGCATCCAATATTGCTTGAACTAAGAGGGCCATTGGCTAAAGATCCAGATTCTTATTATGATGATGACATCCATTGGAATATTATTTGATCTGTGATAATATTAGTGAGTAGGCAGAGAAAATCTTATAGATGATTTTTTTAATGCTATCATTTATCGAACCTGGCTAGATTTAACTATTTTTCCTGAATCTGGGTCTGATTTTGGCTTTGGGTCAGATTTTCTTCCCAGATGCTCAGGCACTGACTCCATACTATGGTGTTTGGATTGCAAATATTGCAAGGGAATGCTTAAACACAAACAAAATGTCTCACAAATTAAATGTCATAGTGCAATTTGCTTCCTGAAACTCAGAAAGAGGAGCCAGAGGCCTGGGCTCCATGCCCAGTTCTTCCACTGACATTCAAGGTGACCTTGGGGGCAGGGGTTTTAATGATTTAACTGTTTCCTGCCTGCTTATACCCGGGAGCATTGCAAACACATCCCTAAGGTTTGTAGTTTTTTTGCAGAATTTTGACGGGTGACGGTATGTTGTTACATGAAGCTTTTCTCCCTTTGCTCTGTCCACTTGTCTCTATGAGGCCCTCTGGGGAAAATATTGACAAGGGGTGCTAGATTTTAGGCATTTCTGATATTAATGATATCAATGACAGCATCATCTCCCAGAAGAAAAAGCAATGAGTCAACATATACAATGTTTATTCTTGAACATATAATTTCCAACCAATTTGCAAGAAAATCTATTTTTCCTGTAAAATAAGCCGAGCATTACCGTGGCACATAAAAAGTGACAGTTTTCCATCTCCTGAAGTGTAAGAACTTGAACAAGAGTTAGACTGACTGCATAACCTCACTTTGGCAAGTTCCTTAACTGCTCTGTACCTCAGTTCCTCTTAGGTTAGACTGTACCTATTGTATAAGCTTGTGGAGGGACAAATTAACTCATACTTTTAAAGGACTTGTAACCATGCCTGGCACTTTGTAAGCATTTGATAAATGCTAACCACTATTATTGTCAGTCTCCTTGCTATTAATATGACTAGAGGCCTGGTGCACGAAATTCATGCATGAGGGAAGGTGGTCCCTCAGCCTGTCCTGCACCCTCTCCAATCCAGGAGCTCTCAGGGGATGTCCTACTGATTGCTTAGGCCTGCTCCCTGTGGTTCTCTGGTGTCCGCAGGGCCTGCTTGGTCACTCCCAGGTCGCTGCTGGTAACGGTGAAGCGGGCCCAGCTGGCTTGGCCACTCCTGGGTCACCAAAGTGACAGCCAAGCTGGTCCTGCTCTCAAGCGGCCGCCCCCCAGGGAGTAGAGGACTCCAGTGGCGCTGAGAGGTCTGGGCTTTGCCATCTTATGGCTATGGGTGCTACCATCTTTGCATCGGAGTGATGGTTAATTTGCATGTTATTCTTTTACTAGATAGAATTAGTCCTAGGATAGAGCACATGGTGTTAAATTTGCAAAACAAAGAGAAATCGGTTGTTCAAAGTAAGAGTGTTAGTTACAAATGTTAGTTGCTTTGAATCTGAAGAAGGTTGGAAGAGGTGATAGGTCATGGTCAGTCAACAGAGAAGGGGTCAGTTCATGGTTAAATGCCCTCCAAGAATCACCTGGATAACATTAAGCATTTCACAATATTACTAACTTTTGTACTTAAGGCAGCAGTGTCTCTTGCTATGCTGAAACCAAGAAACTCAGCTTTGACCAGGAGAAAAGGTTAAATTCAGATCAGGGATGTAGCTTAACCAGGTGGCTGCCTTAAATGCATCGCTTAGGCTCAAGGCAGCTATGTCCAGCCAGTAACCAAATGTGTGCTGTGCTCCTTAGATCAGTGGTTTGCAGCCACTTTCTTTCTCAGTCAGGCCATTTCCCCCTTTATTAGAACTAACCAGTCCACCCTTTGACACAGGGCTCAGCCAGATTCAAAGTTCAGATCTACTAGAGCTCAACCCATAACCCTAAAAATGCTCGAAACAGCAGGTGAGTGTACCTGAATGCTGTGGACATTTTCGGGTTGTGTCCCTCCTGTCAACAGAGACAAACATTGCTTTACAGTAGAGGGAGAACTTAAGTGGTAGAATCATTTGAGGGAGAGAAAAAGACAAATTAATGAACTTGTCAACAAAGCGTGATTTCCCAGGGTCGCTCTGCATCCATTTTCTTGCTTCTCTCTGGCTCCAGTCTGTGGTTAGAGGTGTCCAGGAATTAGCAAAGTCTCTTTGACAGTCGTAAACAGTGGCTAAGAGACATTTTGCTTTGTTAAACAATTCATATTACTTAAAATGTATATGTAATATGAGATGTAGCCTGAGTGCTATCAATTCTTTATGTTGGTAAGTAGATGGATACTAATAGCTAGGATAATGAATAGTTTTCTAAAAATACTTAATAAAATTTAAAAATTTGATGTAGATTAATTATAATGTTTATTTAAATAATTATACATTTTGGTTTCATAAATCGTAACTTCTACTTTCCTTTATGACAGATAATTTTAAATAATTTAGAAGACTAATAACTTAAAAATACAAAAATTTAACATTTTAGTGTAAACATTTATTTCAATTTGATTAAAAATACTTTAATTTTTGCACACATTGCAAACAATTATGTTTTTAATGTGACATATTACTCTTTATGTAACATTAAAATGTAATGTTAACTTTGATTTATTCCTGACCTTAGAACAAGTTATATAAAAATCTTTATTATAATAATGTTATTAGTGTTTATGCTAAAATGAAAGGAAGAAAAAGAAATTAATACAAAAAAGAAATTAATACATATGATGCATATATAATAATGTATGAATTCTATATTTTATTGCTCATCTATACATAACCAATATACCTATAGAATACTAAGACATACACTATTATATGAATTTATTTTCTTTGATTTTTGGATATTTTAGATAATAATTTTTAGCCATTTAAGAACTATAGCTTTGTACATCTTTTATTATGTCATTCTAAATGTATATTTATTAAAATAGGAGGCTAGCACAGTCAATTCTCTTCATTTGTGGTAGTTGTGTTCTATAAAGTCCCCTAGTCACTGAATTGGCTAATACTGAACTATTGCCTGAGGGGCAATAGATGAATAGGTTCTTGTGAGCCTCTGGTTATAATATTTTTTTCAACCAATCAATACATAACCTTATTTTATGTGTGTTTCTGTTTAAAGATACCCTGTTTAAAATATATATTTACATAACTGATTCATTAACATTGAACTTATGGTCAATAACACCGTAACTCATGCCTGAAAGAAGCTCATCTCACACACATTTTAGGCACTTAGAAACCCAAGGCAGCACTTAAGAACTATATTTGGAAGCCATGTTAAGTAGTGAGACTTCCAACAAAAAGCATAGCGATGTGGAAAACTATTATTTTAGATAATCATTGGATAGACCATAAAAAGACATTTGTTTGCAGTATGAGAGCTGAAACAAGATGCAGAGTGTCACTTTATTCAACCTTATCTGGGAACATACATGCAACACAACTGGTTTCTTCTCTGTGCGTGTTCACCAAAGACTGCAAAAGCTCTGCAAGCATTGATTTTGGGTTACAAATTAATTTTAACAAGTAGGAAAATTAGAAAATATTGAATTTGTAAATAATGAGGATTAGAGGTACACATGTTATATAACAGTTTGCTAACTTGATTTCTAATTTTAAATATTTAGTTATACTGTATATCAACTTCTGTTTTTACTCTTCAGCCACATAAATGTGAGGAATAGGACTGAATTAATAGGAACTTCCTAGATAAGGGAGTTATAAATAAAATATGGGGGAAATGGGCTCGGTATTTGAGTAAGTGTGGGAGGGTACATGCTGAGACCTTGGTAAATCCCTTTACATATCTCTAGTACATGATAACAAGTGGTTAAATATCAGGATTTGGCAACTGGGATATAACATTTGTTGCTAAAGTACATATTTTGGTATGTTTGATACATTTAATTAAATATCACAAGAGAAATCACTCATTTTAGAATAGAGTTTTTAAAAAACTTGTTTTTGTTAGCATTTGTTTAAATGCTAATCCAAATTTGCTGCAGCCAGTGCTCCAACAGAAGTTTAAAAACACACACACACACAAAAATTCACTTTGCTGTTTTTCTAACTGCATCATAGTTTTCTTTTATTTTCATTTCTTTTAAAAAATATATTTTTATTGATTTCAGAGAGAGAGTGGGAGAGAGAATAATTGATCTCCTGCATATCTCCTACTGGGGACTGAGCCCACAATTTAGGCATGTGCTCTGACTGGGAATTGAACCATGACTTCCTGGTTCATAGGTCAATGTACAACCACTGAGTAACACTGTTTGGGCCATAGTTTTCAATATTAAATAAAGTCTCTTGGCACCAATCAAAGAAGAAAGTGTTTTATACTTAAGCAAGTTAACATGTATTAGTTGTTGATTTTAAATAACTGTAAATAGTTTTGTGCCACTGGTTTTAAAAAAATGATTCATAGATGCATAGAATGGATACAAGAAATTAGGTAAAGATAACCAGAAACAGGTAACTATTTAGAAATGGTCTCCAAAACTGGCCCCAGAGAACCCTAATGTCTCAGATGACAGCAGTGAAAAAGGGATTTGTAAATCAGCTTCCTGGTTAGATGCTAGAGGATGTCATAATCTTGATAACCATCGGGAGGTGGTGGTGGTGGTGGGGGCGGGCGGGGGGGAGAGAGAGAGAGAGAGAGAGAGAGAGAGAGAGAGAGAGAGAGAGAGAATGTGTAAGACAGTGAAAGATAGAAAGAAGATAAGAAGATGGGTGGATATAGAAACTAATAGATGGTGTGCACAAGTCAACTGGACAGATGTTTAAGAAAAAAGTCATCTGTAGTCCCATTTGTATATTTATGCTTTTGTTGCCTGTGCTTTTGATGTCATATACAAGAAATCTTTCATACTTCAAAGGAAACAATCAATACAGTGAAAAGTCAGCCTACAAAATATGAAATAGGAGAAAATATTTGTAAATCTTTAAATATCTGATAAGGAGTTAACATCCAGAATATATAAAGAACTCCTACAACTCAAAAACAAAGTAAGCTAACTTAAAAATGGGCAAATGATTTGAATATACTTACTCCAAAGAATGTATCCACATGGCCAACAAGCATATAAAAAAATGTTCAACATCAATAATTGTTAGAGAAATGCAGATCAAAACCCAATAATATCACCTCACCCCCAATAAAACTAACAACCCAGAAAATAACAAGTGTTGGATACAGAGACAGTAGAACCCTTATGCACTATGGTGGGAAAGCAAAATTATGCAATCACTGTGGAAATCAATATGTCAGTTCCTCAAAAATTAAACATAGAATCACCATATTACCATACTATGACAGTATGACATCCCCCTCATAATCTGGGACTACTGGCTCCTAACTGCTCACCTGCCTGCCTGCCTGGTTGACCCTAATCTCTCTGCTTGCCTGCCTGGTCATCCTAACTGCCCTCCTCTGCTGGCCTGGTCACCCTTAACCACTTCTGCCTAGGCCCCTGCCACCATGGCTTTGTCTGGAAAGACGTCGGATGGATGTCTGGAAGATGTCCAGTTTAATTAGCATACTACCCTTTTCTTAGTATAGATGTTATTCCCTTTGAAAATTCATTTATTTCTGAAGTAACACCTCAGGTAATATTTTCATATAGAATTTTTGAGTAGCATGTTTTGTGTCCTTGGATATGAGAATATGTTTTTATTTTACCTTGATACTTTACTAATTATTTGGCTGGGTACAGAATTCAAGGACCAAAGTCAATTTATAGGACTTTGAAGGCTTTGCCACCTTGCTCTTATTACCAATGTAAAGTGTGATACCAATTTGATTTTCATCCCTTGGCATGTAGCCAGTCTTTTCTCCTCTCTTGGGAGATTTTTAAGGCTTTTGATTTATTCTTTGAAATTCTGACATTTCATCAATTTGGATCCAGTGTTGTTGTTTTTGTGTGTATTTTTTAACCACCTACTTAATCCTCAATAGATAGTTTAAAAAATAATTTGTTAATTTGTTATTGTGAAAGTATTATATATGTCCCCCTTTTCCCCCATTCATCTCTCTAGCTCACCCCTCTCTTTCCCTCCTCCCTCCCCCCTCAGGCCTTCAGCACCCTATTTTCTGTATCCATGGGTTATGCATATATGCATACAAGGTTTTTGATTGATTACCTCCCATCCACCCATCCTCCTCAGCATTCGCTCTGAGATTCTGCACTCTGTTCCATGCTTCCATGTCTCTGGGTCCATTCCGTTTATCAGTTTATTTTGTTACTTAGATTCCACATATGAGTGAGATCATGTGATGCTTGTCTTTCTCTGACTTATATCTACTTAGCATGATACTCTCCAGTCCCTCTGTGCTGACTAAAAGGTAAGAGATTCTTCTTTTTCACTGCTGCACAGTATTACACGGTATGAATGTACCACAGCTTTTTTATCCACTCATCTCTCAGTAGATAGCTTTAATATGAAGATTTCTAATTTTTTCAATCACAACTCTGTAAAGTATGATTACTATTCCCAATTTACAGATACAGAGAGATAAACCAGTCTATCCAAGGTCACTACCAGGTTTCTCCACTGTGCTTGTAGTGACCTGAAATATACCTGAGGGTCATGATTACAAATACTCTTGGTACAAGGCAGAAAATGCCTTGATTAAAAAAAAAAGTCAGATAGTTGTTGCCTTAAATTTTTGGTGTTCATGGCAGTAAATTAAAAAAGCTCATATCTGCAAGCTTAATCTATTATATATAAAAAAGAAAAATACTTGAATAGTTACATTCCCATGGGCTCCCTCCCTTACTATACATCAAGCAAATCGCTTCTTTGGTAGGGCCCTAAAGGTAAGAAGGAAGTAGAAGTTGTAGAAGATGCAATAGCAGAATTTGAGCTTCAACTTCAAATCAAATCTTCCCTAGTGGTGGGAGGAAAAGGTAGGCTGAAATACATATTGCATAGATCAATAATTTATTGTCAATTTCTTTTAAAAATATATATATTTCATTGATTTTTTTTTACAGAGAGGAAGGGAAGAGGGATAGAGAGCTAGAAACATCGATGAGAGAGAAACATCGACCAGCTGCTTCCTGTACACCCGCTACCGAGGATGTGCCCACAACCAATGTATATGCCCTTGACTGGAATCGAACCTGGGACCTTTCAGTCCACAGACCGACGCTCTATCCACTGAGCCAAACTGGTTTCGGCCATCTTCGATTTCTTAAAAATAAATTCAAATAATAAGTGGATAGAGGCAAGACCATGTGCTCTTAGCATGTGACAGATCAACAAGATTTATGATTCATGATATTTTTAAGCCAGGGAGTTCCCTAAGGTCATGTTGCAAATCAGTGGTAGAGTCAATAATAATTATTTCTTTAAGACATCAAATTCCTTTCCCATCATATCAACTGAAGACATGTTTCTTTGTCATTTTTCTCCAGAGGCAGTCAGAAAAGTTGGCATGATTAACAAGGAAAACACCAAATTTCCTTTAACCTCCTGGGCTTTTTAAGCCATAAATAATATATGACAGAGTCTCCCACTCCAACTAATGGTCAGCTCCCTGACTGGACATTCACAAAAAGAGGGGATGGTGTATACTCAGGGCCAGAGGATCATAATTCCACAGCCCACTGTAGCTGTTCTGGTGTGTTGTGGACAGCTTCCTCTATTGCATGAATAAATGTGCCATGATACATGACTGGGATACTCTACAACAGGCCTCTCAGCCTTGGCACTATTGAAATTTTGGGTCCGATTATTCTTTGCTGTGGGGGGCTGTCCAGGGCATTGCAAGATGTTTTACAGTAACCTCTGGCCTTTTACCCATTAGAAACCTGTTTGAGAACCTCACATGTCTTTCAGACATTGCCAAATGTATCCTAGCTGAGGAACACTGATGTACATAGATTCAATAGGAAAAAAAAAGGTGTTTTGTTTGTTTGTTTGTTTTAGTAAATAACTCAGGAAAAAAACATAACAGGTTTTCTAAAATACATCCTGCTTTTGCACACTGGAGTCTTTGAAAATTATGTGTTAAAACATAAACATTTCAGGCTCTGGGAAGACGCAAAGAATCTTCATATAAATACAGTGAATACTCAGGACCATTAGATTGCAATACTGAAATACACAAAGTAAATGCTGTGTGTGGCATGAGAAATAATCTTTTGAGCAGCTTATTAATCTCAACTTTGTGTTACTAATAACACAAAGAAAGCAATTAATTTCTCTGTTCATGCTTTGATACTACGTAATGTCTAAACATGATGGAAAAATATATTCTTGCTTTGAAAATAGAACAACTATTTGTAAAGATGATTCAGTCAGCAGGATGCTCTGGTTGGCACTCCCTAAATTCTATTTTTTGCTGAGAGGAGCGGCAGCCTTAAAAAAGACACACTGAACATAGAATATGTTCAACTACTTTTGCTGCACATTTTTGCTTGGGTAAACTTTCTTAATGGTCATAACTTTTGCCCTGAAAGATAATCTTGAGCCAAATATTTGGAAGGTGAATGAAGGAATTACTCAGCCTAACTCAGAGGCTGAAATAGAACAATTTCCAGAAAGGCATTTGAATTTTTTCACTGTTGCCTAATACTGACATTTCTTACTTCTGTTTACTGTATTGACAATGGAATGTGGCCTAAGATGCCTATAAAAGGAATTTTCTGCTAAGTTAGCACTGACCCAATCTATCTTTCCTAAGTGGGGGGTGGGGTGAGGATGGGGTGTGTGTGGGAGTGGGAGACATAGTGAGGAAGAATAATAAAGTATAAAAACGTTTTTAGTGAAAGGGAATCTTTAAGTGAAAATGACTTATTTGTAAGTTCAAGGTGTTATTCTACATTAAGTTTCTTATGAGCATTAACTCCTTAGACATATATAAATAAGTGTGTGTACACACACATACATTATATATGTTATCTATGTGTATATACACAGACACATTCATATGTACATCTTTGGTCTCTTTAACAACATCTAGTCTTGAAAAAATACCATTACAGGACTCCATGGAAGATGAATGTTATTTAATTTGTGAGGAGGTGGGATATGAATAAAGCTGTTCTATCTATTCTTTAGTCTTCCACAATGCCATCTGCTAAATCAGTTTGCCAATCATTCATCAATCAGCTGATCTGCGGGAGGATAAGGCTCCTGAGTTTCCTGAAGGAACTCGTGCCCAAAGCTTTAGTTGAAAAAGATCTCAAACTCACCAACCACCAGAATCATGATTACAAATCTGTTCTTTGGGAATCATTTATGCTATGTACAGACTCTTATTTAGAGGAGGGGAAAAACAAAGAATATGGTATATTCCCCAAGAGAGTGGAGGAAAAAACAAACAAAAAAAGCGCCTTTCCAATAGTTGGACAAAGAAGATGATAATTAAAATAAGGAAGAAAACCAGCACAAAAATGAAAGGAGGGTGCTTCACAGAGGAAGTTTAAGGCTTTGAAAAACCAATGAATCCAATTTTCAGGCCTCTGCTTGCCATAACCTATTAGAAAGAGAAAGGGTATGCTTTCCTTTCTCCTGGCTCAGAAAACAGAAAATTCAAAAGAAAACAGCAAAGTTATGTTGTTTCTTTTATTATTATTTCTTTCAAAGTTATGTTGTTTCTTATAGTAGCTTCAATTAAGGCTTCATGAACAAAACACAAAAGGTTCCTAAAAATTCCTAAGTAACACTTCCTTGAGATGCTACTGCACCAAGTAAAGCAAATAAGGGAAATTGGGGGTTCCGCGTTGGTCTTTCAAACTCAAACAGTTTTAGAACCATTTGAGCTATCCTCTGCAAGCTGAGGAAGTGAGAGAAGCTCATCTCTTGGCAGGAGGTTGTGGGGGTGGTATGGGAGGTGCCTTTATGCTCATCTTTTAACCTTGCTCCATCTCCTCCACCCCCACTGTGCATTGCTGCAGCAAAACAGAAGGAGCCAATTCTCTCTGCAAACCCCAACTAAGGTGCATGTGTTTACATATCTTTAAATTCTATGTGACATACAGAAGGAGTGGGTATCAAATGTTTTTTTAAACTGCATGTGCTATGCAAAGTGGAGTTATTAATATCATAAATAATAACCCATCCAAAGACCTCGTAATCAAAAGTTTATATCTGCCTCTGCTGTTAGTGGAAAACATTTCTGAAACACCCAAAGGTGCAGTGCATGCTTCTGTGTACTCAGATCTTTGAAGATTGTGTTCATTCATGCAGTCACTCGACCATGTAATCCGTTACCCATATCTGTAAACAACTTCAAAAAAATCTTCTGGCCAACAGAATTCTCTCTGGCTCTCCAAAGTTTTCACCCCTTTCACCTCTTCTCAACCTACCACTTTTCTTGACACTGTTATGTTAATAGTAGATTTCATCTTGTACTAAGAAAAATAGAATGCTCAGTTCCTCTCTTAAAAAAAATATTGTGAAAACAAATAAATATTTCAAGAGAAGCTGAATGTAGTCTGATGTATCAGTTTTTGCCATGATTTAACCCCCCCCAAAGAAAAAACAAACAAAAAAAAAACTTAGTGGGTTAAAGCAACAATCATTTATTAGCTAACAATTCTGACACAGCAGTTGGGACTGGACTTAGCAGAGAGGTCTTGGTGGGTCTTCCTTGGGCTCATTCATTCATCTGTGTCAGTTGGCAGGTGGTCTAGAAACTGCTTGGTCTAGGATGGCCTTACTCACATGCTTACCTGTTGGTGCTGTCCACTGGGGGAAGAAGGCTCAAGTGTCTCCATCAAGCTAGCCTAGGTTTATGGAAGGTTCAGGATTCCCAGGGGAAGCAAGAGAAGGACTGAAATGCAAGTACCGTATTTGCCGGCGTATAAGACGATTTTTTGGCCCTGAAAAATATGCCTCCAAGTGGGGGGTAATCTTATACAGCAAGTATATAACAAACTCTGTATTTTGAGTGGAAATGTTAGGGGGTCGTCTTATATGCCCAGTCGTCTTATACACCGGCAAATACGGTATTTTCAGGGCCAAAAAATCGTCTTATATGCGGGCAAATACGGTACTTTTAAAGCCTTTACTTTAGTCAAAGGAAGTCCTATAGCCAATCCCAGATTCAAAGGGTTGAGAAAAAACACTTGATGCTATGAGTCGTATTGCAAAGGAGTGTGCATAGAGGAGTGGGATAAGTTTAGACCATGTTTTGCAACTTACCATATATGGCTACTGGTGTATTTTTTAAATGGTGGTCACAGGACATATTAGAAGTACATATAGACCAATCTCCCATCAAAAGATTGAATCAACAGTGTGATTGGAAAACATAAGTGGTTTTCCAGTCATTGCTGTGATGATTACAGATCCTTTGCTTATAATGAAATGTGATTGTATCCACGTAACTTCTATCTATTTATCTCAGCTCTATTTGTGAGATCAGACATACAGACCAAGCAAGCGCTCACTTCCATGGGACAGCCCAACTGAGTTATGGTATGACTGCCTTGGTTCTTGGAGCATCCCTTCTACACACTATTAACCCCAGATCCTGCCATTCTTTTTCATTAGATATGGTTGCAATACCTAAAATATTTTATTTTCCTCTACCTCTGTTCCAATTTGAAACACTGATACCAACCTGAGCCAAAAGCAATGTTTCAGATATGATCCACCAGCATGTAGTAAAAAGGACTGCTCTTTCCTTCATTCTATATTCTTTCTTTCCTCTAAGGAAGCCTTCGATCACTCTGGTAACTCAATTTGTATGGGTATCCACAAGTTCCCCAACACATAGATAGGTATTATCATGGAAGAAGATACAGATTCTTATATTCTTGTTACATTTTTTAAAAATAATATTGATTCCATTTTTTCCTTACTGCTGAGTCCTCTTGGGATTCTTATATTGGCTACCAAATATTTTGATAACACAGATGTCATCCATGAATTTGATCAAAGTGCTTTCTAGATCTTCATTCATGTTTTGGATAAACTGTTGAATAGAATGGGCTCCAGAGCAGGTCACTAGGAAACTACCTTCGTTTCCAACGAAATGGCACCAAGACAACTGCTCTGATGCCATCATCATCTTGATTTTAGAGCAGTGAAGACGTTGTAAAATTCATCACTAAAACCCAGTAAACATGATATCTATTCCATTCTTCTTATTCACCAGACTAACCCACCCTACAAGAAGTGAAATTAGTGTGATTCCCAATTATAATTATTTCTGAGTTCAACATTAATCTAACCAGTCTATATTAAAAACTTGGATTTTTCTGTTTTTGTTTTGTTTTTCTGTGCTTCACACTTTATTCCCCAAAGAACAAAAAGTGGGTTCAGATGCCTTTTCAGTAAGCTCTCTCCACTTCCTGGGACATAATTCCCTGAGGCCAGCAGACCTACCATTGCTCATTAGGCAGCTGTATGTGCCCTTTCTTAATTCAAATATCAAAACCCTCATACAAATTTATGCCTCCATTCACTGTGCATCTATTAAACATGTACTGTGTCTTAGGCACTTGAGCCTTAGCTGGAGAGCCATTTGTGAATGAACATCCCTAGAAATAAAGCCAAAGAATTTCTTTTTATGCCATGATTTGGAATTTGGAATATTTCTATTCAGAGTGAGAAGGTGATTACTAGTCTCAAGTCATCATCAAATCCATAAGTTAAATAGATATCTTTTGCAGGAGTTTAAAAGATTGTGTAAGGA
Source organism: Vespertilio murinus (assembly GCA_963924515.1). Taxonomy (NCBI): domain Eukaryota; kingdom Metazoa; phylum Chordata; class Mammalia; order Chiroptera; family Vespertilionidae; genus Vespertilio; species Vespertilio murinus. The sequence continues at coordinate 80,224,336 of OZ004706.1, forward strand.
TGCAAATTAGGAGACTTCTGCAGTAAACTAAGAGACATAAATGAAGAGCTGAATTAAGACAGTGGCAGTGGAGAGGAAAATGGGATTCATTTAGCAATGGAATACATTTAGGAATGGAAAGATCTTGGCAATTGATTCAATGGATGTATAAGAAACAAGATTCTAGGATAATTGTCCTTAGACAGTTTCTGGCTCAACTAATTAAATAAATGGTTGGACATTGACTGAGAAAGGGATTAAGTTATTGGTTTTATGTTTATATTCCCAAGGTTATACATATTTTATTAAATTTGAATTTTGGGGAGAATTTCATAAGTAGTTTTAATCATTCTCTCTCTCTCTCTCTCTCTCTCTCTCTCTCTCTCTCTCTCTCCCTCTTTCTGACTACTTTGTGCCTCTTTTAATTGCATAATCAGGTGAAATATTCTAGAATACCATAAAACTCTTGAAGTAGTATTTTCTCCCTTTAATATCTCATGTAGTTGATATACCTTAATACTTTTCTTAGACATTTTGAAATCAGTTTTTTACTTGATTATGCTCTACCTTCCTCACCCTGGTTGCCAAGAATTCACTTTCTCTTAAAGTTACCATCATGTTCACTTAACCAGTAAATATCTCTAAATCTAAAAATGATCTAGCTTACCTCCTCCCTTATCTTCCAGGACCTGAAATGATCAACAGCCAGTCTATCATTTCTCAGATGCTCTGCCTTTTTGCTGATTGAGTTTTAGAGCTGGTGTCTTGATGCTTAAAGTCCATCATCACTCCCTTATGTTTCTTGCTTTTATCAATTTTATGATTTATTTCAAAAACACATTATCCATTCCCTACACTTGACCAACCATTTATTCAGTCAATTGAGACAGAAACTAAGGACAGTTATCCTAACGCTTATGGTATCTGGGGGAGACATTGGATCAGACTTACAGAATTTCTGGCCTATAAAGGACTAGAGAGTTTGCCTAATGCACCCTTTACATTTAAAAAGCCCAATTACAGGGAGGTTATGTGATTTCTGTAATATTACATATTGGGTTACTTAGGGGCAGAGCCAGGTTAGAAGATATATTTCCTAGTGTTTAGCCAAAATTTATATTGTTTTTCCCTTGGCAGAGAATCAGACTCTAGGACTTAAGTAAAAAATTCAGGGTATTCCACTTCCAGCTCTGCATGAGCTAGTAACATGCTAAAAATACAATAATGTGATGCTATAGAATTGTCCTTACATACTAATAGGTAGACCATTGGTTACTAATATAGCTTCAGCTACAGCCTTCAGGATAAAGAACCCAAAACTCTAGGCATCTTTGATCCTATACTTACCTTACTCTTCAGGAGTTGCACTAATAATTAGAGAGACCCCTGTAAATACCCATGGCAGTGCCAAGAGCTGTGGCCTTTCACTGCATCACTGATCATGTTTCATTTTATATTGCTTTACTCGGTTCAGTCATAAATCTACAAGAAAGTGGCATTTAGCCAAGTCTAGTTGTTATTATTGCTCATCTCTAAACTTTACCTGCCCTTTGAGAATGGGTCTCTTTTAGGTGAATCTAGAAAATCCCTTTTTATAGTTAGTGCCTTGAAACTAGGCACCAACTACATCTTGCAAAAAAAATTAAAAATATATCACCAACAAAGAGCAAGGTGGTGGCTCTGAGAGCAGTCACATAGAGTCTATGTGTGGCAAGGCTCAATGTAGAAGTCATTGAACCTTGAACAGATGGTGTGACTCATAAGATTATCCATGTGTCATGCTCTGGCCTGTTACTGGTTACACTATGAGTCCACCAGATTAGTTATCATTCCTAATTGGACTGCAATGGCTTCCAACAACTGTTCCTGAAGAGAAATAACCCTATCTAGAAGATACAGGCTCATCTGTAACTGCCTCCTTAGGGGAGAGCTAAGAGTTGGTCATGGTGATCTTTTTCCCTGGAGGGCCAAGAAGTAATATGAGGTTCCAGTATCAGAGTGTGGTTCCATACAAGTTGCCCTCTGTTGAAGATCATTTCCTCTGGGACATTATTTTTGTGGGACAAGGAAACATGACAAATGGAATGGCATTTCTATATGTTCTCTGCAGAACAGACAGCAGATACTGAGTTTCCATCCATTTAATTTCACTCCCTTCAGAGAAGTGAAATATAATATAATTGGCACTATACTATGAAGAATTATCCATGTTTGGGTTGGGAGGGAAGAATGTGGAACCTCCACTTTTCCCCAACCCTTACCTCAGCTGTTAACCTAGGATGTTCTTGGTATAAGTGATTTGGTGTTAGAGCCAGTAATCTGAAAGTGGGAGTGTAAGTTGGAATCTAGGATCCTCAAATCTTATTTTCTGCTCTACTGTTGGCTTGTTGCCTCATCAAAGTTCCTTTGAGAAGTATAGTCACAGACATAGTGTCAGATGCTAGAAGCCACCTACCTCATTGATAAAAGGTTGTAATAGAATAGTTTTTCCTTTTAAAGTGAATACATAATTGTTTTATGTTGGAGAGAAATGTTTATATTTCTCATCCTTCTGTCTCATAATAGTGTTTTATTTCTTTTAAAATACATATTATATCAAGACCATACACATTGGTAACTTATTTCTCAAAGCTTGCTTTAATCTCTAAAGAGCAATAACAACCATAGAGCTAAGAGTTGGTCATGGTGACCAATGCATGTAGTCTGAACTCGAGAAAGTACTATTCTTTTGTTCTTTCTCAGTAGAACTCGGTCCTCCAATTAAGTTCTTGGGGTCAGGAGGACAATGCACCCACATATAACATAACTGTAAGATCAAAATGGATTTAAAATATCCACAAAAGTGTGAGGTAGAAGGATAATTTTCCATCTCATCATCAATTTGAGTTTTAGTCCTTCTCACCATGGGTTCTGTGGCATATTTTAGATTCTACCAAGATAATATCTCAGGTTCCTAGGGAAATGAACTTGAACTCAAGTAACTAAACCATGTTTGTTAACCTTGCATTTGAACTTCTCAACATATAAGCCAATTAGATGATCTCAGTGTCAAATACTCCTATTGGCTGGTGGATGTGAACCACCTACCTATAAAGTAGCAGATGTTTCTTAAGCCTAGTGATCTTGGCCAGGACAACAGTTTTCATCTAATTCCAATCAACGGGGTCCGGAGTAAACATGATAACTGATTATATTTCCAAAACTAAGCATCCTGTATAAGTCAGAAAAACTAAGATAGAACAAAGGATGTAGGGCCATTTCTTCTTAGAAGGAGATTATTGCAGGTACCGTACATAAGATGTTATGAATTCTTCCATAATGCATTCACTATTCATGTATCCCATGTGACCACACCAATCCACTCAAGTTCAGCCACTATTGAATCACCTAAGCTTTAAAAAATAAAAAATAAAAATTGAAAAATAGAAAATAACCTAAGCGTAGACTCCAGAGTAATTTCTATTATTTAAAAGTCTGCTTATGCTACATAATTTGAAAAGAAGGTCATCAAAGGACTGACCTATTAGAGCACCCCTCTGAAGTTCATCAGAGAAAGTTTCAGATGGCCTTGTGATTTCCCAGATGAAAGGGATGACAGAAGTGCAAATTATTGGCATTAAATGGGAAAGAAGAACATTGGAAGTTCAAGTGTAGTTAGGGGAAATGAAAACTAAGAACAAAGGAAAGGAAATTTAATTCAGTTCTGCCCCTTAAAAGGTTGGATTCTGATTTTGATCTTGAAAAATAAAGTTGTTTTTTTTTTAAGAAAAAGCTGTTTCTAACTCTGTCCATCTTCTAACCTATTATATCTTTCTTCTGTTGTATAATTTTGTGGAGAGGAGGGAGTCTGTGATAAAATGATCAATAGAATTCGTATTTAAAAATAATAGCTGGTTTATATAAAATGATGGCAGTTGTAGAAACCTGTCACAAATATCTAGGTCAGTACAAAGAGTCAAAATGTAACTTGCATAAGTATAACAAAAACAGCAGCAACAAATTTATCATTATTATTATTTTGCTATTTATCTCTGGTAAAGATGTAATGTTTCATTTCAGTAAGGAAATATAAAATGTGTAGGCATCAGAAGGAGCAGTATTGTCATAACTGAATTCTTTTAAGAATTACTGTGTGGCTTTCTGTTGTTTCCTCTTCTTTTCAGTCTGTGTGTGGAATTCCAGGAGGGACAGCCAGATTGACAGTTACATAAAAGGCAGCAACAATTCAGGCTAAAAGATAAATTTGCAATGTGCCCTAATTGATTAAAAATTGGACCATATTCCAAAAAATATTTTCCTAGAATATATACAATATTTTTAAAATTTAGTATAGTGTTAACAAATGAAGAAAAACAGTTTCCCTAGTGGTCAGAGCATAGGGTTGTGAGGCTGAAGACCAGTTCACCTGCTTCAGTTTCCTCAACTGTTATGGAGATATTATCATTTGCCCCAAGTCTCTCAAAGGTGCAAAAAATATATATAATAACAATAATATAATATAATATAATATAATATAATATAATATAATATAATATAATATAATATAATACAATGTAATATAATATAATTAATATAATACATAATAAATATAATATAATATAAATACTATATATACTATATTATACTATACTATACTATAATATAAATAAAAATGTTAAAAGGTGTGATGATTCTCTAAAAGTTTTATTTGATATATAGTTAGGAAGTATTCACAACTATGATGGTTTGATGTCCATATCATTGTAATCAATAATGAAAAAACTCATTCTGGGTAATGGATTGGGTACAAGAAACCCCTGTCTTAGGTAAAATGGGAAGTAATGAGGTATTGTTTTCAAAAGCACTTCATGCAGGCTTCTTAGTGAGGACCACTTTTCTGGACTCTGCCCCACCAAATATCAATATGGAAGTGTTTGCCACTCATCTCCCATACTGACTCCTTAGCCTAGATCTCTTCAAAATCTTCTTTCTTTTAACTCCTTATAGCAATTTGAGATGCTGTAATAATGTTTCACATGTCATTCTCACCTATAATTTTTTTTGAACATGTCTTAACCAATACAATGACAGAGATCTTGGTTTTCTGTTCATCCATTCATTATTATGTTCTTCAAGTTTTTGGTCATTGGTTCAACAACTATTGATTGAGATTTGACCATGTTTCAGGCAACATGCTAAAGCTAGAAATGCAACTGAGAATGAGAAGATTATGAAGCTGAATTGGAAGTAGACATCTTTGGGAAAAAATTTAACACAGTAACCTCACCTGGTAGTCTGATCATGAATTCCTAACTGGGCAATTCAGAATGGGTAGACATACCATACACCTATAACCTTCCCTAGTAAAAGTTTATCTTTGCCTTAAGCAAGGTCTGTTCATTGTTTTGCCTTTGAAAAGCCTCTTTTCCAGACTCCCTGGAAAGAATAATCACCTTCAAGAGTACACAATCTTGTTAACTGTCCTGTAATTCCCAGCCTTGCTCTCCTCCATGTTTATGTAATCGTTCTTATATTTCCTCCTTAATTCCAAATGTGTATGTGTGAATATATCTATCTGAAATCTATCTATCTATCTATCTATCTATCTATCTATCTATCTATCTATCCACACATTGTTATTCTGGGAGAATTTGAGATCTTGCTTCCCAGAATGTCATTAGTTTGACTCAATTAAACTCATAAAATTCTCAACAGATTTGGATATTTCTTACAATGACATACCCAAATTGAGAAGAAGGGCTCTGATGGGGTGGCCTGAGATGCTGTGGAAGACTTCTAGGTCTTGTGACAGGGTGCCGGGTAGATTCTGCGAGTAGTGTGTAGATTTCAGTACATATGGTTTAGGAAAGTGATGTCTTCACCTACAAATAGGGCCAGTTCTGTTCAGCAGAAAATAATTGCAAAAGGGAAAGGTATTGGGAATCAAATGCCCTATATTGAATCTCAAAGATAAATCTTTGCTTTATCATTTGTGTTTCTCTGGACAATTCACTTAACTTTTCCTAGCCTCAGCGCCTTTCTATGCCAAAAATAATGAGGGCAGAATAGGTGACTTTTGAGTTCTTTACTAGTTTTAAAATTTTATATCAAAGTGTTTTTCTAATATTTAAATTAACCATTCAAATCTAAGGTCCTTGCCGAAACCGGTTTGGCTCAGTGGATAGAGTGTTGGTCTGAGGACTGAAGGGTCCCAGGTTCAATCCCGGTCAAGGGCACATACATTGGTTGTGGGCATATCCCCAGTAGGGGGTGTGTAGGAGGCAGCTGGTCGATGTTTCTCTCTCATCGATGTTTCTAACTCTCTATCCTTCTTCCCTTCCTCTCTGTGGAAAATCAATAAAATATATTAAAAATAATAATAAACTTTAAAAAAACACACCCTAAGGTCCAAATACAGTTTTCCTTGGATGTTTTCAAAGGGTAAATTTCATTTCCTTCTATTTTTTTGTTTATGAAACTATTTCTTGGCCACTCATCATTGCTACACCTAAAACTTTCTTGGAAATCTGATATAAGGGCCTTGTTCAAATGAATAATAATCATGTGTTCTCTGTTGCCATCCCACAAGCAATAAAGAGTAGGCTGATAACCAACCTGGGATGCTCAACAAAGCCTAACCTTCCCCAGCAGACATCATATCATATCAGGATCAGTATGCCTAAGGCCATTGCATGTGGCAAATTTAATGAATATTGCCAAGAAGGGGAGGGGTAATGGAAAGCATTAAAGGAAACAATAATTCTAAAACAGATAAGCACACTTTGTCAAGCAAACTTTCCATGTTATTCAGCTTTTAAAACAAAGACAAAAACAAAAAACTATGACGCTAATAGAGTCAAATCAAAATGACAACTTCTCTTAGGTATATAATTATAAAAAAGTGAAAGGAACTTTATTTAGAAGTCATTTTATCCAAGGCCTACACTTCAGAGATGAGGAAATTGAGGCACAGATAGGATAACATGGTTCTGGCCAAGAATCCACAGCTGGTTGGAAGCAAGCCAAGATCAGAATTCAGATTTTCTAATTCCCAGGTTCTGAGGCTCTCTCTCCTTCACCTGGCCACCTACCCCAGATTGTACCATTTATCCTAAAGCTGTATATATTCTAGAGTGACCCAGTCTCTCTTAGAGTGTCTGGTTCCTCACCTCTGGAGAGGAAAAATGATTTCCTTCCTTTTACTTAAATTTGCCACCTAAATGTTCCTTAAATTTATCATCATGCCTTTAGATCACTCAGCACTTAGTCTGTGGGTGCCTCCCTTGCTGAAGAGCCTTTGTTCCTGGCCTCTGGAAATTCTATTTCCTTTACTGTCTGTTTTCTTCATGGCCTAAGTGTCCCCACTTTCACCCCAATGAACCCAGGTTCAACATAAGGCATGATTGCTGGAGAACCAGTTAGGGCAGTTGTTTTCAAGCATCCCTTTGATGAGATTTAAATGTCATCCCTGTGGAACAAGTGTTAGAGCCATCAGTGGAGCCATGAAGGTCAGAGACAATCCTCTACCACACCTGTCATGCCTTTGGTTGAATTGAGATCGAGGCTGAACACTTCCCATGCTTCTTTGCTCTTAAGAGAGCGTGCTGACAGACTGGAGGGAAGGTGACCAGTCCAGCAGCTACACCTCCAGCACCAGCTTTTTCCTCAAACTGAACTAATTGCAAGAGAAAAACAAATGCAGCTCCACTCTTCTTTTTCATGCGCAAGAGATGTAGATTTTAATTAAAATGATTTCTAGAAATTCATCCTCATTTTCTTTGAGAGAGAGAAAATCAGCCATGTTTTGCATTCTTTTAAGAAGATGAGGCAGCAAATACTTGGAACATACATTATAGGATAAAAGTCAATAAACAACAAGAAGAACAAGATAAATGGATGGTCATATTAATTTCAAACCCAGAGTCTCTGCACATACATACTTACTTTCAGGATTTTTTTTTTAACAAATTAGAATGCAGACTTTTTTTTTAATATGCAGGCATTTATTAAATATCTATGTGGCAGGTACTGAACTACTAGTTTTTCTGATATCTGGGTTCTAAAATTAAAGTGTATTTACAAGTAGAAAATGTGATAGTCTGTAAGCAAGAAGAATGCAAATGCAATAATGTGTACTCTACATGCTCTGACACAATGTTTCCAAAGGCCAGGTCACCCACCTGTTGGCTATTTTAATAAGGGGAATTCTGTCAGCAGCTGGGACTCTGCCATAAATAACTTGTTGACCAATGTTCTAACATTGAGCTTGTCACATCTTTCTAAGGGGCCTTGGCTTTGGAGGTGTCTCAAGTAACCGTTCTCTATAGAAAATCAGAGAATAACAGCGGCTGCTTTGTGATCATCAACACTTTCTTTCCAGCAGCCCTTTCCACTCATAAGCTGGCTATGGGCTTGAAAGGACTAGCCATATTTGTGGGTCAGAAAAACAGCAACTGTACCAGAATAATCACCATTACCATCTGAGGCCATTTACTGGTATGTGGGTGGGCTTAATTGCATCAATCATTAAGCCCACCCCCATTTCAGAATCTTCCAATAGCTCCTCATTACCATTAATTTTTACCTCACAAATTGCAATCTTGACATTTGAAGCTCTGACAAAGCTCCCAGCCTCTCCATGATTATGCTCCCTGCCGACTGTAGCTGTGTTGGCTCCTTACCAAATGTATCTGACTCTACTTAATCCACTGGATGTTATCCCAGATCAAGAAGAATTTAGCATCTACCTTCTCCCCAAAAGGCCTCCCTATCTTGCAAAGTGAACAGGCTTAACCTGGGATGTGCATTATACACCTGTATATTAGGTTTATATACAAGTGCATGTGTTTTCTATGCCATGGCCACTTGTACATAGGTGTCCCTGTCCATTGTCAAAGAAGATTCAAATCACTCAAAACCATGACATAAATGAATTCATCCTCAAGTTTGTCAATAAAACAACTAAAACAAATGTCCATGTCCAAATGAAAGCCTGAGCTGCTTACTTAATGGGTCTTTCAAAAATCAGCAAAAAATGTTCTCTTATAAGGTGACCTAAAAGTCTTTTATGTATTTTATCACTTCATTGGTATTGGAAAATTTTTGTTGTTAGAGCTTTTAAAAAAAGAAAAGTGTCAATGTACAACAATTTGGCTGGCTTTGTTACCCCAATATGGACATTTATATAGAAGAGGACCAAATCACAGACAGATATTTAGAAGCTCAAGTACTATTTATACCCCACTATATCAATAAGACTTAATTTCTGTGTCAAATCTTCAATAAGAATTGTATCATTTTTAAATTACCCCCGTACACTGTCTTGCCCTTAGAAGGTACTCAATAAATGTTTATTGAATCATTCACAGAGAATTTAGGTCACAAAAAGTCCAAGTGATTAGAAACATAGTGGTAACCCATATTTGTTATTTTATCTCCCAATGGGAACTAAAAATTCAACTTCACCTTTGTTTTATTCTTTCATATATTTCAAGAAGATCTCAATGGCTCTGGAGTTTTCAGAGTTAGCATTTTCTTAAATTGCTTTTCTTTTATGCGGAACACACATTTATAGCTTTAAAAGGTACTAAATCACATTAAAACAATCATTCTACTTGACTTCATAAGAAAAGAGTTACATCTGTGGAAGTGTTTTTCCTACTAACAGGGTAATAATTGTCTGGTTAACTGAGGGTAAGTGAAATAGACGGACTGTGCCGACCATCGCCCAAACAGGCTGCATGGGAAGACCAGGCCTGCAGGGATTTAGTGAGGTACAACCAAATGACTGAACAGCAGGCTGCATGGGGTGACCAGGCCTGAGGGGCGGGGAGGGGAGGCATTGAGGGGTGACCAGGCTGGAAGTGGGGGGCAGTTAGGGGTGACCAGGCCAGTGGGGGAAGCAGTTGGTGGTGACCAGGCCAATAGGATAGTCAGTTACAGGTGATCAGGCAGGCAGGTAGGTGAGCAGTTAGAAGCAGTGGTCCCGGATTGTGAGAGGGATGTCCAACTGCTGGTTTAGGCCCAATCCTTAGTTGGACATCTCCCAAGGGGTCCGGATTGGAAAAGGTGCAGGCTGAGCTGAGGGAGCCCCCCTCCTCATGCATGAATTTCATGCACCAGGCCTCTAGTTTATCAATCATAGTCATTCTTTTTAGGCAGAATTTTTGATGTTTTGTTTTCAATACATTTAAATTAAGTAGATCAACTTGTAGAATATGAACACCATCCATATGACAATAAGAATGAGTAGTGTCAGTTTAGTTTGATAATTTATGAGGCAGACTATTAAGAATCCCATGACAATATTTGTTATTTAACCATGAGCACTGTGACCCCTGTTCTTGTTCTTCCAACTGTCTCTTCCAGAGACAAACACATATGTTCTGCTCTAGCATCCACTTGCAGAAGGAGTGTTTGGCTTTGTGCAATTGAGGGAGGTAGAATATGCATACCATTGCCATTTTGGCTACACCCATTTATCCATTCTGAGTAGCTATTACAAGAGCAGTGAGAACAGCTAAGGGAAGAAAAGGCACTGGGGACTCTGACCACATCCCTCTGTCATCTCTTGCCACATACAGAATGCTGAGTAGGCAGGGACCTTCAAGACACTTTCCCCTTTGTGTCAGCCATACCTCACTTCATGGAGTAGAGGTCCTTGTCCTTGTGTCTGTTTGATTTCAGAGAACTTCAGTGGGTCTCTGACCTCAATGCAATGAAAATCTTGGTTTACTGAAATACCCAGATCACCAACTCATACTCCCCCAAGACCGAGTCTTCTGAACTGCACAGGACAGTTTCTTTCTTGTCTAAACTGCATCCTCAGTGCCCAGTCCAATACCAGCTGCAGAACAGCAATGGGTAAACAGGTTTCAGCTGGATAACTTGCATGAGCTGCTGGGGTAGGAATAAAGAACCTTCTGTATCTTATTTCCACAACTGCTAACCTTCACCACTGCCAGGCTCTTAAGCTTCAAGGTCAGTCCTGGAAGGGCAGCTGATAGAGGCTGCAATATTCTCTGAGACTTACACTTAATCTTTGGCCATTCCCTCTAAGCCTGTTGCTAAACCGAGTTCCTTCTGATATCTTTCACGGACATCAGTACGGTTAGACTCGCCCAGTGCTTTCTGGGTTGATGCCTGTGCCTAATGTGAAAACATGGCTAAATGTCGGCTCACATTTACTTTTCATTTTAACATTACTCAGGACCCTCGTGAGAGTTTACTATTCTGTGACTTTGCTAAAGTTAGTTGATTTTCCTCTCTTTCCTACTACATCAGTGGTGAGCGGGAGATATTTGCTCATTCATACCACTCAAGCTAGACTTTGATTGTGTATAAAGTTATACTACTAGTACAAATTTTGAAAAATTAAAGTCGAAATGTGTCTTTAATACTATGTAAAAGTATATATGTGTAATTTATGTTAGAAATACTATAGAGCATCTACCTCATGGTTAAATTGGAGAATGGAAATGAGAGAACTCTTCAGTATGCTTGTACATACAGAAATGGCTGGTTATCTTTAGCAAACCAGTTAGCCTCTCTGTAATTCAGATTTGTTGCAAGGTGACTAACAATTTAATCATTCTTCTGATTAGTAGACTAAGAATATTCACTGCCCACCTAAAAGCTTTCTCTTAAAAGGTGCTATTGTTATGGGTTCCAACCCATAGAACTCTATAAGAGCACACCCCGTCCTGTCACTAAGTGAGAACACAGTGCCTTGCACAATGCCGGGCCCATAATAGAGGCTCAAGGAATTTTTTGAATATTTGTCGAATCAGTTAATGAATGCTTGAAATGCTCAATATGCTTGAAAAATCTTCCCTTCCTCTAGATAGAGTTCAAGTTTGTTCTACTCAAACAAGTTTTTATATACATACATACATCTGCCCAACACTTCTCCTCCTTGTGAATAAGAAGAAAAAAAATTGAAGCAGTGTAAATAGGCATAGACATCAAACAATATTTAACAGATTCAATTGTTTTTAATTGAGTGAAATCAAGTTGTTTCTCAATGAAATCAGAGAATATTTTTTTACCTACTTGGCAGTCACTTTTAACATTTCAGAAGAAATGCCTGGGTTGACAGAAAGCATTTTAGAGAAATGCATATGGAAATTAAATAACTGAACACTGTCATATCAAATTGACTTTAAAAATCTAAGTGCCCATTCTTTCCTACACTTTGTTAATTTACTGTTCTAATTGTCTAGAGTGTGGCATCCAGCAAATATCAAATAGCTGCATGTGTCACAGGCTTCATTTCCCCCCACACTGACCTTGGATTAACCCTTCATCTTTCATTCTACAGCTAATTAAACCCAGCGACATTTCAGTGAGACATTCTTCACTGAAATATTTAGTGAGGGTCTTAAATTCCTTCCTACTTGTCCCAGCAGCTATGTCTGTCTTCCCATCGTATATCTGCTTCAGTGTCACAATATTTTGTCAAAAGACTATAGTGCTGCCATGGTAACATCATAAACCCGTCCCTTGACCAACTCTTCCAGGAGTTTATAAAAATCCAACTGTAAAAATTGACCATAGGTTGTACGAGCTGGTTGTTTTATGTGTGGTAGTTAACCTTTTTTCCCCTTTCTTTCCTGATCACTCCCACTCCAAAACCAGTCATTCAAAAATATTTACAAAGTAATTTAACATTTATTTAGCCATCAAAGAGGAAATTGGAGCTGAGCTCAAGTTGACTTTTCTTACTTCTCTGCTGCTTTCTAAGGTCAAAATTGTCACTTGTTGATGTTTTTTTCTGTTTGCCATTTGGGTGAATTCAGCTGAAATCAGGAGTTCATTTTTCATCTCCATCTCATTTCCTCCAGCTTGGAAATCTTCACTTCCCTTTTGAATTTAGTAAGAATCCCATATAGAGGGAAAACACATGAGCATTCAGGAGGAGGGGATAGGTAAGGGAGGGACAAATCATTCCAGTACAGTTAACATCCTTTTCAACTGGAACCCACTTAAATCCATTTGAAATGGGGTAAAGTTATTTTTATTCGAAGATAAGTCACATAAAGTATCTGTCTCTCTATTTTTTCCTACCGCTCCAAATTAAGTCTCCTTCTATCACCATTTATTCCTCCTTTAATCTCATATACCTCCTCATTTCTCTCTGGTAATCACCATACCTGTCTGTGTCTCTGAGTGTGTGTGTTTGTTTTCTTTAATCCATTCTTCTTTTTTCCTCAGCCCTACAATCTCCCTCCAACCCCTTTCATTTCTAATTAGTAACAATTAGTAATGTATTATCTTATGAACTGGGCAATTATAGCTAAAATCTAGAAAGTTATGATATTTTGAAACTATTCACCACAGCCCAGCAAATGAACAACTCAATTCAACCTAAAATAAAATAAAAAAATCCCCTTTCACATTGGCAGTGTGTGGTGTAATGGTCTCAGAGTCCTTAACCATATATATTAGTCACAGAATGCTTGCACTGTAGATGGTTATCAGTTAACTTTTAAAATTATTTTCATGCACTCAGCAGCTTGGAATTTCCCTCTTTCCCTGACACCTTGATGTCAAGAGGAGCTACACATGTGGGTGACTTCTCTAAGGGGCCACACAAGTTCATCTGAGATCACCCTGGAAACTCCCTCATATGAGTGTGATAGTACTAGAATAAGCAGTTATTTTATAGGGTAATTGTATTTCAATACAGCAGCCATTCTGAACAGAAAAAAAGGATAGCACTAACACTGTTTTTTCTCAATGTCTAATATGTTCCAGAGAGAGATGAATACATAGAAAGATCAAGTCAACAGTTCTGATCTACAGATAAAAAACTGAGTTTTCTCTGTACAATTGGGATGAAGCCATGTGGATGGATAAGCTCACCTTGGAGTACAGTATAAAGTGAGAAGGGAAGTTCTCAAGGTTAAAGTCTTAAGGAACCCAACATTTCATTGTTAGAGAGTGAAAATGAGACTTCAAGAAGTGGTCCAAGGAAAAAAGAGAAAAACTAGAAGCCTCTGGGTGTTCTGGAAACCCATAGAAGAGAGGGTTTCAAGAAGGTAAGTGTGGAATATACTTTTTAATTTTTATGTAAGGTCAAGTAAAATAAGCAAGGAGAAATATTACTTAGTATATTATGGACTGAATTATACCCCTCAAAATTCGTATGTTGAAACCTAATACCTTTAGGTAGCTGTTTTTGGAGATAGGGCTTTAAAGAGGTTATTAATGTTAAATGAGGTCATAAAAATAGAGCCCTATTCCAATATGACAGGGGTCCTTATAAGAAGAGACTCCAGGGGTGCATGCATGCAGCAGAAAGGCCAAGTAACCATACAGGGAGAAGGTGACCAAGGAAAGAAACTAACCTCAGAGAAACTAACCTTGCTTGTACCTTGATCTTGACCTTCCAGCCTCCAGTACTGTAAGAAGATAAATTTCTATTGTTTAAGCCACTTGGTCTGTGGTATTTTGTTATGGCAGCAATAGCTGGATAATACAAGCAATGAGGGGTCATAAATAACCAGTGATGAAGTTGTTTTGAGGAGTGATGGGAGATGAAAAACTGGAATGGAGCATGTTGCGGAATAAATGGGAGATGAGTAGAGACAGGAAGTAAGTACATAGCTAACTCATGAAATTTGAATGTGAAGAGTGAAAGATAGAGTGATAAATGGGGGGGAAATGTGGGATTTCAAAATTATGAGGATTACATTTGAAAATTAACAAATCATGAATGAGATAATTTATGCAAAAACAACATTGAAAAGACAAAAAAGACAAAACAGCCCTAAATGGTTTGGCTAGTGTATAGAGAGAGCATCAGCCTATGGACTGAAGGGTCCCAGTTCAATTCCAGTCAAGGGCATATGCCCAGGTTGTGGGCTGGATCCCCAGTGTGGGGTATGCAGGAGGCAGCCAATCAATGATTCTCACTCATCATTGATGTTTCTATCTCTTTCTCCCACTCTCTTTCTCTCTGAAATAAATAAAAATATATTTTTAAAAAGACAAAACATCTCAGTTTAAAGAACAGAATTAGAATTCCATCCTAGCATCAACAATAATAAAAATAATATTAAGTCAATAATAATATAATTTATTGAGCAACTAATATAAAAACCAAATTATGAGTGGCATATTTTATATAATTTAAACAACATTATGCTTGGAACCAACCAGCTTTTCAATACGGATTTACTTTCTAAATAATAAATGACTCTACAATATAGATACTATTATTCCCAATTTATATATGAGGAATTGAAGATTCACATAGTTGTGTTTTTTGTTAATGTTGTTAATCCTCACCCCGGTATTTTCCCGTTAATTTTTAGGGAGAGTGGAAGAGAGGGAAAGCAGAGAGAAACATCAATGTGAGATAAAGATATTGATTGGTTGCCTCCTGCACGAGCCCTGACCAGGTCTAGGGCCCAAGGAGCCTGAAACTAAGGTAAGTGCCCTTGACCAGAATCAAACCTGGGACCCTTTGCTCTTCAGGTGATGATGTATCCATTGAGCCAAATTGTCAAGGGCCTGATTCATATAGTTTCCTAAATAGCTTAGTTGAGGTTTATGTGGCTCTAAAGCAGTAGTTTCAACCCCTCTAATACCCCGACCCTTTAATATAGTTCCTCATGTTGTGTTGAACTCCAAACATAAAATTATTTTCCTTGCTGTTATTTTACTACTGTAAATAAATCATAATGTAAATATCTGTGTTTTCCAATGGTCTTTAGAAGATCCTGCTAGCAGTTCTCAATCTGTCAAGATTTATTAACAGTAGCAAAATTACAGTTATGAAATAGCAACGAAAATAATTTTATGGTTGGGGGTCACCACTACATGAGAAACTGAATTAAAGGATTGTGGCATTTGAAAGTTGAGAACCACTGCTCTAAAGCCTAATCAATAGTGTATACACATCTAAAGACAGAATGTGTTGACCAAAGGAAAATGCCTTAGATGAAAATACAAAATGGGAAGTTACAAAGGCAAAAAGGAAGTGCACTTTTATATTACTGTCCAGTGGAATGTATATATCAGGTTAGTGGCACTATTGGCCTGGGAGTGTACAACCAGCCCTTGAACAAAGGTATTGGAGGCTTTAAACTTCTATTAATTAAAGTCTTTTCAACATTCACCCCCACCCACACACTTGGGATCTGAGCACCAATTGTGGACCTTGTAGACCCTGTAAGAATTATCGGGAAGATGGAGAGCTATTGGAAAATTCTAAGCAGAGGAATTTTATCACTTCATATATTGGGTGTCTAGGACTGTCATAACAAAATACCACAGACTGGGTGCCTTAAACAACAGAGATTTATTTTCTTACAATTCTGGAGGCTAGAAGTCGAAGGTCAAGCTGCCCGCAGGGTAGGTTTCTCCTGAGGCCTATCTCCTTCTTGCTGTGTGCTCACATGGTCATCCCTCAGGCTCTGTATTGTCCGTGTCCTAATTTCTTCTTCAAGAAAACCAGTAATATTGGATTTACCATAAAACCTCTTTATACCTTAATTATGTCTTTAAATGTCTTATTTCCAAATACATGTATTTAGTCACATTCTGAAGTACTGAGGGCTATAACTTCAAGTTATAAATTTTTTTGGAGGATATAATTCAGTCCCTAACACTCCTCCAAAATTTGTGCTTTTCTCACATGAAAAAAAAAATTATCTCATCCCAACAGCCCCCCAAATCTTACCTCTTAACTTGTTCCAGCACCAACTTTAAGTTCAAAGTCTCATCTCAATATTATCTAAAGCAGGTATGGATAAGACTCAAGGTATGATTCATCCTGTAGCACAATTCCTCTCCAGCTGTAGACCTGTAGAACCAGACAAGTTATCTGCTTCCAAAACACATTATGAGACATGTGTAGGATAGACATTTCCCTTCCAAGAGAGCGAAATCAGAAAGAAGGGTGATGGGTCTAAAGAAATTCCAAAACCTAGCAAGAATTCTATTAGATTTTAAGTCTCAAAATAATCCTTTTTGGCTCCATTCCCTGTCCTCTGGGCCCAAAAGGGGGGTGGCCCACCTTCTGGCCCCTCTGTAAGTGTTATCCTTCCCTCTTCTCCTGGGAATCAGTAGCCTGTTCTGCTGAAACTGAAGAGGTGGCCCCGGCTTCTAGAACTGAGGAGGAGACAGCCTCACTGCCCCCCACCCCTAACCTCAATGCCTTCTGGGTATGTGGTGGCAGTTGCAGACCCAGAAGGTAACTATCTCTGAGTTACCTTCTGGGTCATTCTTCCACTCTCTTGAAGGGTAATACATGTTTGTAACTGGATTGCTCCATTGGCCTGTCCTGTAGAATTCCAGAAGTTCAATAGCTTTCCTTTATTTCCTCCTGCCTCTGTCCCTGTAGTCCAAGCTGGTAGTGTTCTACTACAATGTTTGATGAGATTCAAGAGTCACACCTGTAGTCTCTTTAACAAATGGATGGCCAGCCAAACCAGTGGTGCTCTCTACACAACACACTTTTTAATTTTTTTGAAATATATCTGAGAATTTTCCAAATATTCAAATCCTGATTCTTCTTTACTTAACAATTCCTTCTTCAATTTATCTCTCTTGTCTCATATTTTACTATAAACAGATACCAGGCCAAACCTTCAACATTTTGCCTAGAAATCTCCATAGCTAAATATCCAAGTTTATCATTCACAGGTACTACCTTCCACAAAATTTTAGAATATAAAGTGGCCCGGTTCTCTGCCACTTTGTAATAAGGATTGCCTTTTCTCCAATATTCAGTAACATGTTCCTCATTTCCATCAGAGACCTCATCAGAAGCATCTTTAACATCCCTATTTCTACCAATAATCTCTTTAAGGTAATCTAGGCTTTTTCTAACATGCACCTCCAAACTCTTCCAGTTTCTCCCCACTTCCAAAACCATTTTCCACGTTAGCTATCTGTTATAGCAGCACCCTACTTTAGGTACTAAAATCTGTATTAGTTTTCTATGGTTGAAATAACAAAACAAAGGCCTCTCTCCTTGGCTTGTAGATGGCCACCTTCTCTCTGTGACCTCAAATGGTCTTCCCCTCTGTACTCGTTTGTTTCCTAACCTCCTCTGTTTTTAAGGACACCAGCCACAATGGATTAGGGCCCACCCTACTGACTTAATTTTAATGTAATTAGGTTGTATATTTAAGTTAAACTATATAAGAAGCCTATCTTCAAATTCAGCTGCTTTCTGAAGAACTGAGGGTTAAGGTTTCAACATATGAGTTTTGGGAGTGTACAATTCAGCTCATAACACTTCACTTAGATTTTTAACATGATCACTGAGCTGCTATTGTAGGAATAGGTTCTGGGGTTGTAGGGATGCCAGGACATAAGAAGGGAGAGCAATAAGGAGGCTTTTGCAACAATTAGGTGGCTCAGTCCAAGGTGACAGTATGCTTGAAGTAGTTATAAGAATTTATACTTGAGAAATATGCTTAAAGTTGAGCTTTAAAGAACTTGCCTTAGAATTGAGTAAATGCCACAAAAGGGAAAACTTAAACAATAATTCAAGGGCTTTTGGCTTGCGCATCTGAAAGGATGGAGTTGGTATTACCAGAGATGAGCAGATTATGAGACAAGCAAATTAAGGTGAAGTGATTAGAAATCCTGTTTTGGACACATTGTTTGAGATGACTATTAGTCATCTAAATAGAGATGAGTCTAGAATTCAGGGTAGAGGTGTGGGCTGAACATAGAAATTTCAGAGTCATTATTATATAGATTCTAGAGGCCCAATGCACAAAATTCCTGCAAGAATAGGCCTTCTGCTAGGTAGAAGAGGTTAATGGGGATAAAAGAGGACATCAGTAATACTTTCAACGATAAAGATAAATTAAAAACAAAAACAAAAAAAAGAGTAAGCTTTCCTTATCCCAGATGCCAGCACTGGCTTCCCTCTGGCACAGGGCTTCCCTCATGTCCCTGGCTTCATCCAGAAGGTCGTTCGGAAGGACCTCTGCCCTAATTAGCATAGTACACTTTTATTATTATAGTCTAGAGGTCCGATGCACAAAAATTAATGCAAGAGTAGGCCTTCCTTCCCCCAGCTGCAGTCACTGGCTTCCCTCTGGCACCTGGGACCAAGGCTGCTTTCCCACCATCTCCAGCTTTGTCTGGAAGGATATCCAGAATGACATCTGGGGTGTTTGGTCTAATTAGCATATTACAATTTTATTGTTATAGATTATTAAGAGGCTGTTGCCTGGTCATTGTGGCTCAGTGGTTGAGTGCCAATCTTTGAACCAGGAGGTCACAGTTCAATTCCTCGTCAAAGCATATGCCTGGGTTGTGGGGTCGTCAATCACCAGTGGGGTCATGCAGGAGGCAGCAGATCAATGATTCTCTCTCATCCTTCTTGTTTCTACCTCTCTCCCTCTTCCTTCTTCTCTGAAATCGATAAAAATATATTTACAAACCAAACAAATAGAAAACAAAAAGCTGCATAAAACATCTGAATGGAGGGTAAATCTATTTTAAAAAATGTCCAAGGCTTAAAATCTGGAGCGCTGCAATGATAAGAAGTCAAATGCACGAGAAAAAGCCAGCAAGAGACAATAATGAGTGGCCAGGGAGGTAAGAAGAGGTAGGTGTGGTTCTTGGAAGCCAGGTGATGATATTGTTTCAGGGCAAAGAACATAATCAATTCTGTTTGCCAAATTGCTATAGATAGTTCAGTAAGAAGACGGCTGAGATCTGATTATTGGGTTTAGTAATGTGGAGGTCACTGGTGACCTTGAATATGTGAATCATTTATTAAGAACCTAATCAATTCTGAGGCACTGAAAAGTTGAGTTTGTGGATCAAACTGTAGAGGGAGCAATGCCAAGAAAAATAGCTTCTTCATGCCCAAGTGTATAGCTACCTTCTCTAGATAACCTGCTGCCTCTTTGCTGATCAAATCACAACCTATTTCTATCTTAATGATAAGGTTAGAAATGCAGTCAACACAACTTGGCCTTTGAGTCCCTGTAAACCTCAAGTTTTTCTTGTCATTAAATGCTACCAAAGTAGAAAGCCAATAAATATCAAATGAATAAGTTAAAAATGAATGTTGTTGAGTCAGTAGGTATCAGCCAATAAATGATTAATTTCCTTCTTCTACTCTGTGTTAGTCTGAGCCCTCCAAGAAGGAGACCCCAAGATGAGATTAGCTATGCACGAGGTTTTTTAGGGAAATGTCTTGAGGGGAAAGTACATTGGAAGAATCACTAGACCTTGGAGAAGATAGAGAAGAGTGGTTAAGTGGAATCACCTTAGAGGGCATTACATTAAAAATGTATTGGCAGCCAAAACCGGTTTGGCTCAGTGGTAGAGTGTCAGTCTGCAGACTGAAAGGTCCCAGGTTCGATTCCGGTCAAGGGCATGTACATTGGTTGTGGGCACATCCCCAGTAGGGGGTGTGCAAGAGGCAACTGGCCGATGTTTCTCTCTCATCGACGTTTCTAGCTCTCTATCTCTCTCCCTTCCTCTCTGTAAAATATCAATAAAATATATTTTAAAAAATAAAATAAAAATGTATTGGCAAAGCTGAGCGGGAGTTCTTGAGTCCAGGAAAGGGCCTGCTTTATAACCCTGCCATACTCCGTCACTGGCCGACCCCAGTTTGTCTCCTCCTCTTCCATTCTAACCCTCTCCTTTCAAAGTTCCTGTCAAGATTACTCCTTAGGTTGCTGGTTAGCATCTACCCTGTAAAGCCAAACAAAGCACTTGCCCTCAATATGTTTTTCAAAGGAGCCCTTCCATCCATGAATGGATACTTGTGTTTTTATTAAAATGTGACTCAACAGCCATGTTCCGAGAACAACTTTTTGCAAAGATGGGTATGGGTGAGTCAAAAGTTAATAATTTTTAATGAAGGAAAGCCTAAAGGGAAACATCTGGCTTACTCTTCTCAACACTGTGTGCTAAGATTTTCATAATGTAATTGTTCATTTTCCATAGCAAACTGAATCATGAGGTAAAGAATTACTATAATTTTACACTTCTTTGTGAGTTGATACCAAAGTCAGAAATCTTATATTAAATTCTCTAATCCTGTACCACACTCAGTCACTTACCTTAAGATTGCACTACTCCAGACTGAGCACAACAGTACCTGTAAATCACGTATTGTGTGTGCACGAGGGGATAAATAACTACTTTTGAACCTGAATATTGACTCTTTAGTGGCCTGTCCTAGTAGGCATACCATTTTACTTGAATGAAGCAATTTACTTTCAGTATTGCAGAGGGGAAAAGATAATAACTACAGGACATATTTTCCTGACTCTTAGTGTATACTGTAGTACTTAAATGAGAACTTCTGTTTTTAATTTATCAGCAATCACATTAGTCCTTGCTTTTATCATTCTCCCCAGTAATATCTATGCATTTAGGGTTTAAAGTAGTTGTGGGAAAGAGAATCACAGATGAAAGGAAAATGCAGTTTTTTTTTCCAGGGTGAAGAAAAAGTGAGATTAATATATATATATATATATATATATATATATATATATATATATATATAGTGATGATTTTGTAATTATCCTTTTTCTTCTAAGGATTGAAAGCTCAGCTACCTTATCCATATAACACATCTTCTACTGTTTCTGAAGACAAAACAAAAACTCTGTAGATGCTCATTCATCTTACTTAAAACATTCATTTATTGGGAGCTTTAATTATTCCATGCTATGAAGTTGAGAAAAAACAATTTTCTCTGGTCTCCCAAAGACCATTCCTATTTTGGAGCCTCGAGGTCAGTTGTAAACTCAGAATCCTAGAAAGGTCCCTAAGATGTGTCACCTACTATTTTGTTCAACACAGAAAAGGTCAAAACTCAGCTTGAAGTAGTAACAGGAGGAAAATTGCTATACTTTACATACTGGTGATTAGATTTAATACTATGTTCCTTAAAAGACTTGATATGAAACCACTACTCTTAAAACTATGAATACTGAAAACACCTGTCAATTTTATTTTATATAATCAATGACTATTTTTTTAAAGTGTGGTTTTGGTCAGTAATGCTATTGAACTCTGGTCCCCATCCTTAATAGGTTTGGTTACACTCACTGAAATGCTATATTCAGAGTTGGACCAAGACTTCATATATAAAAGAAAGTCTACATAATCTTTGGTCTAGTTTACAAAGACCTCGGAAAAAGAGGTTATTTGCGTTTTGTTCTAGAGAATTCTTTCCCTATTTTTTCTCCCCCCCCCCCAATGATTCTTAGTCCTTTAAAAACTTGTGTTCTAATTTAAAAAAAAATACTCATGAATAGCTTCTCCTTCACCATTCCAGGCTACAACCATCATGGTTGTCTTATGTTTTACTCAAAGATCTTATATCCCAGGCTTAAATAACCAAAAAATATGTCTTTCCATTTATTCATGTTGTAAATTATTCGGGCCCACACTGTGTGCAGTTGGCACAGATCTGGAGTCTCCAGAGCAGTGGCACATGGCCCCAAACTATGTAGGACACCCCTTCTTTTTCTTTTTAATATATTTTTATTGATTTCAGAAAGGAAGAGGAAGAGAGAGAGATAGAAACATCAATGATGAGAGAGAAACATTGATTGGCTGCCTCCTACACCCCTCTGATCCCCCCCCCCCCCTTGCTGGTGATCAAGCCAGCAACCCAGGCATGTGCCCTTTACCGGAATCAAACTCAGGACCCTGCAGTCCATAGACTAACACTCTATCCATTGAGCCAGACCAGCTAGGGCCTTCTTATTTTTAGAAGCAAGTAAATTTTTCCTAGAAATTCTCCAGAGCTTTCCCCTATTTTTTCACTGATCAGGATTTAGCTCTAAGACCATTTCTAAAACCATCACTAATAAAAGAAAGGGATTGCTGTGATTGGCTTAAGCTACCTATTTCAGATGGAGTAGATATTGAGAAATCAACCAGAAGAGCTATAATAGCAGGCAGGTAAACAAATCACAAAGCAGATAGGAATAGCTGAGCATAAAGAGACATAACTGTGTTTTGGGTGTTAAACCTAAATAACTTATTTCCAGCTGGGGATTAAGAAAGAACTGACTTCTGAATTGAACACTGGAATTATGTGCAGGATGAAAAAGAGCTTTTTAATTTGCCAGTCAAGAAAATGGAAAAGAATGGGACATAGATAACATTACCAGCTACATTTGACTGAGATAAAGATATATAAAGATAAATCAATTAGCTTTTGCTGTTACTATAAGCCCATATCTCAGAGGTTTATAATAATTCCTCTTATCCGTGGTTTTACTTTCCATGGTTTCAGTTACCTGTGGTCAACCATGGTCCAAAAATATTAAATGAAAAATTCTAGAAATAAAAAATTCAAGTTTTAAATTGTGTGATGTTTTGAGAAAAATGATGAAATCTTGTGCAGTTCTGCTCCATCCAACTGTCTGTATATATTCCTTACCTGTTAGGTACTCAGTAGCCAACCATAACAGATCGGCTGTCCTGTTATTGAAGTGTTGATGTTCAAGAGACCCTTAATTTATTTAATAATGACCCCAAAGCACAAGAATTGTGAGGGATGCTGGCAATTTGGATGTGCCAAAGAACAGTCATATAAAGTGCTTCATTTACTAGTAAGTGCAAAGGTGAAAGTTCTCAACTTAATAAGGAAAGAAAAAAATATATATGCTGAGGTTGCTAAAATGTATGGTTAAGAACAAAATTTATCTGTGAAACTGTGAAGGAAAGTAAATTTGTTCCAGTTTTTTTGTCACATTTCCAACTGCAAAAATTATGGCTACATTGCATGGTAAGTGGTTAGTTAAGAATGAAAGCCATTAAATTTGTGGGTGGAAGAGGTGAATAAGAAATGTGTTCTGATTGATGGCAACATATTGTATTAGGAAGCATTGAGTCAATAAGAGTGCCACCAATCTCATTTATTCCAAGTAAGAGATAGTTACAATAAGATATTTTGAGAGAAAGAGAGACCACATTCATGCAACTTTTATTACAATATCTATAATAATAAAAGCGTGATATGCTAATTAGGCTGAATGTACTTCTGGGCATCCTTCCAGACTATTTTCCTGATGAAGCCATGATGGTGGGGGCAGAGGCAGAAGCAGCTGCTGTGGTGGCGGGTGGAGGCTGAATCCCTTGCACAAATTTCATGCATGGGGCTTCTAGTATTGATATAATTGCTCTGTTTTATATGTAGTTATTATTGTTAATCTCTTACTGTGCCTAAGTTATAAGTTAAACTTTATCACAGGTATGTGTATAGGGAAAACATAGTATATATAGGGTTTGGTACTATCCAATTTCAGGTCTCCAACCGGGGGTCTTGGAAAGTATTCCCTGCAGGTAAGAGGCAACTAATGTAAACATAACTATTGTTGTTCTGCTCAAAAATCTGCTGATTGCCCGTAGCTCTATTTGGCTCTATTCTACCTGTCTTCTTATTCTGGAGCACCAAACCGGAGGAGCAGCTTCTGTCTGGGATATGCTCCTCAAGTGGCAGAGAGCAGAAGCCCAAACCCATGGTGAAGTTTCTAGGTCTGGGGAATGTTGAAGTATTCTGTTATAGTAATAGTAATAAGGAAAAATACAATATTAAATAAGTATTAAAGTGTGGAATTGAAGTGTGATATCTGAAAGTTTAGAATGGAATGTAAACAAACTAATAAGCACCCTTGAGTGGCCTGTATGTAGAAAATAGATAAAGTGATCTGTATCCCCTATGTAAGATCAGATAGCAAGGTTCCTGGGACCCAGTGAAAAGACACACTGAAGACATATCTGAGCACTGAAGACACATAAAAAGAGCAAGCTCCACAGAAGATCAGAGACACTCATGCTCCTCCACAGAAGGTCGCTCTCCACTTCCCCTGTCTGCACCAGTCAAAGCTCTGCCTGAGCCATGAGCCCCAAACCTTATGCTGCGGACTGTGAGCCATGGCGAGAGGCCTCAACTCAAGCCGAGCTGCAGCTGCAAAATCTTGTGTGAATTGTGTGTGTGTCTGTCAGTGAGGATCCCTGGGTGGCCTGCAGAAGTCTGGAACCCACCAGGACTTTCTCTGGTAAATAAACTGTGTGTGATCCATGCATTGCATGTTTGTCTCCTGTGTAATTTATACTCGGTGGATTATTAATTAAGTACCTTGGGTCATACATGTCAGATTTCTGGCTGAGGTCACCTGTGCATATGTCCCTTATGGAATTATTTGGACATATTCCTTCTGAGATAAATCCAAAGTTGTATCATCTTGCACCTCTTACCACTAAGGAAGAGGCACAGAGGCTGGTGAGACTCTGGATTCTGGAAACATCACACGTCATAGTTATGTGTGCTGTTCTATTCAATTTACCAAGTTATCTTGACATTGTGGAGTTTTGCAAGGTGTTGAGAGCAAGAGAAGGATCTGCAACAGGTCCAAGCAGCTACATAAACTGCTCTACAACGTGGGTGCTTTGATCTAGAAGATCAGAGGGTGAGTGAAGTCTTTGAAAACCTCAGTAGGGGAATCACTATGCAGATTTTTGAGATTTGGATACATAGTTGTGCCTTCTTTTGAACATTAACTACTGTTCTTCTTGTGAAAACCATCTCCACATTTTCTACTGATTGAGAATCAATAGTAGACCATGGGAACCAAATTACTACCAGATAGCCTGCAACCGCCTCCACAAAATAATGGCTTTTCCTTCTCTCTTCTAAATCTTGTGAAAATAGCTCACACTGGCAAATTCTAACCTGGAGCAATATGGACTAAGGGATTGGGGAAATGTAATCCCTGGTTTCTCTGCAATGCAGAGGACCTAGAAGAGGTAATGATGCCAAGTTGGCAAAGGAAAATTAGATTGGAAAGAGAGACAAGGACTCACTCATGGAGGGCCTTAAATGCTATACCAAGAAAAAAGGCATAAAATACCTTGTACATAAAATAAAATTTTGCCTGGTAGGTGTGGCTCAGTGTTTGAGTGTCTACTTGTGAACCAGGAGGTCATGGTGTGATTCCCTGTTGCAGGCTCCATGCTCTGTTGGAGGGTGAGCAGGAGGGTTAGGGTTAGAATCATTTAAGGTTATAGGTAGAAGAGTGGTATGATCAGGGATTAACTCTGAAGCTCTTTCAAGTGCTCTATAGGTAGAACTCTTTAACTATTTTCCTTTGTGCCTGGTACTGAAATATATCCTTTTGTTTAATCTTCATACTTAAATTCATTTCCCCCTTTTAATCCTTTATATGTTATCCTTGCAAGGTAGATTTTAACAACTCTGTTTTTCAGGCAAGGAAACTGAAATTTAGAGATTAAGGAATTTACTCAACTTCCTCTAGCTAAGAAGGTGTAGGAGCTATTCCTAAGTAGGTTTACCTAATTCCAGCCTCCAAACACTTTCACTTTGTTAGACTGTCAATCCTGTGAACTAAGGCACAGAGATAAGAGCTGTACAGCCAGAGATGATGTAGGGGATGCACAATTCTGAGGGGCTGAAATCTCTTTGCACTTGGTTATTTATATATTTCTCCATTCAACAAAAAAACTTAAAAGTTAGAAGTGAGGTAATTCTGAGGAGATCTGAAGGGCATTATTTTAGCATGTCTTAAACTGTGGATCTTTAGATGTTGTGTTTAACTTAAGTCCAGGTGAATCAAACTCAATTATACTTACTGATTTAATTGTTATCTTCTCCATTACCATCTAAACTCCAAGAAGAAAGAACTAGGTCTGTTTCGTATCTCCAGTGTTTAACACATAGTAATTGCTCAATAAAGATTTGATGAGAAATGTTGGGATGACTAGTGACTGGAGAATTAGAATAACCACACAGAATTTACTTCTACTGTGGTAATAAGAATCAGCCTGTAGGTTTTTTATTGCTGATGAACTGGTCCTTTAAACCTGCAGCATGAACTCTCCCTCACATATTCTCCAGGTTGAGAGCAAATCACCTAATAACTTTCTTCCCACCTCAGTCTCACTTCCTGATAATCCCTTGCATTTAGGTTAAGCATCTAAAAATAGACATGTTATTCTCCCAATGACGAACCTCCAAATATCCTCCATTTGACTTCACGGTTTAGTGTAACATATAAGGCTCCTTTGAGAATCTTTCTTCAGCCCATCTTCTCAGCTTTCTAGCCATTTTTTACCATTATCTCATCCCCATCTCCTATCCCTGTGGTTAGCAAACTGCGGCTTGCGAGCCACATGCGGCTCTTTGGCCCCTTGAGTGTGGCTCTTCCACAATATAGCCTGGGTGAGTATTTTGAAGAAGTAGCATTAAAATAAGTTTCAATTAAAAAAAAATTGGCTCTCAAAAGAAATGTCAATCATTGTACTGTTGATATTTGGCTCTGTTGTCTAATGAGTTTGCCAACCACTGTCCTATCCAATCCTCAAGACCCTACACTCTACCCATACACAAGACTATTTTGCAATTACTTAAATACTCTGGGCCCTCCTCCACTTGAACTCCAACTAACCCTTCAAGGTTGTTTTGACAGTCACACCTCATCCAGAGTTAGTCACACTTCCGCTGAGCTCAATGACACTTTGTTTAAAGCTCCTCCAAGCTCTTCCCATTCATTATTCTGATTATGTATTTCCATGTCTAGCTCTTCCCAGACTTAGGGAGAACTCAGAAGTAAGGTTTCATTTGTCTTCGCTTGGATGGTTCCCAGAGAGGAGGCCAGTAGGCCACAGGTGTTCAGATGTTCAGCAAATGGTGGTTGGATATAAAAGCCTGCATAGTGAGTGACTAAGATGCTTCCCCTTGGCTACAAGGCTTTGATCCAGGCTTCTTTGCCAGGGTGCTCATTCTGGCTACAGAAGGCTCCATGACCCTGTCTGTCACCACAAGCAAAGGAGAAACTTTCCATAAATGCTGTATAGGTTATGTCTTCATAATCACAAAGCCATCCTCCACGGGTGGGAGGAACCTGAGGTGGTATCTGTAACCAGGGAAGGGCCCAGGACATTATCTAACAAAAGAGACTGAGAGGTTGAAATCTGAGATGCTAGCCTGACCCACTTTCCCCTGGCTCTGTTCTGATTAATTTGCCTTGTAGTGTAGGCTACTTCATGAAAAGAGAAAACACACTTTTGATGATTTTGTGAAGCTGGTTCATGCATTTCATCGAGGCATTTTCTCAAAAGGGGGCAGATATAATGTGTGTGAGTGTTTTGTTTGTTTTGTTTTTTACTTTGGTAATGTTGACGATATGACCAAACATGCTCCCTTTCAGCTGAAAAATATTTCCCTCTTCTTTGTAGCAAGTATGAGGATGACGGCAAACTTTCATCTTTTCTGACAAGATAACTCAGACATTTTCCTCAGGGAAAGGCGATTGATCATTTGGTTCTGCTCAAGAACAATGTGGAGTGTATAAAAGCACACACAGGGCTTCATTTTTTTCTAGCCGCCTCCTTTGAAAACATATGAGAACATACAGGATGTCCTTCATTACACAAGGATCCCACTTGTGATTTTTATTTCTAAAGACTCTTGAATACTGGGAGCTACAACAAGAGGCCATTTCTGCTCCATAATGCAGACCAAAGAGCTCCTCTCAGCTCCCCAAACATGCCCCTAACCTAACTACTTTTGTCGATATTCATCTTGCCACTCTCTGAAGTCCTAAAAGCTATTTCTGCCTGAAGCTTTCTGCAGAACATTTATTATAGATTATATTGGGTCATGTGCTCTCCTCTCATGTTTTATATTGCTTCAGGTAGATTTAAAATTTCTGACGAACAGGGGGCCTACTATATGCTTCTCTGGCAATCCCTAGAATGCTTAGCACATGCTGAGTACATAATTCATGCTCAAAAATAATTTGATTATATGTTCCCCTGAAAACATGGTGTAAAAAGGACCTGTGATAGAAGATTGATCATATATGTTGTCTTCTTTTTACGCAACTCCATATGAAGCCATCACCAATTTGTAACTGAATATTATTTATATTTGTGACCTGAGTAACAGTGCTTCCTGGCCAAAGACACACACGGTTACCTGTCAACATAGCTCACCTGGTTCCATAGCTCCTGCTATCTTGGGGATGGTTTTTATAAATAGGATTACTAAAACTTATCCTAACCAAGAGACATATATCTGAGGAAGGTTGAGATGCATTCTGTTCTCATACCTTAAAAATGGTATTTGAGAGCTACAGAGACTTGGGGGAAGGCATTTCAAAGTGGAAAGTAATTGTCTGCATTTGGGAAAATCAATTGACATACCAGAATTACTTTAGACTCAAGAAAGGCTGATAAGAAATATAAAGTTTATAAAATAATGAAGATAAAAATAGATCGACCACAGAATTGCCTGCTAAATCCTGTAATTCTACCACCTAAAGACACTTGGCAAACAACAGGGTTGGAGAACTCGTTTACTGATCTTATAATTAAAGATATAAATATGTAGGACTGGAATGAATTAATGGTGCACAGAACCATAATATATCATTAAGAAAATCAGGAACACTTGAGGTTCTTGTGCTGAGAGGCAAGCTATCAAGCTTTCTCGCAAAATTCTTGACAGATTGCTTTATCAGACACATTCTACAGAGAGCATGAGGGTATTTGGCTTCCCTATTATTATATGTGTTAAATGCTTATCTCCAGTCTGAATTTTTTTTTTCCTGTCTTTGGATTCCTACAGACTTTTATCAGCACCAACAATATAATCTGTATACTTTCTACCTTCTATTATAAATATGTGCATACCATTTCTCTTACTAGGTTTAAGCATCCTTAACTAATGACAGAAATAATGATAAGAATGATAAGGATGATAATGATGATAATAAGAGCTAACATTTATTATGTTCTTATCATGTGCCATGTTTTACTGGGTCTCATTGATTTATATTCACTTAATCACATTACATATTCATATTTGCATATTCATTAGGCTTAATGGCATTTGGAACAAGATTACCTGTGAAACCAACAAATGGTCAGCAAGTTCAATAGTTATTTTTCCCCTTGAATAACCTAGGAACATGAGCAGATCAAGATCCCAATACATGACTGATTTTTCTTTCACTTTTTAATTTTTCAGAAGCTTCTTTATCAGTCAGGGAGTCACATTTTCTGATGATGTATTCCCAGGCAGTCCCTAGTACAGTGTTATCTGCCTCATAGGTTCTCAGAAGTTGTCCCTTGACTTCTATATATTCCACAGCCACAATTATGAAAAGTATTTGGCATAAGTGATGATGTAGCTTGGGGACAACCATACAATGACTACAATATTAAATTTGCAATGGAATCAACATGTTGTGTCCGATGAAGATCATACTAGAGGCCTGGTACATGAAATTCGTGCACGGGGTGGGGGTTGTCCTTCAGCCCAGACTTCAACCTCTCTAATCTGGCACATCCCTTTCACAATCTGGGACTCTGGCTCCTAAGCACTCACCTGAGTGGCTGCCTGATTGCCCCTAACCACTGTGCCTGCCAGCCTGATAGCCCCCTAACTGTTCCCCTGCTGGCCTGATTAACAACTGCTCCCCTGACAGCATGATTGACACCTAACTGCTCCCCTTCTGGTCGGATCACCCCCTACTGCCCTTCCCTGCAGGCCATCTTGTGACAATGTGGGTGCAGCCATATTGTGATAACATGGGGGTGGCCATCTTGTGGTAGCCATCTTGTAATGATGTAGGTGTCCATCTTGTGATAACATGGGTGTGGCCATCTTATGATGTGAGGGCCAATTTGCATATTTTCTCTATTATATAGGATATGTGTATGCGTATGATATTTACACACACACACAAAAAAAAACTATATATATATATATATATATATATATATATATATAATCCTAGAAGACAATTACTTCATCTGTCCCATAAATTCATTGATTTCAATTTTCAGTAAAAAATTCTATTTTCTATCTCTTTTCTTTAATAAGGAATTCTATCTATCTATCATCTATCTATCTATCTATCATCATATATAATCTATTATCTATCTCATATATTCCAGATAAGTTCTGTAATGATTTTGAGAGGTCCTTTTGTGTTTCTAACTACATCTAAGAAAGTGAGTGGGCTCTAAAATGCCTGGGTTTGCAACAGTTGAAAACCATGAAAATAATAAAAGAGAAATTGCAAGTGTTACTCTAAGGCTCTAAAAGGCTTAAAAATAAATTGCAAACTTCCTCAAGAAACTCCCATTCTTGGGAAAATTATTAACTTGTGAGTAATGTGAAGACATTCTCAGTAGATTCCCAGTTACATTTCCATAGTCTTAATTGTTTACTCTTTAATTAGAGTGAGATTGTCTCATATTTCTTGTGGACTTCCCAAAACATAAAATAGTACAACTCAAATAATCCTTCTTTTTATTCCCCTTTCTGTACTACCCTCATATCCCTTCTAGTTCCAATCTGGAATTTTCCTGAAGTTACAGTATTCAGAGGGAAGTTGCCCTGGGGCAATGAAGGTTCGGAGGAAAGGGACAAGGAGGATATGAGAGTAGAAAACCCTGGCAACTTTGAGCTCCCTCATTACCCAGAAGAGTTATGAAATGGCCTGTCTTTGTAACAATCTATGGAATTTGTCTCAAAAAGAAAGTTGGATCCTGTAAAGTTTTCTTATTTTCTGATTAAAGGAATATTAGATCCTGGCTCTTAAAATTTGCTAAGTTTCTTCTCGGTGGTGGGCGGTAAGTCAAGATGGCTGAATTCCCAAGCTTTCTGGATCTATGTGAAAGTTTTCAGTCTCTACCCAAGCCTTTTTCTCTGCCAACTGGTTCAATAAAACTTGTGAGAACAGGTTTTCCTTGTGAGGTAGCTAATGCATCTGCATCTATTTCTGGCAGAAAACCAAAGCTAAAAAAGGATTCGGAGAAGCTTTACAGAGCAGCATAAGGGGGTTGATATATATATTGGTTTTTAGAAGTTTAATAATTGTTTAATAATAAGGGAATGTGATCTTTATTTGATCTTTACCCAATCAGGTTTTCCTAATCATAGTACTGATAATCAGATAGAACCAGCTTAACCAGCCAGAACCCAGGTAAGCCACTTTTACTTGAATGAATTATAAGACTTTTACTAATTAAACATGATTAACATATGGTCTAGCAGGTCTTTCTAAACAATGAAACTCCACAATAATAGAGTTGGTTTAGAATTGTATAAGTGAGAGAGTTCAAAGACTTTTTACAGGAGTTATAACTTTTTTTGAGTTATCACTTTTATTTCTAAGAGAATTGCTCCATCTGTTCCATAAATTTCTTGATTCCAATATTTCAGTAAAAATTTCTAATTTCCATATTTTCTCTTTAATAAGATATAAAATGAAAAGGGAAATGCGTCCTTGGATTTCCTTTAGAAATGAATAAGGGACACAACTAGCTGTTGCTCTCTGTAAGGGGCTGCAGTATCAATTGACTGGCCCCTGGTGTCACCAGAATCAGTTTTGTCTTTGCTAATGCCTCCACTTAGACCCAAGGGAGCAGCCATGGGGGCCATCAGTAATCAAAAAGCAAGGCTCCCCCTACCTATTGCTGCTGTGAAAAACTCAGAGATGTTCACTACACACACTTGGTGGAGAATTCAAGCAGGTCTCAAGATCACCCACTGCCCAGCTAGTGTGGCTCGGAGGTTGAGCATTGACTTATAAACTGGTTCAATTCCTGGTCATTGCACGTACCTGGGTTGTGGGCTCAGGGGCATGCAGGAGGCAACTAATCAATGATTCTCTCTCATCATTGATGTTTCTACATTTCTCTCCCTTTTACTTTCTATCTGAAGTCAATAAAAATATATATATTTTAAAAATATCACCAACCAATATAGATTTATAAAATGCTGTTCCAGAAATCCCATTGCATATTTAAAGCAATACTTTGGGACAGATATTATTAATTGTCATTTCATAGATGTAAAATCAGAATTTTTGTGTGATTAAGTAACTTTCAAAGTCAGGCAGAACTTGAATTGAACCCATGTCTTTGGACTCATTGACAATTTACCACATCCTTGTTATTCAAAGCATGTTCTGCAGACCAGCAGTGTCAGCATCACCTGTGATTTTGTTAGAAATGCAGAATCTCAGGCACTCTCAGATCAACTGAATCTGCATTTTTATACAGATCCCAAGTGGTTTGCATGAGCCTTAAAGTGTGAAAAATGCTGATCTCTAGCCAACGGGAAGTTCAGTTGAGGCCCCACATGCAGAGATGGACATGTCCCTAGGAGGAACATTATGGCAAGTTCACTCCGATTTTGCATTATTCATCTGCAGTTAATATCCAAATTTAAATGTCTTTGGTTCTTCCAACTCTGGGGAAACAGAATCTCAATATTCATGGGCCAGACAGACCTCTGCTCAGTACCTCTTGGTCGGGGGGAGTGAGCATTATTTTTATGAGAATCTTTTTGAAGTTTCCTAATGAAAATGGAATCAGCAGCCCTATTATGTTGGAGTCCTAGCTGATGTGGCTTGTGAGAAAGCCTATTTAGCGTGGGCACTATTGTGTGTACTCATAGATAAGCAATATTGATTTTTCCTTGAACAAAAGATAACTGGTGATTGTAGGGGATGTGGAAGGGTTGGGGAGGAGAAAACTATAAAGACCTCCAGAAGAATATGGAGGGAATCTGCTTCTTATTTCAATACTCTGCCCATTAAGACACCCTTAAAAGGAGGAATGAATAGGCCACTCAGATCCTGTCTTTAAGATGACATTACTCAAATAAAAACAATTCTGGATTCTTTTCACCTTCCATCCTTCTCAATTTCCCATAAGAGTGGTCAGGAAACCAAATTACATGATTTCAAAGACTGAGAAAGTCCAGTAATCCAAGATGCACCTCACCCCCCTCCCACCATGTGCCCTCCAATGCCAAGAATTTCATTAATTAGTTTTTCTGCTGAAGGGAAGCTCATTCATGTTTTAGAAACCTGAGTTGATTAAGAGCCACAGGTCCTACTGCATATTAGTGATACAGTTGGGAAAAGATTATATCCCCAAAACTTAACCTGTTTGGTTTGAATATTGGGACTCAGTAATCCAAATCCAGACTCTTCTTGAGAAAAGATTCCTATTTCTATCTCCCATCTTAAATCCCCTGGATCTGAGTGAAACCTAACCTTATACACAATTGCAATTCTTCTCTTTTTGCACAGGCTAACCATCTGGAATTTATGGCATGATTTAGGCCACTTATATAATCCTATTGTTAGACAAATGTGTGATAAGTTTAGTGTCATCTTTCTCATCTTTATTTAATTTGATCAATTGTACATGAGTTTAAGTCCCACATACATTATTTAACTTTTTCTGTTCTAGAACAAATACAATACCTTAAACCACAGTCTATATAGACTCTAGTCCAACTTGGCCTTTAAGAATCCAAATCAAAAGTGCCCTATTACACTGTTCAAAACTCATTGCACCCCTTGGATTCTCCAGTATGAATCTCTAAGTATTCCAAATCTTCTATGTTAATCTAAAAATTAACACTCTCTCTCTGGCTTTTAATTTCTAGTTCTGCTTCTGAGACCAATGGCCTGGGCATCTCCCCAGTAATGATCATTTTGTTCCAGCAAACATCTACTCTGAAAAGCATCTTTGTTTTAGAAAGCATTTGTTGAGGTAAGGAGTTTATTATGTAAGCAATGTGGACCAATTGGTGGTTTTAGAACAAGAGATATATGACTTGACCTGAATTTTAGAAAGCTCACTTTTGAAACAGTGAGTAGTGAATAGCAGAAGAGATGATTATGGAAGCAGATTTCAACCTCAGAATGAATTATATCTCTCTCTCCTTATTCTAGCCATGAGATTTAGTAGAAGTTATCAAGTCAGTAGTAAAGGTAAAGGATTAAATAAATGCATGCATAAGAATAGTTTTTTTGAAAAACACCAGACCATACTCACACCTAAACACATACACATATAATTTGGAAAACAAATGACCCTTAAGAGGCCTATTTAGTTATCTATTGCTGTGTAACAAATCAACTTTCAGGGTTATAGAGATAAACAATGAATTATTCCTCACAATTTGGGCAGGGTTTTTTTTTGCATGATGTTGGATGGGGCACTGGAAGAACTTGAAGGTTCAAAAGGACCTCAGTCACATGGCTGAGAGCTGTTTCTGAAGGCTGTCTGGAAGGTCAGCGGGGCTATCAGTGAGGAGCTCCAGCTCTCCTTCATATGGACTTGTCTGTTTGAGCTTCCTAATAGTATGGCAGTTGGATTCTAAGAAGGAGCCTTTCAAAAAGTAAAGGCAAGATCGGAGAGGTAATTTGGCAGCGTTATATTCATCAAAAGAGGTCACTGGGGAAGCCTAGATCCCTGGAGGGTAGAGAGGGCCCACCTTTTTAATAGAGAGTGGCAAGATGATAGTGTAAAAGAGCTGTAGAATGAGTATTGTTTTAGACACCTGAAAACATAATCTACCACAAGGCCTTTTCTTTTTCTTTTGTAAAATATATTTTATTGATTTTTACAGAGAGGAAGGGAGAAGGATAGAGAGTTAG
Source organism: Vespertilio murinus (assembly GCA_963924515.1). Lineage (NCBI taxonomy): Eukaryota > Metazoa > Chordata > Mammalia > Chiroptera > Vespertilionidae > Vespertilio > Vespertilio murinus. Next base: position 80,259,744 of record OZ004706.1, read on the forward strand.
AAACATCAATCAGCTACCTCCTGCACATGCTCCACTGGGGATGTGCCCACAACCAAGGTACATGCCCTTGACAGGAATCAAACCTGGGACCCCTCTGACCACAAACCGATGCTCTATCCACTGAGCCAAACCAGTTTTGGTTACCACAAAGCCTTTTCAAAGCTCTCTTGTATGGAACTTAAAAACTTGAACTATTTTTTATTTTATTTTATTTTATTTTATTTTATTTATTTTACTTATCTCTATTGTTGAGAGTATTATAGGTGTTCCCTTCTTTTCCCCCTCTTGTCCTCTCCACCTGGTTCCTGCCTCACCTCAGGCCTTCAACATCCTATTGTCTGTATCCATGGGCAATGCATATATGTCTATAAATTGTTTGGTTAATCTCTTCCCACTACCCATCCCTCCCCTGAGATTTGTCAGTCTGTTTCAGGTCATCATGCCTCTGGTTCTATTTTACTCATCAGTTTATTTTGTGCATTAAATTCCACATATGAGTGAAATCAGGTGGTATTTGACTTTCTCTGACTGGTTTATTTCTCTTAGCATAATAATCTCAAGGTTCCTCCATGCCTTCGCAAAGGGTAAGAGATCCTTCTTTTTTACTGTTGCATAGTATTCCATGGCAGAAATGTACCATGGCTTTTTTTATCCACTCTTCTACTGATGGGGACTTGGGTTGTTTCTAGACCTTTGCTACTGTAAATAGCACTGCTATGAACACAGGGATACATGTATATTTACTGGTTGGTGTTTTGGGATTCTTAGGATATATTCCTAGAAGTTGAATCACTGGGTCAAATAGCAATTTCATTTTTAATTTTTTTGAGAAAACTCCACACTGTTTTTCATAGTAGCTGCACCAGTCTGCATTCCTACCAGCAGTACACTAGGGTTCCTTTTTCTCCACATTCTTTCCAGCACTTGTTTGTGAATTTATTTATAGTAGCCATTATGGCAATATGATACCTCATTTTAGTTTTAATTTGCATCTCTCTGATGATTAGTGACATTGAGTGTTATTTCATATGTCTCTTGGCCATCTACCTGTCCTCTTTGGAGACATGTCTATTTAGATCCTTTGCCTATTTTTTAATTGGATTGTTTGTTTTCCTTTTGTTTCGTTGTATGAGTTCTTTATATATTTTAGATATTAACCCATCATCAGATGTATCATTGGCAAATATGTTCTCCCATACAGTGGGTCCCCTTTTTATTTTAATGCTGGTTTCTTATGCTGCGCAGAACGATTTTAAATGGCAGGGAAAATATTATACTACTTTAAGAAAATAGAGGGTAGGAGCCTGCAATTTTGGTAGCTCCCCAGTTATAGAGGTATATTCCTATTAATGGATCCAACACAGTTTTAATCAAGGTTGGAGAAAGGCCAGAGTTTTTTTTTCAATAGTTGAGTAAAAATATCAGTTGGCATTGCCAACAAATGGAGCATCCCAAGTGTATCACCCTATAGTAATACATTTTGTGTCCTTCCCAATGCTACCACTAAACTAGGGATGGTGGGCTGCACAGGAAGAGAAGAGCTAGTCCTTGTCCTACACCATTTTCCCTCATGTCTTGCAAACTTAGATGTATGCTTGAAATGATAGCTCCTCAAAGTTCACCTAGTCACATATTTCTAAGAATCCTGGGACATTTGCATAACGTATGGAGAGCTTAATGGAAGCCCAGCTGGTGTGGCTTAGTTGATGAGCATTGACCTATGAACTGGGAGCTCACAGTTCAATTCCCAGTAAGGTCACATGCCCAGGTTGTGGCTCGGTCCTCAGAGGAAGGTGTGCAGGAGGCTGCCAGTCAATGATTCTCTCTCATCATTGATGTTTCTCTCTCTCCTTTCCTCTCTGCAATATATCTATATATTTTAAAGAGTTTAATGGGATCAAACTAAGGAATCACTGCTTGACTTTCTAAAATGCTTTCAAAGGCATGGCTGGTAGAACCTGGTCTAGGGTGAGGTACAGACCATTTATTCTGGGGCAATTAATGCTGTGATAAAATTAAAACTGGAGTCTCTCTGGAGAGTGGTGGCACGTTTCTCAGATGGAGAAGGCAGAGTCTTGAGGATGTTATTCATGCCTCTGATTCACAATTGTCTGTCCTCTTGTCATAGCTTAATATAGGATTCGATTTGTTGCATCTGAACCTGGACAGAAAGAATCTTTTCAAGCATCTTATTACAATGAATTCTAGCAAGAAATGAGCCTGGAACAATGTAAAACAGAATGTGTAGGCCTTTTTGGAGTGAAAGGCGAAAATGTGATTTGTCTGTTGACATAATATAAAATTTATTTATTTTAAAAGTACTTAATTATTTAAGCATCTCTGGTAAGCTTTCTTTCAAGATAGGGAAATGTTCAATGTCTCCAGATTTCTGGATAGGGTTTATATCTTACATAGATTGTGACAATGATGAAGTCTGGTCTCTTGACCTCCATGACATAGAGTATTTAACACAAGCTTTCTACTTGGATTGAATGGTCACCTTTTGGGGATTACTTGTTCAAGAGTAGCAAACACATATGTAGGCATTCAGCAATTGTTACTGAGTGAATAATATCATGATTTCAATAGACATGACAAATCAATTAGATATTCCAGACCCCCCATCTGTCCCCAGCTCTTACACACATACCTATCATTTGAGTTGCCTTCAAGAATCCAAGAGACTATAAACTGCTCTGATTCCAGACCATTTCAAACCAAAAGCTGAATGTTTCCTAAATCAAAACCACACAGGCTGTGTTCATTCAGTCTACTGCTTTGGAACAGTTGCTTTTCATAGCAAGACACTAAGCAGTTGCAAGTAAGAAATAGGGCTCAAGTGGAAAATATTTATAAAGTGAACAAAAGCAAATGGTGGTGTGTTTGCCAATGACATCGTAGAGAACCAGTGGGTAATAAAAGAGGGAAAACAAAGAGGCCTGATATTATAACATGCCTTTCTTTCAAGCACTCACATACAACCAAAATAAGGCAAGCCCCTTTCAGGGGAAACATTTCTGGCAGAAATAATTACTCTATACTTATTGCTGCTGGAGTTGTGGCCCAACAGGGGAATAGAAGGTACAAAGCAATGAAGTAGAACTGCGCGAGGAGGGACCAGCAGGCATTGAGCAATTTACAAAGAGCTTGGGTTGTTTTACCCGGAAAGAGGTGTATATATTTTAAAATATCACATTTAATTAATTAACACTTGAGGAGTAGAACCTAATGGCTCACACCAGTGATTCCAGGCAGTTTTTGTATGAAACAGATGAAAGGGAAAGAAACCTGATTAGGCACTGGCCTTAAGCACAGTTTCCTTGGATTTTCTTTTTCCTCTTTATCGTATAATAACATGGTTGAGAATTAGTTCTGACAGTTAATCAGAGTGAGTGGCTCTTTTTTTTTGCCTGGAGTGCTTAGCAAGTACTATGCATTGTGCCAAAACATCATAGAATATAGGAAAGGAAGAACCGATTACTTATTTCACGGCAGGCAGCACTGTACCTCCCTTCAGGTGAATTAGAGGGATTCTGTGGTCCTGGGGCCTGTTATGTGCTGAGGGCAGCCTCTCAGAATGTCAGCATCCAGCTCTGCTAATATGATGACTTCTCCTCCTTCCTACTGGCCCTCATGTGCCTCCCTTCTGCCCCTGCCCCCAGTAACTCTCCAATGCCTCCTACTCACAGTTACTTTTGCTTTCATGGTGCATTGGAAATCTGGGCTGTAAAGATGGAGTGTGGAGCTAAATTTAGGCTGTTGAATAATAAAGCAGGAAATAGCTAGAGACAGAAAAACAAAACCAAATCCAATTCTCTAAGAGAATTGCTTGGGACCCAGGAGGTTGGTTCAGAATAGGACAAGTATTTGTGTATAATGGGAAGAGGTCATCCCAGGTGAATAGGTATGTGCTTTCCTCTCCAACGGGTGTCCTTTACTTGGTCAAAGGGAGTTTGCCTCAGCAAGAATTTTGTTTTTCCAGTATGGAATGCAAGAGAATGGTCACTGCTAAAGGGCTGTGATGGAATGGAATGGATGCAAAGATCTTTAAGACTCCATATAAAGGCTATGCAAAGGAATACAATAATTGCCTCCAAAATTAAAAATAATAGCACCATCCAAAGTGGCCAAAGGGATGGTACCTGGGCCAAACATAGCCCACCAGATTCTAATCTTGCCCTAGAGCTGGGTCTCATTGGCAATTCCAAGGAATATTCCTGAGACTACGGCTCCATTTAGAGGGTAGAAATTCGGGGGAAGAGTTCTGGATTTACTAGTAATAAGGCGACATGACAAGCCACAACCTGAAGTGTGGCAGCTCCCACTTAGCTGAGAATAGCCAGGTCCAAGCCAATGCACTGGGGCACTTGGTGGTGTCCCAGTAGACTCTTAGCTGGATGCCCAGAAAGTCTCCTTTTTAAATTGTCCTTTGAGGGAAGAGTGGGCACTCATATTCTCCAGGCAAATTTTCCTCTGTTCTCTGGAGGGATATACCTCAATCAAGCTATTTAAATAAAATAAGAAGGGAAATTGGTTCTTCACTTCATTGATAGAAACCCATTGTGCTACTTTCACACACCGCCCCCCCCCCCCCCCCCCGCCACACACACACACTTTTCCTTCATGCCCTATCCCTGCACACTCTTGCCAGATGGTTGGTGCTGGCATGGAGGGAGTTGTCTCTGAACACCCTCTCACACACAAAAAAATAGTGCTTCTTGCCAGCAACCACTCCCACTCTTTCTGGCAGTCATGACTATCAATTCATCAGCCAGGTATGCTGCCTGCTCACCTTTGATAGCATTCTCACAGTCTACCAGCCTGAGAGACTCTCCAAACCAAACCTTTCTTATTCTTTTCTTCTTCAATCAACAAAATGAATTACCACCAGACCTTAGCTCTTCGTCATCCTCAGTCACAGTGACCATATTCAGGAAGAGGGTCATTCTTCGGAAACCACAGCTGAGGCCAAATCTTAAGAAAAATAGCTTGCAGGTCAGGTAAGTGTCTGCTTGGCCTAATGATTCCTTGGAGAGGTGGCGTGTGGCCAGGTGAGAGGGCAATGAATGGGGTGAGAGGGCAATGAGGCTTCTGCGTCCTCATAACATGTCTAATCTCGACACAGGGGTCTCATTCAGCAGGGCTGTGCTCTGGGCCTAGAAATCCCTCATGCACAGGAAGCTGGGCTTGGTCTGAGCTCTCTACAGTCCCGTTCTTGGGAGAGTTGGCAGCCTGGGGCAAGTTCCATGCATGTTAGAGTCGGCATCTGAGAGTCACCACTGTGTGAAGGTGAACAACAGTTACAGAGAGGGAGTGGGTGGGGAGAGCCATAGATTTGTGTAGCTTCTCAGAATTGGAACTTGGGTTTCTGAACATTTATCCTGTGTGTCAATAGACTGTCGCTAATGTGAACTCAGATGAAGAGGTCTAATGTCATTTATTGCTTTGGTCAGAGAAAAAGAGGAGGGTTAGGGGGGACTTCCTACCCACTTGGTAAAATGGGATCCGAGAGCAAAATGCCTTTTAACCACTTCTAGTTTCCTCCAACCTCACGACTACATAGGGCATCTTGTTTTCTTTTGTTCTCAAGAAATAGCCAGCTGACAGTGGGTATTTAATATCCAGATTCCTATAGTATAAATAGTGTTTTCTGGCCCTATTAAACACTATGGCAATTTGGCTCTAAACAACCTGCAAATAGAAACTGCAGAGGAGGCAGGTTTCAGCAGGATATATTTTCTAAAGCACTGAAAGGCCCTCCCAATGACTTGCCCAGGTACCACTCCCCTTCTCTAATCTAGCCAAAACCTCCCTAAACCTTAAACAGTTCATGTCACTAGTATGGTAGCCAACCTACATGGGGCTCTTGCTGCCAGTGGCCCTGGTAAAATGCATAAATACCACAGGCTCAGCTGCTGAGTGACCCCCCTCTGGAAGACTCAGATCACACAATTTCAACAAGAGGGAGATAGAAGCAAGCCCAGGCGTGTCCTGCCACTTTGTGCACTAGGTGTGCACACCAGGCTGGGCTGCACCCAACTCACCTATCCAGAAAGGCAACAACGGGGGCCCAGGCACCAACCGTTTCAATACACAGTGAGTCATTGAACACTTGATATATTGAAATTAAGAAAATGTCCTTCCCCTCATCCTTCTCCCTTTCAAAACCTAGGGCTTCTTTTTAAACACACACAAACACACACACACACACACACACACACACACACACACACACACACACAAAGAAAAACAACAACAAAAACAAACAAACAAAACAGAAAGAAAAAAAATACTTTGGAGTTTAGCTGTCATTTACTCACTTTTTTTTAATGACTAGGAAAACTTTCTTATATCCTGGGAAAGAAAACAAACTCAGAGGAGTTAGGTCCTGCCCAGCCTGCATCATTTCCTAGCATCTCAGATATATATTGAAATTTCCAGCAGGTGAGGCAGAAGGAAAAAGGGCTTCCCCCCGCAGACTACAGGCTGATGGGAAAATCACTGGCCAGTGCATTGTGCCACTCAATCAAGCTTAATAACAGTCTGCTACCCCCACCACAGTTCTCTGGCCTCTCCACTTACCAGGAATTGGTTGCTAGATACTTGGTAAAAAACCACCATGAGGAGAAGGGAGATGAGGTCTGGAGGGGAAGCATGATAGCCCTGGAAGAAAGGCAACAGAATGAGGCGCTGAATGGAAAGCCTCTGAGGCATGCTGTGTCCTTACTGTGAAGGGCTGCCTTGGCTGTCAGATCTTCCTATTGAGCCCAACCAGCAAATGTCAGGGATTCTGGGTCAGAAATCCATGGATTTGATTTCAAATTATCTCCAGAATACTTTTCTCTCAGAACTGACAAGATTTCAATGAGCAGCAAATGGATTTACACTTGAGGATAAGCCTATGTGAAATCAAGAAACAAGAAACCCTCCTTTCTTACACCATAGGGGTCTCCCTAAAGCCCTCCTGCAGCTCTGAACTTTCATAACAGGGGCTGTAGGCAACATTTTGAAGGGACTCCAGTGCACAGTTGTATACAATGGGTCAGATATATAACATATATAACATATTTAGTGCAAACATGCTCACTAAATTCATTATGGCTTATCAAATTAATTCCTAGAAGCAAAGAGAAAGAAATTCAGTAAGTCTAATTATGTTTATTGATTTTTTAAAGGTCATGACTCAAAACAAAGAAATGAAAATGGTGAAGGTTTAAAAATTACAATATAACTTAATGAAGAACTTAATGAATGAACTTGAAATTATGCTTGACTTCTATATTTATAGCAACTACCATTCTCTTTTTAGAAATCTAGGGTCCTATCATCAGAATAATGTCCTATGTTCATGCTGAGAAACAGACAGGTCTAGACATGATTAGGATCTGAGACGCAGGCTCACCAATTTAGGGTCTATTTGCTGAGGCTTAAGAGGTTTCTAGGGAATAAATTATACATCTACCATCCCAACCCAATGACATTAATCTGTGACAAAGAGCAAAATGTACAGTTGGATGTCATATGATGCTTGTATTCTTTTGATGCTCCATAATAAGTTTACTCCAGGACCAAGATTCACACCTGACCTAAGTTCCATTGTTAACTATGCACCCAAGACATCTGATTAAACAATCGTTTCTTGAGGGGGGAAATGGCACAGTTGTTAATGAGACAGGAATTTACAAATAATTTTTAGAGGTATAAGATTTAACAAGCATCATTTCTAAAAGATTGTTTAGTTTATTGAAAATAGATATATTCTAAACAAGCTTCATCTTCTAGAGAGAAAAGGAAAACCAATTCCAAGTGTTTAAGTTCATAGATAGAAACTCTGTATTGTTTCTGGACCCATCTATACCCACACTCACCCTCCATTCCCCAATTCCTAGCAATTACGCGATTGTGCTTCTGAGCAGTGGTTACCATGTAATACAGTCAAGACCGTTTTACCCAATATGAGGTTGCGTTCATGATCATTTATTCTCTCCTCCAGTATTCCTGAGGATAAGAGTACAGCTGGATCATGGATTGCTTGCATGGAAGTGGGGGAATGACTTATTACAAAGCTGATTCTTGACCTTTCCCCATACCTATTGAAGCAGAATATTTGGGGAGGAGAAATCAGGATTTTTTTTTTACGAGCCCCAAGTAATTCTTATGCACAATAAAGTTTGGTGGTGCCAAAAAGATGGCAGAGTGTGCTAACTCAGCAAAGTCTCAGTAAAAACTTTTGTTTTTCAGAGTTCACATTTCCTGGTGCATAAGCTTCTGGAACTAGGCCCTTAACCTTTCTAGATGCCAGGAATTTATAAACAGTTGTTAGTATTTAGTGGGAATGGGAACATGGGATAAGAAAGATTTGACATGATAGCAAAAACGATGATCGCACCCCTTTAAATTGCCTGTAAGGCATGAGAATTCCTCTGTCTTGTTCCCATTTGGAGATTTCCCCCCTGATGCACAAGCACAGAAGAAAGGAGAGCTGGACCTAATTGAGTTACAGCCGAAGGAGGACACACAAGCATGAGGGAAACCACCTTTGGAATGAGTAGTTTAAGCCTACCATATCCTCACCCCTAGTATCAGTTGGATGAAACATGGGGCTTCTCCTTGGAAACAGTGGCCAAGAATCATGGAGAAGGCACCACTTTGGCCACATCTCACTTCCCTCAAGGCAAAGGTGAATCAGAAACAGAAACAGAAGCAAACTGCCTATGAGTTTGTGAGTTTTTTATATGTATTTTTTATTAATTTCAGAGAGAAAGGAAAAGGGAGAGAAAGAGATAAATATCAATGAGAGAGAATCATTGATTGGCTGTCTCCTATATGCCCCACACTGGGGATTGAGCCTGAAATCCGGGAATGTACACTGACCTGGAATCAAACCATGACCTCCAGGTTCATAGGTCGACACTCAACCACTGAGTCACTCTGGCCAGACCTGCTTATGGGTTTTAAGGTACATTGCTATAAGATCTAATTGTGAGCACAGGGATTTACCAGCATACCTCAGCGACATTGTAAGTTTGGTTCCAGACCACTGCTATACAATGAATAGTGCAATAAAGTAACACGGATTTTTTGTTTTGTTTCCCAGTGCATATCAAAGTTATATTTAAGTGTGGAATAGCATTAGATCTAAAAAAATTTACAGGACTTAATTTAAAAAATACTTTATTGCTAAAAAATGTTAACCATCTTTTAAGCTTTTAGAGAATCATAAAATTTTCGTTGGTGGAGGGTCTTGCTTCTATTTTGATGAAACTCAATATCTGGAAAGCTCAATAAAGCAAAGCACAATGAGTGAGGCATGGCGGTATTTGTTCTAGAAAATGTTATTTAGAACCTACTAAGTTCCTACTCTTGAGCCATTCACAGTCCAGTGGGGGAGTCTAACATGTTGTGACAAATGATTATTTGTTAAGACAGTGATGATGATGATGACAATGCCTAACATTTATTGGAAGCTTTCCCAATGGCAAGCTCTATTGCCAAGTGCTTTACATAAAAAAAGTACAAGACAATATTTTGGGAATATAGATGCTAGAAAGATTGTCAGGTGAAAATATAGCACATTATTTTTCAAAATTTCCAAGAAATTTCACATATAAACAAAGCAAAACTCTCATAAGTTATTTAGTGAGATAACATAGTAGAGCAATATTGATACTGGATTTTATTTTGTAATAATTTTCTTTTATATTGGAAACATTTTAGATTTATGGAATAGTTGCAAAGCAGGTACACAGAATCCCCATATGTTAAATGGTTTCTAAGTCAGAGAGCAATGGCTTCAAGTCCCAGTTCTTTTATTTATTATTGTGTCCTTGGACAAGTTATTTAGCCACTCATATCCTCAGATGTGGCTTCTTAAATTGAAAAATGGCATAATACAATGGGGAAAAAGGAGACATATGTAACACTTTCAATAATAAAGAATTAAAAAATGAAAAAAGTCACAATAATACTTGCTTTAGAGGGTTGCAAGAAAAAAATGAGAAAACACATGCTTAATAAACCTTAACACTAAATATTATTTATATGGACCAATATATTTGGTTTTTTTAAAATCTTTATTGTTGAAATTATTATATAGGCCCCCCTTTCCCCTCATTAACCTCTTCCAGCCTGTTCCTGTCCCTCCACCCGCACCCAGGCCCTCACCACACCATTAATTAATGAAACTCATGTTAAAATAGTTTTAAGTGGCCAATGTATAATGATTACAGTTTTACCTCTTTAAAGGATAAGTTCCACGTCCTTCCTTATCCTGCTGTTTTTCTCAGGCAGCGGAGGAAGCTCTCTTCTAACCTTCACTCAGGCTCCGTCCACACCAAGCCCAATGGACCCATCATCTTTTTGTGTCACATTGTCAACAAGGCTCTTCCCACCTAAAGGAATGGAGGGGAGATGTTATGGGCATACTAATTGTCTTAGATCAGTGGTTTTCAAAACTTTTTCATCGCATGGAACACATAAATTAATTACTAAAATTCTGCGGCACACCAAAAATATACTTTTTGCTGATCTGACAAAAAATAGGTATAATTTTGATTCATTCACATCAAATGGCTATTGTTATGTTGGCTGTTGCCATGATTTTCATTTGACAATCTAAAGAGAAAAAGGTCTGTGCCCCTGACTAAATAGTCAGGTACTGCATGAGAGAGAATCATTGATTGCCTGCCTCCTACATGCCCCACACTGGGGACTGAACCCAAAATCTGGGCATGTACGTTGACCTGGAATCAAAATTATTGCCACACACCACTGTGCTACAGTACAAAGGTTGAAAATCACTGTCTTAGACAGTTTAGGCTGCTGTAACAAAAGACCATAGACTGGGTTTCTTAAATAAAATAAATGAATTTCTCACAGGTTTGGGGCAGGAAGTCCAAGATTGAGGCACCAGCAGATCCAGGGTCTGGTAAGGGCCCACCTCCACATTTGCAGATGGCCATCTAATGTGAAAAGCAGAGAGAAGAAGCAAACTCTATCATGCATCTTCTTATAAGAGCACTAGTCTCATCTTGAAGGCTTTACCCTCATGACCTAATTACCTCCCCAAAGCCCCCTTCTCCAAATACCATCAAATTAGAGATTAGGGTTTCCACATGTAAATTTTGAGAGGAACAAATGTTTAGTCCACAGCACCCATCTAAGATAGGAAGCTGAAGCATTCTGCTCGCGTGTGTTCAGTGTGGGTTCACTGAGAGGGCTCCCTGAGCACCTCTTAGCCCTCTGAGAATGGGTATAAGGACTCCCTCTCTGTGAACCTGGTGAACAGTTCACAACTCAGCCTCCCATGTCTTTTGTGCTAAACTGGGGATGGGACTCGAAAACCTGGGAAACTGGGGGACCAAGCAACTTCTTCCCTTTCTATGATCTCTGAGGTACTGAGGACTCCTTTTGGGCCATGCACACTCATCTCCATCATCGACTAACAGTCACTCCTATGATATGAATTCTTTAGAAGGAAATACTTCTAACTAGACAGTATTTGGGCAATGGATTCAAAAGCAGTTTTCTGGCTTCATACTTCGGCCAACAGTTGAGAACACTTGAATTTTTCTATACTTCTCTCTGCTACCTAGGAGAGATTTGTCAGGTAAAAGATTGTCAGGTGAATATAATTATCACTTCCTATCCTCCTTCATTAAAACAAACTCAAATTGAGTGTTTTTGTTTATCTGACTCCCTTGCCTACATGAACTTGCCCCTTGGTGTTCTCTCTCTCTCTCTCTCTCTCTCTCTCTCTCTCTCTCTCTCTCTCTTCTTTTTCTCTCCCTCTTTCAGAGAGAGATGACGGTAATTCATAAACCTTAGACTCTAAGTCAATTTCAGTTGTTCTTTTCAATTCCTAAGAAACTTATCAGGGGCATTGGGAAATTCTGGGTCATTATAGTCTTCATGGAAAGCCCCAGGTCAAGAATTAAAACATTTTTCCAGTTTAAAAGCCACTGCTGATCTTAAGATGACTCTGCAATATGTTTGAGAATTATTCTCATCAAATGTTTTCTGGGGAAAATTCAGGCTTGCAGTGGAGAGCCTATTGATAGGTTTAGCACTTTTACTAGGCAACTCACTGAAGACACACTGCAAAAGTTATTCTTGCAAACACACTTCCTAGTGGTGACATACTTCTTGTGTCCCAAATGGGCATTCTGATCAGGTGGTGGCCATGAGGACGGACATATTCCCAATATCTCCACTATCATAAAACCTAATGCTTATTGAGAAATTATTATCTTAAGGGATTTATCCTAGGCACTCCACATGTACTATTTTGTTCAGCCTACACAGCAATACTATGAGTTGGGCACTATTATTATCCTCATTTTATAGTTGAAGAAACTAAGACATAGGGAGTTTTATTACCTTGCCCATGGTCACACAGGTAGGAAGAAGTGAAACCAGAACTGAACTAAGGCACACTGACCTTAGAGCCCACACACTTGGCCACTGTGTAGAAATGTTTTGCCTCACTTCACTTTGGAGTCCATGCTTTCTTAGAAGCTAACGTTAAATGTAAATTGGGAGCCTTATCAAAACAACAGAAAGCAATTTGAGAGTCACTCAAATCATCCAGCAGCTTGCAAACATTTCCTCAGTCACCCTCTTACTCTCAGCGTCTCCACAGTTATGTCACTGATGGTAGAACAACAGCAGTGTCAGGGCTGAGGGCTGCATTTTCCTATTTGGCCAGTTAGCTCAGTGGCTTTGAGGTCCATGTGTTTTCTTTTTCACTCCTGGGGAAGTGCTTACTTTGAAAGTTAAAGCCAGATTGATGGAATGAGGGATGCTTACACTAATTCAACTAAAGAGCCAAAAACTACATAAAAACTGTTTTATGTTACTACAACTGTGGGGGGGTGTTTTTAGGCCTGTAGTGCAGAAATCATTGTTTTCAGAACAGGGGGAAAAATGGTTCTCTCACACTACAAATAACTTCATTGACAAAGGCCTCATGATTTGAGAACAATCTTGAGGTCAAGTGGGTAAGCTTCACAGAGTCCCTGTGTGGGCCTTTTCTGAATCATTTCAACTTGTCTGCCTCTGTATCTTGGAAGGTGAACACAGAAAGGGAAATATCAGACTACCATGAAAAAAAAAGTTTTGACATCTTTGAAGAGTAGTATACAAAGGGCTGGTACTGGAGTAGAGGGTCAGGAGGAGACGCTTCTTCTAACCAGATGATAATCAGCTGTACTTCTGTCTCCAGGAGCTCACAACATGTAAAGCATTCTTATCCTGAGCAGGCCAAGCTTCAAAGAAATTGAGTTTGTTGAAGGTACAAAGAGAGAAAAGCTGATTTTATTCGGCATTGGCATGAGATTTATTTTAGGTCACAATAAAAACTGGAATCACTTTGAGTAGCCCCAAAGAGGAGATTGTTGGAAAATGCTTAGTGATCATGGATACTCCTCAACCATGGATATAAGTGAAGTAACTCCAGATGAATAATTAATACAGACTAATTTAGATTTGCTTGGTAGGCAAAAATGCCAAGGAACCAATACGTTTGACCTTAAACTTCAAAGTAAACAAAGGTCTTGAGAAGTTTGTTTCATATTCATATAGTTTGAGAATGTCATTTTTATTCAAAGGGCAGTAAACATTAACCAAAAAAAAAAAATCTCTTTTTGACCAAATAAGTCAACTGGAATGAACAATCTCACAGCTTCTGCTACTTCTTCTTTTTTTAAGTTAAGGGGATTTCTTATTTAAAGCTCAGCAAACTTTTCCTTGCTTTTATAAAACACTGTCCTATGTTTCCAGGCAGAAAAGCAAAAACTTTCAAAGGTCATGTGATGTAATTCTAGAAATGTAGAAATAATAAAAACAACTAACAAGTGAAAAGGATGCATCTGATAAAAATCTTTGGCAGTATGTCTCAAAGCAGAATACATAAATATGCATATATATATAATACTAAGAGGATTTCACCTTGAAAGTTGATTGCTATAATTCCTTAATAAAGACCACTTGTTGGACAAGGGCTAAATTAGTCTCTGAGTTGGGTTACACAGGAAATCAAATTCTGTCCCATAATAGGAGCCCTTTTCAGTAACCTCTCTGAGTACACATATGGGCAGCACTGGAAAGAGGCAAATAAAGTCTTATTCTCTCCCGATATCAAAGAAGTTGGTGCATGTAAACACAGATTAAAGTGCTTCCATAAGGCTTTGGGGGATGAATACATTTCCCTCTCCCCACAGGATCATGGCCTGTCTTACAGAGGGTCACTAAATTCTTCTGGTTTCTAAAGAGCAATTGGGGATGATTTCCTTCTTGGAAGATGGGGGAAATGATGCCACTGCCTCAGAAGGATCATGTTGTGTACTATTTTTTACAGTCAGGACAAAAAAAAAAGTAGTTGCCCATACAACAGCAAGATGCCTTTCACTGGTATGAAAAGTATAGTCACTGTTGCATACAGTATCCTTGATTGTGAGAGGGATGTACAACTGCTGGTTTAGGGCTGACATCCCTCGAGGGGTTCTGGATTGTGAGAGGGCACAGGCAGGGCTGAGGAGACCCCCTCCCCCCATGCATGAATTTTATCCACAGAGCCTCTAGTACCAATTAAAAGACAGATATGGGCATAGTGAATTAAAAAAAGCAACATACCCAACAATATTGTTGACCACACTCAATTTAATGTCAATGATATAGGTAGCTTGATAGTAAAAAGATAAAAAATATCTTAAGAAAAGTGTAATATGCAAGTTAACTGTCACTCTATCACAAGATGGCGGTGCCCAGTCCTCTTAGCCTTGCTGGAGTCCTCCAGTGCTGGGGAGGGAAGGTGTGGCCACTAAGAGTGGGCAGCGAGAGTGGCCTGGTGGAATGCTTGCCTTGTCACCACGATGATGAGGCAAGCATTCTGCACCCAGCTTCAATGGATCTCTGGGCGACAGACTGCCTCTGTGGGCATGGAGTGGCCAGATCCTGCAGAGAGCTACTGGCACAAGGATTTGTACACAGGGCTACTAGTATACCAATAAACATTGAAGGGATAGCAATATAAATATCAGGTAAAGTAAACTTTATCTGAGCAAAGAAAGTTAACAGAGACCAAGAGAGACATTACATAAAGATAAAAAGACACATCAACAGGAAAACATAGCAATCCCTAGTTATATGTACCAAACAATAGAGTCTCAAATGCACAAAGCAAAGACTGATAGAGCTGAAAGGAGAAATAGACAAATTCATAATTATTGTTAGGGATTGCAATAACCCCTTTCCAGTAAATGATACAACTATTAGATAGAAAGTTAGCAAACAGAGTGCAGTTCATGTATATGAGTACCCATGACTCAGACGTGTGTCTCTATAGACTGCTAAAACAAGGTAATCAGAGCTTAACTGCTGTTGTGCTTGTAGTGAATTTCCCAGGAAAGCAGGAATTCACATGGGATGCTCAAAACATGAAAATGAATGTGCTTATGGTCAGCATTGAACATGTTTCTTAACCTTGCTGATTAATTCAAGATATAAAAATCTATATTAAATATTTGAATTTTCTTGTGAGAGAATGTATGCATTTCTGTAACCAGGGTGTTTGCAAAATAGTGAAATTTGAGAGTGTAAAAAAGGTGTTCCTCTTTAATTAGTTTCTCTTTAATAACATCATCAGACTTCACATAATCAAGTAACATGCAAAATTACTCATGCAGGAGAAATTCACTTGAAAATTCTAGAATTTGGGTACAAAACAAAGTAATTCAAGAAACAGCGGAAGCCTCCTGTACTGGCTGTTAGTTAAGAGGCCTGTATTCTGGTCATGACTCCCACATAGTTGTGAGACTTTGAGAAAGCCCCTTAACCTCTCTGAGCTTTCATTTTCTCACCTGGAAGTTAAAAACATTGAATCAAATGTCCTCAAGTGGACCTTTACAGCTCTAAACTTTTAAAATAGTATGAGTCAATTTCATGCTTGTAAACAGGAAGCATTCTTTAGACTCCCAACTGAAAATGTACCTTCAAAACTATCAACAGAGAACTCTACTAGTCTGAGTGAATCTGGGAAGATTACAGAGCACTGATTTCCTTGTAAAAACAAAGCTAGAGATCAAGGAGTAAGGCAGTTATGAATCAGGTTTCCCAGTGCAACAGACAAAGTAGGGTGGTGGGCCAAGAAAGTTCTCATAGTAAAAGAAAATAGGTTCCAGTGTCTTTCAGAGTTTGTTTGGTGGCTGAAAACCCAAACATGTTCTCATCAAAAAGACTTTAGATGGGGGGCCTTTAATAAATGTTCTAGTTTTTAAAAAGAAGGTCAGTCACAGTGACCTCTGAGAAAAACAAATTCTCTTAGCAGTGGTATAATGAGTGAGCTTCCTTCTCAGTTCTCAGCTGCAGGTACAGCAAATGGACAGGAACTTCTAGGGATGCAAAGTCCACTGGAAGGAAGATCCTAGTCTCCTTTCACCTTGGTTTCAACGGGGCAACATGCATATTTAATTATTTCCAGCATCACCCACCTTTATCAGGGAGAGGACTTTAGAAGACAGGGTGATATTGGTTCAGAGGCAATAGGGTTGGCAGGAAAATACAAACAGCACTGCATGAATGAGGAATGATAGGAATCCCAAGGGCTTCAAGAAACAATCAGCACTCCAGAATCCCTGGACCCCATTTCACTTGAGGAAACATCCCAATGAGGCCGTTGGTTAACAAGTCCAAGGTTACACAGTAGATTCTGGCCCAGGTTTGATCCCCTGCTCTTTGTACCTCATCACTCTGTGATTGGCCTAGGAATGAGTTATAATCCTTATCAGTCAAAAGTGTTATGTTTGCCAGTGGCCATGACCACTTTGCTCAGAGAGATTACTTTAATCCTCCTCTCCTCTTACATCTGAAGTTTCCTTGTGAGAGATTATCTGAAGGTTCCCATGATTTACTCAATGCATTCATTTTTAACTCAAACTTCTGTATATTCAGAATGACAGAATAATGTGCAGGATAATTTAGGTTCCATTAGTACATTATACATGCCTCTATTATAGTACTTATCACATCGTGCTGTAATTTTTTTGTTTATATATCTGTCTCTGCCATTTGACTATGAGTTCCTCCAGGGTTTAGGATATGTCTTACTCATCTTAGTATTCTACCTGCTTTCCAGAACCAAAGCAGCTAAACATTTTGAGAATACTAGATTTTAAATTAATGAGCTGGCTTTATAGTAAGACTCAGTAGACAAGTAAGCCTGACATGCACATATTCATTTATTCAATAGATATTTATTAAGTTTGTATTGGATGCCCAGCACTATGGTAAGCTCTAGAAATCCAAACACACCCCCTTTAAACCCTAAGAGATAACTGCACATAAAAAGATTAATTACTAATTATTATAGACTATATTTTTTGTTTTGTTTTTAATATTTTATTGATTTTTTTTTTTTTACAGACAGGGAGAGGGATAGAGAGTTAGAAACATCTGTGAGATAGAAATATTGATCAGCTGCCTCCTGCACAGCCCCTACTGGGGATGTGCCCACAACCAAGGTACATGCCCTTGACCAGAATTGAACCTAGGATTCTTCAGTCCACAGGCCGATGCTCTATCCACTTAGCCAAACCAGTTTTGTCTAGGCTACATTTTTTGTTTCTCTAAAATTCATATATTGAAATCATAACTGCCAAAGTAATGGTATTAAGAGGTTAGACTTTTGAAAAATGATTAGATCATGAGGATGGAGCCCCAATGAATAGGATTAGTGTCTTTACAAAAGAACTGCCAAAGAGATCCCCAGCTCCTTCTGATATGTAAGGACATAGTGAGAAGACAACTGTCAAAGAAGTGAGCTCTCACTAGCTGGTGCCTGGATCTTGGACTTCCCAGCCTCCAGAACTGTGAAAAATAAGTTTTTGTTGTTCATACCCAATGTATGGTATTTTTGTTATAGCACCCCAAGTGGACTAATATGCTAATTAATGATCATGCAATTTACATATGCACAATGTATTATGAAAGAAAATGAATTCGTGCTCAGGTGGGGTCTGGCAGGCCCACCGCAATCAGGGCTGATTGGGTTAGGCCAGCCAGGGGGAGGGGACGATAAGGTTGGCTCACCTGCCTTGCCCCTGATCAGGGCCAATCGGGTGTGGAGACAGGCAGTTGGTGGGCCAGTCCTACCACCTCTTTCAATGTTCAGTCAAGTTACTAGTTGAGGGGACAATTAGCATATTAGCCTTTTATATAGGATGGCCTGGTTGAGAGAGGCTCATGTAAGAGTTCCTAGAGAAGAAAACTGCTGAGCTGCATTTTGGAGAATGGATATGAGAGAATCAGTCAGTTATGTTGAAAAAAGGCATCAGGAAGAGAAGAAAGTGGGAATAAAAGCATTGGGACATGGCATAGTGAGGTGTGGGCGGAAACCTCTGCCAATTTGGTGGTGTTGGAGGAACATCAAGTGTGAGATTAAGATGAGGCTGGAAAAAGTAACAAAGCCATAGGGAATTGGAAAGTTTATTAAAAGCTATGGAATTTGGATGCCATGCTGCAGGTGATATAGATTCAGTAAAAGGACTTAAGCTGGGGAGAGATGTGGTAAGATTAGAACTCCTGATAAAATTCTCCCTGGCCTTGTGAAGAACAGAGTTGGGGAATAAGACTGGAATCAGGAAAACCAATTAGAAGACAGTTGCTGTGGCACTGGAAAGAAATAAAGACAATTTGGACTAGTACAGTTGGGAGATGAACCTGGCAAAATTTGGTGGTTAACTAGAATTGGGGTGAGAGAAGTGGCAAGGAAGATAAGAGATTGATGAGGCATTCTCAGAAGACAGAATAGAAAGCCCAAGTTTGGAGAAATGCAGTGAGTTAATTTTAGACATCCTGAGCTTGAGGTATAACCGACACATTTAGGAGATGTCCAAAAGTAGTTGGATATGTTTGAAGTTTTATGGGGATGAGGAGAAGGCTGGGAGTAGAGGTATATAATTTGTGGTCACAAACTGTAAAGTAGTGGTAGAAGCTAATAGTTGGCAAAATCACCAGGATAAAAATGTTGTGTGAAGTGGGCAGTGGCTGGCCCAGCTCCCTGGGAAATAATAGAACATGTAAGGAGCTAGTTAAAAAAAAAAAAAAAGACAATCAGAACATGTTAGGAGTGTTGGGAGGAGCAGCCCTGCTCACATGTGGCTTCCTCAGGACCAGCTTTTCCCTGACCTCCTATCTACCCCAAGTCTGGTACTATATTATCCCTTTAATAAGTCCTTTGTGTTTGCCCTCCACAAAAGCTACGATAATTATAAATTATACCCACTTGTGTTATTATTTAATTTCTAGGCTTCCTGTTAAAATATGAGGTCCATGAGAGCAGGGATTGGATTTCTTGTTCAGAATCCCCAAAGCCTGTATTGCTCAATAAGTATTTGTGAAATTAAAAAAAAAAATGTTTTCCAGCTTTGGTCAGGTGACTCAGTTGGAGCATTGTCCCATACACCAACAGATTGAGAGCTCCATTCCCAGTCAGGGCACATACTGTTGTTTCAGAATGCACGGGAGAACCATCAACCATCACTCTGAGGGAGGAAAATTTAACCTTTATTTCAAAGATCTGTTATTCTAGGGGAGTTCCGGATCCAAAGCCTGAACTGAACTAGAGGGAAGACTCTGATTTATATATCTCCTCCTGTGGTGGGCCCCAGGGGGTCCCCGCAGCTCAGCCCAAGTCAGTCTTGGTGGGGCCTTAGGGGCGTGCTCCGTAGCTTTGCCCAAGTCAGTCAGAGTGGGGAAGTAAGACTACAGTTTTAACCAGATACTGAACTAGGTTGCAACTTCCCACCACTTTTTCCTTTTCACATACTTCTTTTACATTGAAGGGTATAGTACAGCCATGGGCAAACTACGGCCCTCGGGCTGGATCCGGCCCATTCGGCTGTTCTATCCTGCCTGCGGAGCCATAAAAGCAGAGGGTTCTCTTGCTCTCCCCTCAGCTCCTTCACCAGCAGCCCAAGATGAGAGTGCCAGCATGGTCAGGTTGCTTTTGTTCCGGCCCTCCGGTCCAGTTAAAAAACCCATTGTGGCTCTCTGGTCAAAAAGTTTGCCCACCCCTGGTATAGTATATTTAACTCTTACAGTAAATAGGGATGTTTACAAGCAACAAGCTCATGTGCTCCCTTGAGTTTGGTTAAACCTCCAGGGGTCTAAAAAAGAGGATTATTCTGACATTTCAAAGCTGTGTTAACCTAGATGCACAAAACAATGGAAAGGGCTACTTACGGCAAAAATAAAACTCTTACTAAGGAGGCTATAGTCAACCATGACCTGCCCAGGTGGGAATTTATAATCAGATCATCCTGTTAGTTACTTTCGGCCACTGCTGAGATTCTCTGATATATTACATAGTCCTCTTTTTGTTCATACAGTCAACAGCAGACTACTTAACAATGGTGGTCCCATAGGATTAAAATGGAGCTGAAAAATTCCTGTCACCTAGTAATGTCATGGACATGTTAAAGTCACACCGTAATGTGATATACAAGTTGCCTACAGTGTTCAGTATAGTAACACACAGTACAGGTTTGGATCTTAGGAGATGCAAGGAAGCAAAATTTATCAGCCCCAAATATGTCTATTTGGTGTAAAGATTATTTGGGGCTGGTTAATTAATTAATTTAAAAAATATATATTTTTATTGTTTTTTAGAGAGAGAGGAAGGAAGGAAGAAGGAGAGATAGAAACATCAATGATGAGAGAGAATCATTGATTGGCTGCCTCCTGCACACTCCCTACTGGGAATTGAGCCAGCAACCTGGGCATGTGCTCTTGACCGGAAATGAACTCAGGACTCTTCAGTCCGCAGGACAATGCTCTATCCACTGAGCTAAACCAGTAGGGCTGGGTTGGTTAATTTATAAAAAGAGCAGACATGGGAGAAACTCTGAAAATCAAATAGAAGTTACCCTTTGTAAGAGAAGAGAGGAATTACGTTTTCTCTAGAAACTCTTACCAAAGCAGAAGACAACTTCCAGTTAAATCTGCGTAACAACCTTACTCTTGCTTGCTGTGCTTTTCCTGGTAACCGCCCATAACTGATTCCCTTCATCTCCAGCATCTTTTGTCTTCACCGCAGATGTCATTTAAGGTGTTGCTTTAGTCATTTTGGTAAGTTACTCAGCTTTCCGGGGTCTCTCCATGTTTACAGGATATAAATATTGTATGTTATACATGCTATTAGACTTTTGTTTTGTTTTTCTCCTGTTAACCTGTGTTTTATTTCAAGGATAACTTAACCAAGAACCCAGAGGGAAAATTATTTTTCATCCCTTAGGAGAAATAGGCTACACTGTATAGCCTCGGTGTGTAGTAGGCTACACCATCTAGATTGGCGTAAGTGCACTCTGATGTTCGCACAACAATGAAATTGCCTAATGGCACATTTTTCAGAATGTATCCCATTGTTAAGCAGTGCATGACTGTTTATATTATATGTTACATCATTTATTAAAATGCTAAAAATTGAATTTCAATGTTAAATGTCAAACTTCCTACAAATAAATTAAAATACATAAATTGAAATAATTTTATCATTATTTACAGAAGGCCTCTTCTGTGGGCACTAATGCAGGGAAAAAAGCCCAGATGTTATAAGGTTCAGTCTCCAGGTTTGAACAGACACACTTCAGAGATTGGGGTCTTTTCCTCTCTTTTCCTGCTTGTGCCTCAAATCCTTACCCACCTGCAGACGTACACTTGAGATGTTTGTATGAAGGAGTAAAAACCCTACATCTACAGCAATATTTACCATGGTAATGCCATGGGAGACATAGCACAGCAATTCATATGTGCACCAAGTTTCCAAACATCTTACAGAGAATTTTCTAACGGGGGAGGAAGAGAATGTAAGGGTCAGCAGAGAGTGGATAAGTGCAGAGGCAGCCTGAGGGTATGCAGAGCAAGCATGGCTTCTTTAGGGTCAGACACCCCGTTAGAGTGAGGATTGCAGCTCTGCCTTTTAAGTTTCTGAATGTTCTACTTTAGCAGCCTGGCTTCAAGTTCTTCCTCTGAAAATGAGGATCATAACTGTTATAGATTAGTAGGAAACTAGGAAAATTCCAGGACAAGCAGAATAAGGAAACTAAGAAAGATAGTTAAACAGCATTTTGTAGTCACATAGAAAATCCTATCTTCCCTAAACCAAAGGCACTTAAGAGTAAATGGTTAGCACTGCTCCTCTCCAACCAGAGGGTAAATAGCACTCAAGGAGACAGATAACAGAAATTCAATTAGGTGCCATTTGCCAACCACACCCAAGGACAGACAAATTAAGAAAATAAATCTCATTTTGGTACATGGGCATAGATCTTCCCTAAACACCTAATCTTTAAAACCCCTGAAAATGAAGGTCCCAGGGTGTTCTCTCGCTCTTTCTCCTGGGAGCACTCCCATCCCATGCCCTTCCTCTGTCCTTTCCCCAAAGGCATTCATCCCCAACCTCTCAGAAGACTTGCAACCAGGGGAGCAATGGGCAGCAGTAGCTGGTCCAGGACTAACCCCTGGACCTGTCTCCAGGGCCCCCTATTCTCTGACTTCCCAGTTAGGAAAGGCAGCCCGGCCCAGGCTCTCCTGTTGCTTCTGTGCCCTTCCTTGCTTCACTGTCCTAAGTGCATTTTTGCTGTGGTCAATACATTCTTGCTTGCTTTTTTACACTTTGTCTCTTGATTGAAATATTTCCCTCAAGAAGTCAGGAACTCAGGGTTCTTTGTCTCACCTATAAGAATAATAGTACTTAATTCATAGTCGTGTTTGGTAAATGAGCTGATGTTTGTTGTAAAGTACTTGGAACATTGCCTGTCATTCATTAAGGACTGCAAAGTTATTAGATGCTATTGTTGAGAGGGTTAGCTTGAAATACAGGCAACTAGGGCATGGGTCCAGTGGAAAACAAAGGCAGGTGGAACACAGGCATGGACAGACATGGCAGTTTGAGCAGCCTAACCACAGGAACCAACCAAGCAGAGATAATAAGGTGTTTCTGGACTCAAAGCGGGAGGCGTGAGAAACCAAGAGAGGGCCTGCAGGAAACAAGGTAAGGCAGCCAGCCGAGGCGCTCCTATTGCTTCTACACCCTTCCTTGTTTACAAACACATAGAAACAGAAAAAATTCAGCATAGGAACATAATAACAACACATAGAAAACAGGGAAAGTTTAGGTCCACTGCTGGGCAAAAACAATTGAAGGGATCCATCAGATAGACATAGGCTTGTAGGAGATACGTACCCCTGAACTATAAGACTTTTTAATGGGCAGCCCAGTATTGGGTACCCCTCCCTTGTGGGGAGTCTGCATCTGCTTGTAATAAATTTTCCACATCTTGCTTAAGTCTTTTGGTCCGCAGAGCTCATTCTTTGGCATCGTGAGACATGACCCCAGGAAAACATCTGGTCTTGCCATTCGGTCATCATTGTTATTTGCAATTTTAACCTAGGCCATGTCACCCATTTCCCAGATCACCTCTCTTTTGGCAATGTTTACAGTGCAGACCCTTTATTGCTAGTTCAGATTTGCTCTACGCCCATATGCAGTGTCTAAGATTTGGGATCCTATGACTCTTGGATGGTGGCTTTGTTTGGTTTTGTCCTATATGTACAGCCTGAAGTTCCTTTTTTTCTTTTTTTTGAAAAAAAATTTTTGTCCTATATGTATGGCCTGAAGTTCCTTTTTTTTTTTTTTTTTAACAAATTTTTAAATTGATTTCAGAGAGGAAGAGATATAGAAACACCAGTGATGAGAGAGAATCATTGATTGGCTGCCTCCTGCACACCCTCTACTGGGGATTGAGCCTGAAACCCTAGTGTGTGCCCTTGACCAAATCAAACATTTTACCCTTCAGTCTGCAGACTGACACTCTATCCACAGAGCCAAACCAGCTAGGGCAGTGGTCGGCAAACTCATTAGTCAACAGAGCCAAATGTCAACAGTACAACAATTGAAATTTCTTTTGAGAGCCAAATTTTTTAAACTTAAACTTCTTCTAACGCCACTTCTTCAAAATAGACTCGCCCAGGCCATGGTATTTTATGGAAGAGCCCCACTCAAGGGGCCAAAGAACCACATGTGGCTCGTGAGCCGCAGTTTGCTGATCACGGAGGTAGGGCACACCTGAAGTTCTTTCTCCCAGTACTTGTAAACCCTGGTTAAGTTATTGTACAGCACCAACTACATACTTACACAACTACGTTGAGACTTTCCCTTAGGGATTTTCTCAGAACCCTCTTAGTGAGTTGCTCAGGGAAACAAGCTGGTGATGACACCGGGTTCCCCACTTTCAGCTCTCTCTCAGGTCCTTTCCATCCAGCTCCAGGCAGAATTCAGTGCTTCAAACTGCCCAGCCTGAGCATATTCTCCTTCTCCCCAAGGAAGTATCTAAACTCAGTTATGATGGGGTCATGACCACACACTTTGGCTTATTTATGCTTCTTTAGCCACAGATGACTTGCTCTGCTTCTGTTCTCCCAGGGTATGGAAAAACCTATGCTAATAAAACTGTCTGGGACAGCCTTGGGTAACCCTTGGTTCTTCAGGGAATATGTACAAAATTAAAAAACAAAAACAAAAAACTCTTGGAAATGCTCTCTGGAGGTCCAACTGTTGTTTCAGATTTCATGGGGCCTCAGAGACCTCATGAGCAAGATTGCAATGCCTTTTCCCTTTTTATTTACCTCCTTTCAAGTCCTAAACATGCCCACAATCTCTCCCTCCTGGTTTACCAGCCTGCCCCTCATTCTCTCAAAAGATATTATTGCAACTTCCTTGTTCTGCTCAAATGAAAAGGAAAGAGAAGAGAGAATGCAACCCTAACAGGATTTCATCAGTTTAGCAGCACTTCTCAATAAGGTCACTTAGCCACGCCCCGTCCCAGCCTGATAGGGCAAAGTGCAGCTCTTGAATTGATTCTTGCCTGTATGCAAATCTGCACATTACCTGTTACCTAACAGGGCCATCTGAAAATAAACAATAATCCTGTCACAAAGTTTATCAGGAGGGAACCTATGAGGGAAGCAAAATCCAATCTTGTTGGAACTCTCAACCGGAGGGGTGTGTTTTACAGCTCCCCCGCCTGCTGCAGGATTTCAGCTCTTACCCAACACGAGGACAACAGTCGAAAGCCAGCCACTTCAGACGTTCACAGTTTCTCAGCCAGAGTGAGCCATGACGAGGACTTCTACTTGCGTATACCACTTCCTTGTTTCAAGCTGGTATATTTTCCTCAATTATCACATCTCACAAAAAGGAAGGAGTAAGCAGATGTCCAAAATCTTTCTAAATGGTGGACAGTGGAAGTACTTGACACTCCTTAATCTGGTAAGTCTCTATGACCATTTCAGGGAGCAATCTACAGTATTTATCTATAGTAAAGTATATCACCTTTAAATTTTATTAAGTACAAAATCCCATTATTTCTCTTCCTTCTTCATTGCTTTTGAGGTTTTGGCTTTCTCTTTTACCTAACAGTTTGCTCCGAGACACTCAATTTAGAAGTCACTCAGAGCTACATGTTGTGCTGGCTAATTGTTAAATGCTTTTTTGAAAAGACTTCTCTTGGGGCTGTTCTCAATTCACTCCAAATAGAGGGCTAGATTGACTACAAATGCAAGAGGGGTTTTGAACTTTATTTGGGGATATCTGCAAGGAAGGCAGAATGGCATATGTTGCACAGGAAGTAGAATTTTCAGTGGAGGAAAATGCCATTTTACAGCACATGCAGACTAACAGACTTATCTGAGAAAAGCAAACACATTTTGCCATGTTCAGATCCCACTACAATTTTTTATAGGCTCAAGGTTCTATCTTAAAGGATAAAATCACCCAACCAAATAACAAATACAGATTTTCAACTATTTACAAACCAATCATATGACTTGATCCCTTCTTGTCCTTCTAGCCCTGCTCACTCATACTGATGAACGAAGTGTGAATGAATGGGAGAAAAACAAACTTTTAAAAAATATTTTGGAAACATGTAAAAATATTTTTAGAGTTAAAAGCTAAAATTGGCACACCCTTTGGGAATGCTAATTAATATTTGATATTTTTAAGTAAAATGTAGAGTGCCAATGTCAACAAATGATTTCCGAAACTGGACGAAACATGCCAATTCTTTGGAATCATAGTTCTAAGCAGAAGTTACGCATGGTCAAAAACAGTTACACTCTGAAAAGCTGAGGATTGGAAATTCAGAAAGTTCAAATCAAACAAGCCTGGAAGTTCTGCTTCTCCTTCTCTGGTCAATTGCTGGCCTTTGATTTTGGCATGAAAAATCTGAGGCCTGAACACAGCTTCAATGTTCTTGAAAACATCAAGGTGACAGTTTATTTCAATCCTAGAAAACAACAACAAAAGAAATGCTTTTGTGGAGCTAGAATAATATTTAAAATCTCAGTTTTGTGTATTTGTTGACTTTATATTAAAAACTAGAGGCCCAGTGCATGAAATTCATGCATGAAGGGGAAGTCCCTCAGCCCTACCTGAACCCTCTCCAATCTGGGACAACTGGCTCCTAATCACTCACCTGCCTGCCTGCATAATTGCTCCTAACCACTCTGCCTGCCTGCCTGATTGCCCCTAAGTGTCCTCCTCTGCTGGCCTGATATTGACCCCAATTGCCTTCCCCTGCTGGCCTAATCACTCCTAACTAATCACTCCCCCCCTCCCTGGCTTTATCCCAAAGGAAGTTGGACATCTAGAAGATGGCCATGGCCGGTAGACCTGGTCTAATTAGCATATTACCCTTTTGGTAGTATAGATAGGTTATACAGGATAGAATTGCTTGAATGGGAGCCGGGGGAGCCTTTTTCAGCAGGAGGAGATGCTCTTGGCAGACAAAAACACATAATCCCTATATCTGGACTGATAGCCAGCCATATGCACTATACTGCCAAACTGGTCATTAAAAAATTGACATGCTTTCTTAACACCTAAAGGAAACAGCTGTTGCCCTTAAAACCCCTCCTCAGATCCCATTTTAGGTTCTGCCTTTGCAATTCACCCAATTTAGGTTCTGATTGGTTGGTGTCTATGCCAGTCAGCATCTCGGGGCCTATCTCCTGGCCTAATTATAGAGGAAGGGCTGATTAGCAGCCACCTCAGGCTGCTGGCGAGTGGGCTGAACTGCTGAACTCTGGGAGAGAGAGAGGCTTGACTGCTGTTGAGGCCTGGAGAGAGAAACAGGGTCTGATCACCCTGCTCCTCTCTAGGGCTCACCAGCAGCCACTGCCACTGCTGATCAGCTCTGCCTCTCTCTCTCTCTGAGAGGTCAGCAGTTCAGCCTGCTCACCTGCTGTATTGCAGCCAGAATTTGGTCCAGCCCCGGTCGTTTTGGATATTAAGATCCTGGCTGTTTATATATGTAGATGCTCAACAAAAAGAGAGGTGTGTCTGTAGCCAGAATTAATGGTCGAATCAAATCTAATTTTCAGTGTCCCACCTCATGGTAAGCATGGCTAAAAATAAATTTATCACCTACTTTCACAAAACAGCTCCCTGACTTCTTAATTCTATCTTGGTTACGTGTCCCAGAGCCCCCACATTTCCAAAAATGGGGGGAAAAAACCACTTATTTTTTCAGACATGTTTTTTTTTTCCCTAGTGTTAATCCCCTTTTTGTTTCCCTAACTAGTTAGCCACTGAATCCTATGTTTTCCATTTTCCTCAGTCTTTCTATCTCTCTCATGATAAGCTCTTATTACCTGGGTGACCAGATCATCTAATTGTTCTCCTGTTATCATTCCATCCATCTACCACTCAGATTCCAAATTAATCTTTCTAAAGTGCAATTTTTTTTGGGGGGGGGGGGTTTAAACATACTGTAAGCATGCTTAAGAAGTGTAGACTACTACTTAAGAAACTATGGTAGCTCCCTTTGACCTTATGGAACCAATTTCAAATTCCTGATTTAAAAGCTCACTACCTCTTCCCCGCCAAATAAATAAAGTAAAATGAAATAATAAAAGCTCACTATCCAGCCTTCAGCCACACTTTTCTCCCACTGCAATGAAGGCTGCTCTCTTCTCCAGGAATGCCCATGGTTGGTCCCCAGGCCTCTTGCTATCATTTTCTAACCATTTTCACACTATCCTTCAGTGAAAGGCCTACCTAACTCTCCTCCACTTTGTTACTTTCATAAGTCCCCTGAAATCCCATCTGCTCTTTAAAATCTCATCTGACTCCAGTCCCAATTCATTTTTACTTCTCCTGAGGTTTTACAGCATTTCTCAGTATCTGCTTATTTATGTTGAGTGTTGTTTTCTACTGTCCACCCATATGTGAGTCTTAATATTCCAATCAAATTGTAAGTGGCTCCATAACAGAAATTTTGTTCTCTAGGTCCTTGCCAGTATTAACAGTCTATGATTCTAAGTAGTATTTGCTACAATGGCTGGCACAGAGAATCTCCATAATAAAAGTTGGGTGACTTGATATGCTCACTGAATTTGACCCTAGCCTTTTCTGATTCCTGAGCAATTAGTCTTTCCTGACATATTCCTTGAAATGAGCAGAGAGGCTCACCTGTGGCTATTTTCCTTCTGAGGTCTATTACATGTCATCTTGAAAGTGTGACAATTCAAAGTTTTTCAGTTGGTGAAGATAGGTTTGAATGTGTTTCAGAGGATCAATTGAAGGTTGGATTTTAAATATGTTACTTAAGGTAAAATCTTGAGCCTTAAAATTTCTAGCTCTTGAGGTCTTGTGGTTGTGTTTCCTAAAGATTATTTAGTGTTAACTAGTGATTAATTAGTTAATGGTTGTACTTATAAAGTTATTGAGGTCTCGTAGCTTCCTACAACATTTTAAAATTTATTTTTTATAAGATTGTGGAAGTCTGCTTTCCAGAAAATTTACACCCCTCCCCTCTAAATAGCTTTACTTTCTAGTTGGCTGAATATCAGTTATGCCCACCATCCCCCTTTTTTTCAATCCTTACCCGAGGATATTTTTCCATTGATTTTTAGAGAGAATGGAAGAGAGAGGGAAAGACAGAAAAAAATATCAATGTGAGAGAAACACATTGATTGGTTGCTTCTAGCATGCACTGATACCAGGGCCTAGTCGTGGGAAAGCCTGCAACTGGGGTACCTGCCCTTGACTGGAATCAAACCAGGGACCCTTCAGTCCATAGGCCAAACTGGCTGGGGCAGGTATGCCTGGTTTTAAGAGCAAAGTCTATCTTAGTGGAAGTCAGCATTCTGAGTGTTCCTGGTTTCCTCCTGGAGTTATCCCAGGGAACTCAAAGGAAAGAAATAGGATTGGTGTCAGGCACAGGGGTAAATTGAGGTGCGAGGGAGTGCCACTGAGAATTGGTCATGGTAACCAGTTCATGCCTAGTGCCTAAGGAGAGTAAAGAAAGAGAGGGAAGATCCGAGTCTCGCCTAATGAGAGAGTACAGTGACTCCTGGGAAGAGACAGCCAATTCTCTCTTGGGAGGGAGAGGCAGTGTTGCCTAATGGTTACAAGCAGAGTTTTAGGTCATGAGCTCTCTGGGCTGTACTTCAGTTTTACCACCTACTAGCTCTGTGCCCTGAGCTAGGTATTTCTTTATATCTTCATTTCCAAATCTGTCAAATAGGAATAAAAATAATTCATAATCACAGAGTGACCATAAGGGATAAATAAGATGGCATGTGGGAAGCACTCAGAATGGTGTAAGTAGTGGGGGAGGGAGAGAGAAGATGGGAGGGTGGTGGTGAGCTTCTAGTCATCTCATCGTTGAGTAGTGGTGCAAGAGGGAAGCGTGATTTAGTGGAACATGGGCCCCCTCACTGAGCACCATGTTGGGTGGGTGTGTTCCTAGGCAAGGATCACGCCTCATTGCTCAATACTTCCCTTGGCAGGCTGCAGGCTCTGGCTCTGTATTTTGTATACACAAAAATACTTTAGGCCACTGTTCTTAGCTGCAAAGGATGAGGGCTGATAGAAGGGAATAGTCACCATTAACATCCAAAAGGAAAGAGTTGTAATTAATTGAGCGACCACGACAGCATTTTGGTAGAGATGAGTGACTGGTTTAGAGATGAGTGACTGAGGCTTAGTTTCTGGAGTCAGACTGCCTGGGTGTGATTGCTGGCTCTGCCATTTATTTGCTGTGGGATCTTAAGTGAGTTACCTAACTTCTCTGTGCCTTAGTTTCCTTATATGTAGTGGATACTGAGAGGTGTTACTCAGATCCCCCAGCTCTTGGGAGGAGTGTGGGCTGCTGGCGAGTCACAGTTGAGCACCTGTCCCAGACATAGGCTCAGCTGAAGGAGCTGCCTAAGGACCAAGCCTCAGGGACATCCCTGGGATTGCCAAATCCAGTGACTGGTTGACTGGGTACAAAGGCTATGCTCCAGGACAATTGTGAAGAGCCACTTCAGCTCCAGGGCTCCTTCAGGGATTAGCTGATTCCACGCCTCTTAGCTTTTCCTGCTACTCAGTCCTGTTACCTACTTCCTCCCCTCACTCTCACAGAAGGTCTATAAACATCCTCAATGAACACTCTGCAGGCTGACCCTGAAGTCTCAGGTTGCATTTCCCAAGGAACCTGACCTACATAATATAAAAGTGTAAACATACAGAAAGGTTCCTCCTCCTCCTCTTCTTTCTCCTTTATTTTCCTCCTCCTCCTTTTCCTCTTCCTCTATTTATTTCTTCTTCTTCCTAATAAAAGCATATGAATATAGAGCCTACCCTGCCCTGGATTATGTCTAACACAATTTTAAGCACCCAATAGGCACTCTGTGAATATTGGTTGCATGCATAAATGACAAGAGCATGTTTCTAACTAGTAAGAGCCATTTTCTAGTGAGTGGCCTGTAAGACAATCTACCCTATAGCCATCCTACTAAGCATTCTTATAATTCTTCATCCCAAGCTGTCCCTCAATGTTCTTGGTTTTTTTCTTTCTTCCCCCCTCCTCCTCATCATTCCAGTTTGTATTCTTCCCTTATGTTCTTTTCCTTGTTCTTTATTTCAAATTCTTACTTACTAGTAAACTAAATGCATTAATGATTATTGAAATAGTTTATGCATATAATACAAATATATCTATACTTGACCAAGTCTTCCTCTACCTGGTCCTCGTGCCTCCACCCTAACCACTATGCTGCAATTAGTCCCCATTTGCTTTTATTCTGAAATAGTCTCTCATTGCAAGTGTTGCATCATTTCCAAAGTGAGACCTAAGAAAGTCCCGGCCTGTCCAAGTCAGGCATGGAGTGCTGAGCTGGGCATTGGATTACTTGACTCATCTAATAAGAGTTATAATGTCTTGCTCAGGAAACTTGTGGAATATCCCTCTCTGGAATTATTTTTTACATACAAAAATTCTCATTTCCTGCAATGGTTTAATTCTGGCTTAAAGGCAAAGCCATAAAGCCATAAACTTGATGACTTAGAGAGACTAAGTTTCTGTGATTTCAAGATTTTTGTGAATTTTGTGAAGACACATGAATATAAAAATTAAATATCCTTTAGCTATGGTTTCTTTCTTAAATTGCACCAGTTATAAAAATGTATATTTAGCTCTCCCAGGTGGTAAGTTTGTCAGCAAGCAACAAAATGGAAGACATCTACCCAACTAGAACCAGCAGAATTTCAGAAAAAGGCACAAAAAAACAAACAGAATTCGAGAAGGATTGGTAGAAAAAGATAAATCAGAGAGCAGCTCTGAAGTGGGACTTGATCAAGAGGAAACCATTTGCCGAACCCGGTTTGGTTCAGTGGTAGAGCGTCGGTCTGTGGACTGAGGGGTCCCGGGTTCGATTCCGGTCAAGGGCATGTACCTTGGCTGCGAGCGCATCCCCGGTGGGGGGGCGTTTCTGGCTCTCTGTCTCTCTCCCTTCCTCTCTGTAGAATATCAATAAAATATATTTTTTTTTTAAAAAGAGGAAACCATTAGCTCTGCTTTCCTAGGAAGTCAAAATAGTCGAAAAATGTAAATGACATTAAAGTTGCTATGATAAGACCAGTTGTTGCTATCTTATTTTAAGGCTGCTGTGTTATTCTGCTTGGGCTACCATAAAAGAGCACCAGTCTGGGTGCCTTAAACAACAGAAATTTGTTTCTCTCAGTTCCAGAGGCTAAAAGTCCAAGATCAAGGTGCTGGCACGGCTGGTTTCTCCTGAGACTTTTCTCCATGAATTGTAGATGGCCACCTTCTTCCTATGCTTTCACATGGTCTTCCCTCTAAGTGTCTGTGTCCTGATCTCCTCTTATGAAGGCACCAGTCATAATTTAATTACCTCTTTAAAGACCCTAAATCCAAATGTAGTCCCATTCTGAGCACTGGGAGTTATAACTTCAACATATCAATTTTATGTCAGGGGACACAGTTCACCCCATAACAGCTACAATTTTCCCACTTGACTATTCTTTCCATGCATGCTTTGTAAAACCTTCTATTGTTCTCTCCCTAGAGACAGAGCAGACCATTGTGCTCTTCAGTGAGCTGATCCAAACCTGTCTTTGAGGCCTCCAGAAGCTTCCTCACTGAGTGAGGCCATGGTGCCTCCCTCTCCTTGCCCTCCAGCTCTGCTGTGTGGTTCCTCTGTGCCCCAGTTCTTGCCTATTTACTTCTCTTGGCTACACCCCACTGTTCCCTCCTGAGCTCCTGTGTGAGGGCTCCATAACATTCCTTGCTGATACAGATGATGGCACATCAGTGCAGATTTGAATCACTGGGGAAGTTGGTATCTTTACACTGTGGCATATGCCTGTGAAATAATATGTGAGCTGAGGGTGGAGGGGGAGGAGTGATTGGCATGTTTATGGTGTGGAGCCAATTTTTATTGATGAAGGAGAAGCCTTGGAAGTTCTGAGTAATGTGTTCTTTTCCCCAATTCAATTTCCACATTCTGCAACTGGGGAAGGAAAGAAAGTCGGGAGGAGCTTGACTCATAATGATCCGGGGAGGCTCTCGCTAAGGAAAGTGGTCACGTGGACTTCACATGCTGGGTGGAGGCAGCCTCTCCCCAAAGAGAGAAAACTGGCAGGCACTCAGTGCTCAGTACATGATTAATTGCTCTGTTGATAGAACAGTGCAGGCCTTCTCACCCAGAGCCCAGGCCCCAGGCCTGCCTTTCCTAACTAAAGCAGCTGCCTGCTGTGGCCTAAATAGCTGGGCTGGGGTTGGGAGTAGGGTGGAGAAGTGGCTTTTTCTCATATCCATGTGCAAAAGACTGCACTTCAAATTCTATAGCACTAGGGGCCAAATGTCAAAAGTAAATGACAAGTATTGGGGTGGCAACCTCTTCATGTAATATAAAATTGTTGTCCACTCTTTCCTGGAATACCTACCTACTTTTTGTTTGAAGCTTTCTCCTTCTGGGACTATGAGTTTCTGGTACATTCCTGGTTTTCCATCATGTGATCATTCTTTGCTGTTTTTCTAGCCCCTTACCTCTTCTGTATCTTAGATGAGAGCATTTACTCGCATTCATTTCCCACTTCTCCCTTCTCATCTCTCTTCTCCTCCCTCTCTCTAGCAATCTCATCCCACCTATATATAGGGTTCAACTTCCTACATCTCTACAACTCCACCTCTCCTGAGAAGACCAAGTCTGATTTTTCCAAGTGGAAGCTCCTCTAGGCAAGTGATTCTCAATCTTAGCTGCCCTGAGTAGAACCACTTGGGAGATTTTTTTTTAATCCTGAAGCCTAGGCTACACCCCCCAGACCCATTAAATTAGAATATCAGAAGAAATCAGGCATCACTATTTTTTTAAAATATATTTTTATTGATGTCAGAGAGGAATGGAGAGGGAGAGAGGAAGAGAAACATCAATGATGAGAGAGAATCAATGATTGGCTGCCTCATACATGCCCCACACTGGGGATGGAACCTGCAACCCTGGGCATATGCCCTGACTGGGAATCAAACTATGAACTCCTGGTTCATAAATCGACACTCAACCACTGAACCATGCTGGCCAGGCACTATTTTTTGAAGTCATTTTTAATTCTCTCACCTATGGATAATAGGCTTTCTTCTGACCTCCTGCAGTTCTTTATGTGAACTGTTCTTATAAATCTGATACTTTTTTAAAAAAGTCTGGCTCAAGTACCAGTCTCTGAGTCTCAAATCCTGGCCTTGACTGACACTGGCTATGAGACTTTGGGGAAGTTTGTTCATCTCTCTATGCCTCAGTTTCCTCATCTGTAAAATAGATGAAGAGAAGGAATAATAATAGGACTTACCTCATGAGGTTGTTAATTAGAAATTAAAAGCCTAGATCTGTATCTGATATGTAACAAGACATCATTAAAAAACAGCTATTATAGCTCCGAGTAGTCATAGGATTTTTAAGTGATACAGTTATGTCTGATCCAGTGGTTCTAGAACTTTAGCATATATAGGGTCCTACCTGAAAGTACCCCTGACCTAGTTCATGTCTGCATCCTCTCCCGCCCACACCTTCAGCCTAAGGATGTCAGGAGGCCAACCCTGCTAGAGCTTTCCTAGAGTTCAGACCCAGAGATCATTCCCCAATAGCTCACTTGATCCATCTAGTTCCCAGGTTCCAGAACTTGCCTGACACATACTCTCAGAGCAGAGTCCTGACCCTTTTGCACCAATCCAGAGCTTTCAAGGAATTCCATGGATTCTGATGCAAGCATAATTCAAAAACAATCCCAACTCTGTATGAGAAGTCACAGGTTTGTACAAAAAATAAAGAGTGGGCAAAGTTTGTCTTTATATGATTTTACTTCCTTTGAAAAGGCCCTCTTCTCTTTTTGCTGACCTTAAGGATTCACAGGAGTTAGTGACTGACCAAAGTCCATGGTTTGATGTATCTCTGTAGACTTAGATCACTTTTTCAGACAGATTTTCTCTGTAAGGCCTCAGGCACCAACCCACCCCTCCTTTTTTTTTTTTTCTGTTAATCCTTACCTGAGGACATCCCCCTCCCCCATTCATTTTAGAGAGAGTGGAAGGGAGGGAGGAAGAAGGAGAGAGAGAGAAAGAGAAAGGAAGAGAAACATCGATGTGAGAGAGACACATCAATCAGTTGCCTCCTGCATGAGCTCTGATTGGGGCTGGGGAACAAAACTGCAATGCAGGTACATGTTTGACAGGGAATCAAACCTGTGACCCTCCAATGTGCAGGGCAATGCTCTAACCACTGAGCAACATGGGTCAGGGCTCAGGTACCAACTTTTAATGAAAGAAGAGTACTGTCTTCTCCCTCAAATAAGCTAGATGCATTTTGTGTGTTTCCTCCAGGAGAGAAAAGAGCTCCTTTATGGTGCTCTTGACCCTGATTCTGGCTCATCTAATTAGAGTGCAGCACTAGGCATTTTTCTTAATTTTTCTTCCTAGGAAAAACATGTCCACCATCATTGTATGTGGCTCTCTGCCCTTATGCTGTTTATTTATTTTTCCCACCTCTGTGCAGCCAAGGTAGCTAGCTCATTGTGTTCTCCTTTTAAGCTGACTTTTTTGTTTGTTTGTTTCCATTTTTGCTCAAGTCCATTACACTAAATACTGTACACATTATTATCCCCTAAACAATTTTACTCAATCAGTTTTAGTGAGCGAGGTCAGGGCCCAGTGAGCTGGAAGAGCAGCCCTTGCATTGGCTTTCAACCAAAACAGCCAGCATCACCCTTCCTTCTCAAATCCACATTGCTCCCAGAGGAACGGAGCTTTACGTCAGTGAATAATGTATTAATTAAAGCAAATGAAAACACCCTCATTTGTTGTAATGAATTTAGCTCTTGCAGGCCATTTTCTTCGGGGTCGCTTGCCTGGAAGATGTGCTGAAGAGAATGAAAGGGAAAAAAGACATTAAGTTCATAACTGCCTTCAGAGACCTGCTTTTCACCACCCTGGCTTTTCCTATATCCACGGTGAGTTCCAAAGATGTATATGCAACCTAATACCCGTGTGCATACAGATAAATGCGTCTCCTGGGTGGCAAGGCTGTTTGGAGTCCCTTATTGTAGACCAGAGCAACTGCATCCGCATAAATGTCCTGAGATCTGCATTGGGAGCACAACACTGACAGAATTCTCATTAGCTTTTGTGTCTTTTTGAATGTTTGATGCAAGATCCTTATTGCTATCCTAGTAGGGATGTTTAAAGGACCTTTTTTAAGTCAAAATACAACTGGGATAACTTTGGTTCCAGCAGGGTGATAGGGATGAAGAGTCATGAGGGAAAGATAACTAATTTTCCCTTTTATACACGTTGTTTCACTTGCTACCATAAGCATGTGTGACCTCTGCAAGTAGAAACCATACAAAAGAGAGATGGGAAATTTCAAAGTTGGCGCATGAAAACGGCAATTGAAGTGAGAGACAATCTGTCTGCAATAGCCCGTGTGGGGCACAAAATGGGTGCCTCACTCATTGTGTTGTATGAATGGAC
This sequence comes from Vespertilio murinus, assembly GCA_963924515.1. Classification (NCBI taxonomy): domain Eukaryota; kingdom Metazoa; phylum Chordata; class Mammalia; order Chiroptera; family Vespertilionidae; genus Vespertilio; species Vespertilio murinus. Next base: position 80,296,109 of record OZ004706.1, read on the forward strand.
ATTGGAAAGAAGCAAGACTTATGCAAGGGAGAGTAAGCTTGTTTGCTGACACTGCCCACACTTCTATGACACTGCTTATGTTTTCATTCGTTAGTTAGAATGGGAACAGACAGATCAAGCCAGGCAGCTGCCCCGCAGGACCTATAATTAGACATGACTACCTCCTCCCACTTGTCATTGTCCTGCTTCCTAAAGTACTGAAACTTCAAACTTAAATGCAAAATGAAACTCTCCAAACTCAGAGTTCTCAGATTACAGAGCAAGTACTGGTATTCCACTTTCACTCTGCAGAATACCTCCTCAGTCACCCGCCTAAATCTAAAGGCCGAGTTTTATATAACAATGGAAGTTATTCATTTTTTAAGGCTTGGAAATTGAAGCTTTGGAATTTAAGAAGATAAGAAAGTTGGAAAATTAATAGTCCCCCGCTCCCCATTTTTTCATTGACTTTGATATAGAGCACAGACACTTTGAAAAGACAGCCAAGGACCATGTGAGGATGAGGATGAACCTAAACCTCTGAGCAATGGAGAGATCCAGCTCTCAGTTAACTAGTTTGGGAGTTTGTCATTACTCCGGCCTCCCCTTCCTACTTTCCCTTGCCGTGTCTATGTAGGGGGTGGGCAAGGAAAGTGTAAGGCTCAAGGCACTCCATGTGGCTGCTCTCAGCACTCTTGGTGAGCTTAAAGAAGAGAGGTCATTGGTTAAAATGAAATGACTTAATGGTCTGCAAATCCTGTTTATCTTTATCCTCTCTGCCCGCCACAGTGACAAATAATTGATCCCTAACTCTCCAGACTCCCCAGAGAATTGATATTACAATTCTATGATACGGAAATTTTTTCGCTTTACATTTTTATAATGTCTTTAAAACTGGTATTTATTTTTATTTTGCTATGTTTTCTTAAAAAGCTCTGATTGAAAACAAACCTAATGCTATTTTTATGTTTTGTTTTCCAGTTTGTGTTTTTGACTTTCTGGCTACTCTTTCTCTATGATCGGGAACTCGTTTACCCTGAGACCCTAGATGGCATCTTCCCAGTGTGGCTCAATCATGCAATGGTAAGTGAGGGGGAAATTTAGTGAATATAGGAAGGCAATAGTCTCTGGATTGAACTCCAAAGTGCCTTGTTTATTTCAGATCTTTTCCTCAGTCTCCAACATACTTTTCTCTCCTCCCTCTCCATCCTGTCACTATTTACTTATAGTGCTCATTGAGGATATAAACAAACAAAAACTGGTCCTGTGATTTCAGTCACTGAGAGCAGAGGGGTATCCAGGAAGGCCTCTGCCAAGTTACATATGAAGTCACTGAAAAGACATGCAGCCATAAGGGCAGGCAACTTCTGGGTGGCTGCCATCCTGAAAGAGAAGTGACTTCAACAAGTAACGTGTAATGAAAATTCTGGTCCAGGAATGGAAGTAAGCAAGCTTAAGAAAATCCACCCTGACTTCCAAAGACTGTCTCAGAGCTCGGCTGCAGCTTCTTAGCTAACACCTGATCAGAACTATTCATCGCAAGTGAAATGATCATTTACATATTTCTGTGAATACGTTCCTGTTTGTTTTTTTACTCGTGCACGTATTTTTACAGGGTTAAATAGAAAACCTGACTTACTCTGAGATATTCAGGTTAGTAGTGTCCAAATGCCAGTAGCAGTGACCTGGATAAGCAGGGTGGGAGCGAGGCTGTCCAGGTCTTGAATGAAGGATGGGCCTGTGTCCCTGGCAATATAGGCATCAAGAAATCGTTCAATGTCTAGCTGTTTCACACAAATGCATTTCACATTAGTTAGGAGTTCAGAATGAGGTTTCAGAGTCTGTGAAGCAAATGACTTTTAAAAACCAGTGAAAATCACAAGGGGCTAGCATTATTAATGTACCCCAAGATCACCGATTTTCTTTTACCTACAACCCTTCCATTGTACTAACACTCACATGGTTTCCAATCCAGAAAAGCAGCTCAGTCCATTGACTTGTCCTTCCATGTACCTCATTCCCCCAGAAAATGTAGTTTCTGTTTTAAACATGTGTCCAGTAGGTACTGATTACTGACTAAGATATCCAAGCTCTAAATTAATTTAGAGTTTAGGACCAAAAACAATATATTAAATAAATCTCATTTCTCAGGCACCCTCTCCTACCACCTTCTTTTGTCTGACCACCTCCTTTGGGGAAGGTCTGACCACCTTTCTAATTTCCATTAATGTTAATCTGAGACACCTCTGTAAGGAATATTCCTGCTTTTTCATGGTACTTTACAAAGCATGTTCCTCAAATATGAGTTCATTTAATTCACACAACCTTCTTTTGATAACAACTATAGTCCTGATTTTTACAAATTAGAAAAAAAACTCAGAGAAGTTAAGTGATTTGTCTGGGGCCACAGAGATGGTAAGTGGGACACTAAGATTTAAATTCAAGGCTAATTCTGGTCCCCCTTATATTTTGCAGCTGTGAGTGCAGAACTGAGGTTAGATATGGTTTCATAACCCACCAGGCAAACAAAAGATTGCTTGATTAACACAGAAAAGTGAGAATTCTCACTTAAAAATCCAGAAACCCCATCAGTATGCTAATAAACCCAAACTTGATTTATGAAAATGAAGTGATTTGGGACAATGGACTGAGCTAGATGTTACTAAACTAAAAAAAAGAAAAAAGAAAGAAAAAAAAGGCAGACTTTTATTTGGGGCCAACCACATATATGACACCTTTTCCAGGCTTGGTGAGCTCATGTAGTGTTTTCCTGCAACTGTTCCAAGATTCCCAGCTCTTTAGGTTCCATTTTCCAGTGGAAATAAGGTTGGATTTCTTTCAAATACTTGCTTTGGTGACACCCAGCTTCTGTGACCTTGCTAAATCACTATGTGGATTTTTAGATGGCTGTACAATGCAACACATCCAAGAGCAAAGAGGACACTGTACAGCAGAATTTCAAAAATGTTTTTAAGTCTTCACAGCCTGGGATTTCTGTTTGTTCCTAGTCATTTGGTCAATGAAGCTACCTGAAAATCTTAGAGAGAGGGGCTAGGGTCAAAGGAGGTGGGCAATGGTGATAAAGGAAAAAGAGGAGGTGGCTACCTGTCTTCAATCAGACACAGACTCTGTGATTCTGTTAATTTAAATGGAGAAACTACCAACAGAGCATTTCTAGGGGAAAAGGTTGGTGTCTGCAAAACCAGCTTTGGGTATCCCTAATGTGGTCATCTCCAAACTTCCATGCTTCCTTTTGGTGTCTGCTTCAAATCCAGTGTCCCCATGACTACACCTCTTCCCTCTCTCCAGATTGTGTCTCCAATTCTGGACATTTTCTGTCCTCATCATTAAGCCTCCTGGCCTATTGTGTCAAGGGATGGTTTCTGCTAACTTCTAAAATACTAGTATAAACAAATATGGAAATGGCTGTTACCCAATCACTTTGTTAACACTGTCTACATTTTAACAGTGTCCTTCCATGACAATCCAAAGGAATCAATACCCAGAAGCCACCACCGTGGCAGCCAGAATGATGATGGGCAGTCAGGCCAGACATTTGGTACTAGTTGCCCACACAGTATGTGGGAAATTGCTTCCTGTACTGCTCCTTTTTCTTTCTCCTCCACAATATAAGAAATACTGGCATACATAGCCAGTGTCAAACTTTCCTGAAAGGTTCCTTCATTTCACAGTAATTACATTTTTTATTTTGTCCTTAGCTTTGAAATATTTTCCCTATTGCCATTTGTGATGATGCCCTGCATTTTATGAGTAATATTTGTCAAATTAATAAATGCCACTCTCCCCTTTGGCACAGTGAAGTTCTAAAACTTCCATGATTTATCAAGTCTTTGGAATCCTCCCAGTGCAAACTTCCCAGCTCACTGGAGACTTGCCATTGCAGTAGGACCATTCAAAGCTGACTATCATCTCTAAGGAACATTTTTCTACCTTTGTCTTGTATTCAAACCAAGCAGTAACATCAGTGAAATATTTGCATCAATCATGGACAGGCTGCCATTCACTGGTGCCCTAAGAACTCCCCTTTGAACCAGCTGCCTTGTTTAAAGTACATCAACCTGATTATTCTACTGCTAACAGTTCTCCAGTCTTCATGAAAGAAGGGAAAGTATCCCTCCAGGTTTGCCAGGAAAGCATTAGCTCCTCAGGTCTTATTAAATGACTACTAGAGCTAGGAGGAGAGCAGGCAGATTTAAATAGCAGGAAGAGGACTCAGTAACTGAGGAAACCATCAGATGCCAACCCAAAGGGAGCTGGGGCACATATTTCTTAAGGAATCTATCTAAATTGCTCAAGTTTCCCCCAAAGAGAGGTGAGATAGATCAGGGAACCCATTCAGAGCCTCCTCTACGTTTGAAAATAGTACACAGTTGTTGAGAACGTGGTGTAAGTGTTGCTGTGGAAGTGGGGTCTATGCAGTGTCACAAGAAAAGGCATGTTTGGAGACCCACGAGGGAGGGTGAGGTCTGGTGGTAAGATTTATTTGGGTGAAAATAGAAGGCTGCCTCCTGGTTCCCAACGTCCCGTCTCCATCTGCCCTGCAGTGGACTCTCAGTGCCAGAAAGACGGCTATTGTCCAGAGTTCCCGTGCCATATTAAAGCTCTTCCAGTCCAGCCTTTCTCACCATCCAGCTAGCTTAGCCGGCGTTCCCATCTACGATCCACGGCTGTGCTGTACACAGGCTCCTACCTGGCTGCACAGCTGCTAAGACCACGTGGCTATGAGAGAGAACACGCTAATTCAAGGGGTGAGCATGGGTTAGTGTACGGCCCGCGGGCCGGATCCGGACCCTTTGGCTGTTCTATCTGGCGAGGAGCCAAAAGGGCGGAGGATTCTCTTGCTCTCCCCTCCGTTTCTTCACCAGCAGCCCAAGATGAGAGTGCCAGCATGGTCAGGTTGCTTTTGTTCCGGCCCTCCTCGAGTCAAAAAGTTTGCTCACCCCTGGTTTAGTGGGTGAGAGAGACCTCTTCTTTATTCCCTGGAATTATATCATCTCAGGCTTGGGAAAGATCAAGCACTTTTTCAAAACAGCCAATCAACTTCCCAAGCTTTTGATGACTTCTAAGATCCACCTCCCAACCAATCTTTTCTTTTCCCAGGCTAGATTGACAGGCCTCTATGGTCAAGCACCTCCCCCTGTTCCATTTTGACTTCTATTGCTTTTGTGCTTACCCCCCCCCCCCTGCACTCCCTCCCTAATCCAGTACTAGAGGGGGGAAGGGAGGGGTGTTAAACCTTGTGGGGCAATACTGTGATCCCCTGGAGTGTGTGAAGCTGTAGTTTCCTTGTATAACAATAATATTTGATTTCCTTTGCTTCCTTTCTTGTTAATATCTAGTTACATACACTAACACGATACTCTGTAAACTATCAAGGACTGCATAAATATGTTATTTTCATGTAAAACTCTTAAACCATGATCAGAGTTTTAGAACTAAAAGACTTCATTCACAAACAATGTGTTCTTAAGAGTCAGGCCTTCCTATGGCTGGGTAAAACATCCTAAATACAGCTACCTTGTTACTTAATGTGTTGTCATTTATCACTTGAAAAAAATATTATGTGGGTCATTACTGAAGGAACTGAAAGACCTCTGTGCCCTCTCCAGGACTCAAAATGTCAAGGGAATGAAACTCTTAACCTTCCAGTTTATTCCTCCCTCATAGCATGCAACATGTTATCTGTCATTAAATTCAGACCAAATTTCTCTCTCCCACCTTCATGTGAAATTGTTGGGCTGCTATGTTGAGATAGGTGAGTTTTGGTGAGTAAAGAAGGTTGACTGCAGGCATTTCAGCCCCAAATGGCCACCCTTTGTCCACCAACATTACAGAGTGCTCCTGCATGCCTTCCTCATTCACCCAGCCCTTCCTCTGGGCAGAGGAGACCCACAATGCATACATGTCTAGATAGCTCAGTTATTTCCATCCATCAGAGAATAGACCCCTTTGTGAACCTAAGGAAATCTACGGACCTTTTCCCAAAGAAAGCACAAATACCCATAAAATTTTGTGTAGTATTTTAGAAGGTTTATGAACCTACCTACAAAATTCCATGTATGGGCCTCGGGTTAAGATCTCCTGACATAGCCAAGCATATACCGGAAAAGAAGGGCCCCAGATGATTTCTAAAGCTGAGTTCATATAAAAAAGACAAAATTAAGAATACTCATTTTTCAAAGTCATTATTATATGCTTAGTGCTGTTTTCATTTCTATGAGGTGATAAGAGAAATATGAGATATGGTTTCTAACCTCAAAAAGCTTAAATTATATACATTATATATCTAATAATATACATGTATATTTATATTTCCCCCACAAACACTCAGCTTTTGAAATTGCTAAAAGCAGAGGCTGTGTTCTGAACAATATTCAGGAGAACACTTGTACAGTTAAAAACAACACCCTCCATTAGTCCCCTGTAAGCCCCTGTCTGAAAAGAGGGACCTGGTCAGGGTTCCCACGAGGGACTCACCTCCCATCCACTTCTGTTTCCACATGATACAAGACATGAGCCAGAGTAAGTTCTGCTGACACAGTGCCCATCCCATGTCACTCACAGGATGGTGAGATCTTTTGGAGGACACAAGAAGCTTGGTCCAAACTTAATGAAACCATGCAGCTCTTATCCAGTGAATTGGCCCAAAGTAAAGTCCTTGCATAAATATCTTTGTAAGCCACACTTTTATTGACACCAATTTTAATAGAGTTTTCCCTCACCATAGGGAGTCTGCTTATTTTATACATGCACACACATATATAATCTTACTTATAGAGTGCTTACCATGAGCCAAGCTGTTTTCTAGGAGCTGAGTATGCAGAAATCAGCAAGACACCCCCCCCAAAATCTGTCCCTGTGGAGAATACAACATCCTAGTGGGGAAGACAGCAATATACATGTTAACCATAAATAAATAATACAATGCACACACATACACAGGTTTAATCGGGTACAGGTCAGGGAATCCCTCTATGAACTGACATTTAAACAGAAATTTGGGTAATGTGAGGGAGGCACCACAGGAAGTTCTGGCAGAAAGGCTCAGGCAGACAGAACAGCAAGGATGAAGACCCTGAGAGGAACCACCAGCATCTTTAGGAAAAACCACCAGCAAAAACGGACAGTGTGGCTGGTTCAGGCTGAATGAAGAGGCGAGTGATGGAACTGCAGCCAGGGTTGCGATTATGTCTCACATTACTTACAACAGAGTTATGATTTTATTCTGAGTATGATGGGGAGAGGATCTTCTCAGGGAGGCCTTTCTTGTTGAGGAAGCACTTTCAATGTTTATATAAACTATAAAAAGATTGAAGAGCAGGCCTTACCTGTTTCTTCCCAATATTATATATATATATATATATATATATATATATATATATATATATATATATATAGAGAGAGAGAGAGAGAGAGAGAGAGAGAGAGAGAGAGAGCTTAGGGTTATGTAAATCCCTCTTTCTTCCCCAGCACTTACCTCTGTATCTATCTCTCTGTTTGTCTATCTATTATCTATCTATCTATCTATCTATCTATCTATCTATCTATCTATCATCATCATCTATTTGCATTTTGCTTATTCATCTTGCTGGCATTTTAAGAGCATCACATTCACTGTCGTGTAGAAGATGAACACTAAGGTTGGACACAGTGGAGGTGTGATGGGGAAGGGAGGAGTGAAGACCAGTTAGGAGGTGTTTACAAACTACAGTAGGAAACAATGGCTTGGGTTAGAGGCATGGACGGTAGTAGAGTTGATGAGATAAGCATTTTAGCTTGAGTCCCAGGGAAGTGGTATGGACAGAGATGCCAGGAGAGGTAAAAGGATTGTACGGATGAAATTACCCCTGATATGCCTATTTGACAACAAAATCTAGATGCGGAATATGTAGTTGGACAAATAAGCCTAGGAGAGAGTCCTGGCAGGTGACGTAGATTTGATTGTCTTCATCATAAAGATTGATTTTAAAGTAAAATAATATCTCATAGGGAATCAGAGTGGTTAGAAACTATATCCCAGGACTAAGCCTTAGACTTTCAGTGTTTGGGAGGAAAAGTGGGGAAATTCAACAAAGGCAATTGAGAAAAAGGAGCCAGTGACTTAGGAGGGCCCAGTGGAGTGTAGTCTCTCTTGAAAGTCAAGTATAAAAATGTTTCAAGAAAGAGGAAGTATTTTATGTCAAAAGCTGCTGAGAGGTCAAATAAGATGGCACTATAAGATGACTTAAGTTAAAATTTTCCATTGGATTTGGCAATATTGAACTCTCTGGTCTGTGAGCAGTTTATGGAGTGGTGGGGAGAGATAGAGCCTTAATGCTGTATATATTAGTCTTCTTGTTGTGGTAAGAATTGAACATAACCTTATGGCTTAAAATGAGACAATTTATTAACTTATAGTTCTAGAGGTCAGAAGTTCAAAATGTGTCTTATGAGAATGCAATAGAACTGCATTCCTTCTTGAGACTCTAGAGTGGAATTTGTTTCTTTGTCTTTTCAACCTTCGGTCTGCCTACATTCCTTGATTCATGGACTCTTCCACCTTCAAATTTGTTGTACCCTTAAACCCTAAAATCTACTCTGGCAGTTATCTACTCTATACCAGGTCCACATTAGAAAGAGAAAACATGATGGCCCACAATGACCAGAAAGTGGTAATGGTAAAACAAAACAAAACAAAACAAAAAAACAAAAAAACAAAAACAAAAAACAAAAAACGAACAAACAAACAAAAAAAAACTTGTCATGTGGCTCTGGCCAGAGTAGAGATACACTAGTTAAGACAATGAAAGGATGCTTCAATATTGTACCACTAGAAAGACCCTTTTTCAGAACATTGTTCTGAAGCTCCTGAGCAAGAATGAAAATGGAATCATTTGCAGCACACAGATATTTACTTGGATATTTTTTCAATTTAATCACTACAGTGTTATTTATGGATTATCATTTTGGTTAAAACACTTTCTAGCTGTCCCTTTATTCATTCCATTTGCTTCTTACTCTAAGATGGGCTAAACACCCCCAAAGGCATTCACCCAGGAAACGAAGAGAACTAAATGAATGCTTAAAGCTCAGCAATTAAACTAGAAGCTAACTTGGAATTAAGAAACAGAATTAGCTGAGTAAGGACAATAAAGGCATCTTGCCCCTCAGGAAGTCTTAAGGTAAATAGAGGAGATTCTGATAATGAGTTGCCAAAGGATTACCAATTCCTTTAAGATTTTATATAACTAGAACAAAGCATGCATAGTGCCTGCTTTCTTCAGTTCTTGAAAACAGGAATTAAAATGGTGAAAGTATATCTTCTATTTTTTAAAAAATTCCAATTCAGAGAACTTCCAATGTGTGCTGAAAAGTAGCTTGCTTTTACTAGTATATTTTTATTATCTCAATATCCAGCCTCCTTTTTAAATAGGAGAATAACAGTAAAAAATACATCCCAACTTCAAAATCAAGGTCAAAAGTGTAATGATCAAGAAAAAATATACCCTGTCTCCTAAGAAGTTACTAGGAATTGAATAGTTGAAATCATTCGGTGCCCCAGAGGGTTTGCTAGTGGGTCTCCTCCCCTCCTGTGTGATGTAATGAATCCTCACTTCTATGGCAACCATGTGTAATACTACCAACGGCAAGAATGACATTTGCTGGAGAACAACCAGGATGGAGGAACTCATTACTGAAGATCCAAAACCCCCCTGAAATTTCAAGAGAAAAAAAATCAAATCTAAGTGCATAGAAAAAAGCTAAAATCCTGTGATCTCAGAATAGAAATGAAAATGTCTAAGAGCTGCCCAGTGGGTGGGTGGGTGGGTGGGAGGGAGAGCCTTTCTGTGAGATTCAAATGGACATCATCCTCTTCCTGATTAGAGGGCAGCACAGAAGAGCCCCCACTGTGCCTCCCATTGCTATACAACCCAGACACTGACTGACAGCTGTGAAATCCCATCCTTGCCTTGAACAAGGAGCTGCTGACAGGCTTTTGACCAACCCCCATATTGCTTCCCTGGCCTCTTCATCTTCTCTGCCTGCAGAGCAGTCTTGTGGTTAAATGGGAATTTGAGTTTGTCCAAATCCTCCTACTCCCTCTCACCTCCATATTCTTGCGTTGCCAGCCAGTAGAAAATTTCTGCGTTTATCTGGTCGTCTTGATGGTGATTCCACTTGCCCAAAAATTATATACATGGATTCCTAGCTTTCGGATACTTTATGTCTAGTATTTTTAATCCTAAGCCCTGCCTTTATTCCTTTCTCCCAACCCAAGGGGCATGTTCATTTATACTGAGGTACTTGCTTTGCCAACTTCCTCCTAAATTTCACCAACTTGTCCAATCTATCACCATCCTTACTTACTAACTAGCTTCATCTTATTTCTATCTCCTTCACATATTTGCTAGATTCATCCATTTTCTCAAAAATTTTACACTATGGCAAAGCTAAAGCAAAGTGAGGAAGGAGTGTGAATAAAGGTTTGTTCAAAGTGGGGATCCTGTTTTTATGCTCTGTGCTTCTACACTGAGTGCCAAGTATATATCCACAGTGGACTGACAACTAAAAGTGCTCCATATGCTACTAAAGAGCATCTCCATTAACACAAAAATCTATAGGCATGTTGCTTCACACTCCACCCATCCACTCAGAGAACCAGTCTTTTAATTATGAGCGTTTAAAACAGAATGAAAACTGATGGTAGATAACAGGCCTCCACCAGTGGCAAGATGTCCTGGCCATTGCTTAAAAATGCTGTTTTTTTCTGTTACCTTAAGAACATAAGGCCGTAACAGACAATAATATGCTAATATTTCCTTTTTTCATCCATTTCAGGCTTGACAATAAATATTCTTTTGTAGCAGAGATTGGCAGAGATATTAAAATACTTAACCTATTAAATAGTATTTAATAAAAGTCTTTTGTCTCTAATCAGCTCCAGGAGTATAGTTTAAGGCTTATATGTAGGAACATTTTAATTATTATGCATACTTTTACTGACATATTTTAAAATACTTTGCTAACATAATAATGTCAGAGTTAGTAGCATAGAAATATCATGATGATCACGGGAATTGTAAGCCTGACAAAAAATAAAAAGGGTGCTTAAGAAGTACTTGCTGAGTGATATTTGACAGTTGGAATATTGAGTGCATGTACAATGGAAATGACACTTAATTGTGATGGCTTTTTTTGAGGTAGTAACTCTTTTTTGTATGGTACAGATAGCCCAAGACATTCCCAGATACAGGTCAACAGGAAATGAACCATCTAATTGTCAGATTGGGGTGAATGGAAACAAAATGTCTTAGTTCTTTGTCTAAGTTGCAGAAATTATAATCTTGGATATTTTCTACAAGTCAACATTTTATTTCATGAAAATAATTTACTTCAGTACTAGGAAATCCTCGATTCTGGCCACATTCCTGCCATTATCTTCTATGTAGTTTTGGAAAAGTTAATAGACCTCTCTGGATATTGGTCCCTTAAAATGGGTGTGTAAGCCTGGCAGTTGGGTTCAGTGGTTTAGCATCAACCTATGAACCAGTAAGTCTCAGTTTCATTCCTGGTCAAAGCACATGCTCAGGTTGTGGGCTCAACCCCTAGTAGGGGGCATTCAGGAGGCAGCTGAGCAGTGATTCTCTCTCATCATTGATATTTCCACCTCTTTCTCTTCCTCTATGAGATAAATAAAAACAAAATGGGTGGGTTAATTCTTAATTTTCAGCCATGTGATTAGGAGAAAATAAAATGTGTAGAGCATGAAGTTATATCAGTAATACTTAAGGATCTATGCCAAATTGTTGTCAACTTGAAATCACTATAATCCCTTCTCCATTCTGCTCTGTGTAAGAAGGGATGAGACTGGAACCACAAACAGCTCCTAGAAACCCTTTCTGCATGTGATTCCAGGTGAGAGTTACCCAGTAAGAGGCATTCTCATAAGCTGTTAAAAGAAAAGAAGAATCTATTTGTCTCTAGGGAGATATATAGCTGTGTTGGAAGATTACAGACACAGGGTTAGCAGCAGCTGCTCAACAAATATCTAGGAACCACACACTTTATACTACAAGTTGCTGAGATCCCAATGTTGGCAGTCCCCAGAGACTCGAGATTTGCTCCAGCTTCTGGGCCAGCTCCCTGGAATACCCCTTTTCCAGCAGAACTTTTCTGACTTTTACTGTCCTACCCTTTCCAACAGCTAGCTGCCTACGCTCTAAAAGCTTCCTCCTTGGAATGTTTTGATGGACTTTTGTGTTCCTGAGGCAATTATGACTGATACATGACCATAAAATTCCTGCCTCCTTCCAAATCATGCCCACAAATCCTGAAAAAAGAATCAAAATTCTGAGTGACTTCTGTTTCAGCCTGCAGAGTGGAACAGTAGCCTGAAATAAACAAACATTACAAGGCATCTACAATGTTTTAAATGTTTGACTTACTGATAAGAAAGTAATGGAAATTCCCCAAAACTAAAAGAAAACAGAAGTGGCCAATGAAGATAATGAGGTATAGGCAATATTTAAAGAGAGAATCACTGATTATTTCCTGGAATTTATGAAAAATTAATCCTCAAATTTAAGCAGTGCTCGAAAAAATGTCACATAGGATAAAGGGCAGACATCTAGCCACTTGTATGACACCACATACATTTATACAAAAAGAAGATCCAAGACACAACCAGATTAATAAGATGGTCCCCCAAAAAGAAATTACTGTTAGACTGATAGCTTATATTTCAATAGCAATAAAGAAGCCAGGAGATGATAGAATAATAGCTTCCAAGTACTGAACAAAAAAACCTGCCAACCTATTTACTCATTGAAAATATATAAAGACATTTTCTGACACAGGAAAACAGATTTGATCACTCACCAACCCTCCTGGTAAAGGGGAATGCTGGAGGGCATACTTCAAAAAGATCTCAGAAGGGAGAGCTGAGATATCAAAAGCAGTAGCAAGCAATTTTTTCAGCATATGGTGATTAGAAAAAGAATGAATTAAAATACTAGATGAAAATAGAATGTAAGTTGGGAGAGGCATTCTAAAGCTTCCTTGGATTGCTAGTGGACAGAGGCTAGAGACAATGACATATTAGCCACTACTAAGTTAAATAATAATTTTATAATGTCTAAAATAACAATATAGAACTGTAGTGTATGACTTCTGCATTAGTAGGAAGAGGAAAAACTGATGATAATTTGAATCCATGGTCAGAAGCTGTTTAAGGTGTAGAGAAAAGCATGGGAACAGGCCCTCATGTGGGTTAGATGCAAATCCAAGAAGACCTTTTGTGCAGGATTAAGTTTCTCCCCCCTAGAAATACTTATACTATTTTCAAAGGCACAAAGCTCTCAAGTTATGCAATAATCCCTAATTGGGCTATTCCAGTGAATCGTGCAGTACAAGCCTGTCAAACTCAAAGGCTAATACGGGCCAAAAAAAAAAAAGCTTCAATTTTCATAAAAACGTAAGTTTATTTTAATAGAGACATGCTGAATATAAAATGCTGAAATAAATGAGTAACTGTTAACATAAAAGAATAGAACATTTTAATAAAACTTAATATTTTTTCTTGAACATTAACTCACCAGACACTGAATAACTATACAAATTAATAAGCATAATACAAGTAAACCTATTTTCCTTGTTCTCTAAAAGCAAAATATTTCCTTTTGCACACACCAAACAAGTTAGTCCAAGACTAATCACATGGCAATCAGCTGCTAAAATATTCGCTGCCAGTATTAGTGGGGAGAAATGGTGTGCCTGTGCATAAGGCACATAAAGGAAATGAATGGACATGGTTATGGTAATCAGTCATTATAAGCATGCCATGACTGGTATCTAGTTCATTATTAATAATTAGGCATAACAGGATATTTAAAAATTAAGTTATAAAATTTTTATTAAGACATTTTTACATACTGTTATATTGGCTGGGCCATAAAACTATTAATTATGAGCCACATGTGGCCCATGGACCACAATTTTGACATGCTTGATGTAGTCAGATATGGGGCAGGTAGCAATATGGGAAGGTCAGAAAACATGTGAGAGGAAAATGTGAATTTTCTAAAGTACTAATTTCAAAGAAGTAGGCATAAACAAAGACAAATAATGATTAAGTAATTCATTTTGTTCATCCCTTTGTTTACACAAGAGCCCTGTTTCCTAAGGTTTATCCCACAGGCTACTATTGAATAATAGTAAATTGCGATTATAAATGAATTGGGTGATATGTTCTCTTTTCTAATCCTGATAGCTGTCCCTGTTGAGGAGGTTCTTAGAGTTTTCTGGCAATTAAGAAAAGGCTCTAGATCAGAAAGGGTTCTCTTGAGGTGATCAAATTGCCTGCCTTCCATGATAAGCAATGTAGCAACTAAGCACATTTTGATATTTCTTTATATTCTGATGCATACTGTTTATGTGTTTATATAGAATTAAAAGTTTCAGGATTGGGTTTTAATGTCCCTAGGATTGATTGATTTTTTTCTGGTTAATGTCAACATGGGTACTCAGCATACATACCTACAGAACAGCCTGGGCCTACTGGCCAAGGGAAGTGTGAAGTTCAAGTCCTAATTCTTAATTGAGATTTCCCCCACTGAGAGATTTAACCAAATACTCATCTCTCCCCCAAAATGCCTAATGACCCAAGATGAAGACTTTGCTAACATAGGTACTATTCCCCACCCCTCCCCCAATTTCCTGCTCCATTGAATTCTAGTAAGTTAGATTGAGCCTTATTGTCTCTTTCACTTAGAGCCTTTCTAGAAGCAAGAAGGCAGCTTGCTGCTAGGTCATTTTTCTGGGACCTCTTCTCTGGCATTGTCTTCTGAACTGGCTACTCTGTCAGAAGATGAAAGGAAAGACATAAAAAAGAGTATCTCTTCTTTCTATCACCTGAAACAGAGGTGAACCTCAAGTTATAACTTTATTTTTTCTGAGCTTTGCCCTGAATGTTACCAGGATTTGGGAGCTGAGGTGGGAGGTAGTTGTGGGGTTGGCTAGTTTCCTTCAGGGCAGATATTCAATCCACAAGAAAAAAAGTGCATGTCTCTCTCAATGGAACAGAACCTGAGACATTGCCCCGAACCCATGTGTATGATCCACACTTACTCTGTGCATTCCTCTTATTCTAGTCATCAGCTGTTTCCACACATCAGCCAATCCATGACTCCTATTTTGCACCCATGTTACTTCACTCTCAGAAGCATTCATCATGGTAGATCTCTCTGTCCTTGAAACTCTGCCTTTGGGCTCTACTGATAGCACATCTCTAACTGTCTACCTGATGTTGCTGTTATTGGCCTATCTCTGAGTCAACTTGTCTAGACATGGACATGTGACACTCACTGCCAAACCTGACCTGGCATGCTCCTTCTCAGGAAATGGAGCCACCATCCTCCCAATTGCTCAAGACAGAAACAAATGCTGGCATTGACCTTGTTGTCTCCCTCCATCCACCACTATTATATTCAATGTATTACCTAATCTTGTCCCTTTCACCTAAAAAATATGGAGTAAATATGTTCACTTTCTAGATCCACTGCTAATACCTGGGTGTCCACCTTTGCTTCTATGACACAATACCTCCACACTGACCTTCCTACTTCCATTCTCAGCTTTCTCCACACAGAAAAAAAAAGAAAAAAATATATATATATAGTTGTCCCTGGAACATCATGGGTTTGAACTGCTCCAGGCGACCTTTACACAATTTTTTTCAACAAATACCTATACTGTTCCAATCCATGGTTACAGAAGGCTGATTGTATGCACTGATCTATACCTTTTTATATGGGACTCTTGAGCATCCAAGAATTTTGGTATCTATAGGGGTCCTGGGACCAATCCCATATGGACACTATGGGACAACTAAGTTACTGGGGCATCAAAAATTATATGTGAACTTTTGTCTATGGGATATGAGGGGAGGTGTTGTGTCCCTAAACCTATGTTGCTTGAGGGTCAACTGTAAATAGGAAAATAGTCCTCCTCCATTATATTCTGCACTTTAAAAAAAATGACCAGCTTAAAAATGATCTTTTTAGACTGGCCTTCCCTGACTATCTTACTTAATGTCTCTTACTTAATGTCACTTTTCTTTTGAAACATATATTCCTATTTGTGTCCTTCATAGCATATGCCAAGATTGGTATCTAAGTCATTTTTTACTTGTTTACATAAAATATTGCTGATTAAACTATAGGCCTACAAGGGCAAGGACCATATTTTTTTGCCATTTAATCCCTAGCACCTAATGCAGACTGGCATGGGGTAGACACTTACTGAAGACAACTGTGTATAAGAATGAATGAAGTCTTTATCTCTTAACTATGGTAGTTTTTCTATGTCCTTGACTGTCACCAGAGTTCCTCATTAGGGGTAGAGTGGGATGTGCTGGGGCCAGAGAACAGTGAAGGTGAAGAGAAAGCCTTTAGCAGCCCTATCTCTAAAATCTGTGGCTGAGAATATATGCTTTGATATTTTGAGGTGATCTTTTGTATAGAAAGTTATGTGAGGAAATTTCAGGGAGAGTGTTGGCATCTTGAAATATCTATGGGGCTTTCAATTGTTACATTAAAAACATGCCATATTAGTGACTGATTTATGCTGAAAAAGAGGCAGAATCATGGTGATACCATTGCAACTAGCTAGTTATTAATGGTAAGAAAGGAGCAAAGATAAAAGACTAGGCATTATAGGCATGTGACCTGGGCAACTTCACCAGGAAACTGCCCAGGGAACCACTGGCCTACTCCCTGAAAAACTCTGGGGAAAGGGATCCAACAATGGGAAAACAGATGTATGCCCAGGTAAAGTTGGGGTGACATGGGGTGGTTAGTCACACCTGGGAATGAAGATCATTGGGCAGAATGGACATGGTCACTGCAAACACACAAAAATTTGGGAACACATAATTCCCTAAACAAAGGAGTTCTCTTGGCTCTCTTATGCTCTTGGCTTGCTTTAGGTCTCCTTGCATTTGCCCATGTTGCCCTGCAGAGCTCACATGCAATGGACTGATGGATTGAGGAAACACAAATTAAGCTGGCCTGATGCTAGATTGGGCTATGCAGACATAGAACAGAAATTTGACACTGGCTCTGACTTTAGCTCTACTAAAGCCCCAGCTACACTTCTTCTATGGAGGGACAAAGGGAAATAGAACTTTGGAAACTCCTTCCATGCGAGAGACTCAGAAAATTCTTTTTCTCAGGATATCACAAGAAATCTACCCCCACTAACAACTGGGGAGACAAGACCCTCTCACCTCTGTTAGCAATAGTATTGGCATGTATTTCGTTAAAGAAGAGATGATGTTTATTTTGATTTGTACTGTAGCTCAAGGATGGATGCTCTTTGGCAGAACTATTTCCAGGCTCACACTTGCCTCTGTGACCACCATTCTTAGATCTTTTTTTCTTTTCCTTTTTAAATATATTTTATTGATATTTTTACAGAGAGGAAGGGGGGGAGAGAGAGAGAGAGAGAGAGAGAGAGAGAGAGAGAGAGAGAGAAAGAGAGAGAGCTAGAAACATCAATGAGAGAGAAACATCGACCAGCTGCCTCTTGCACACCCGCTACTGGGGATGTGCCTGCAACCAATGTGCATGCCCTTAACCAGAATCGAACCCGGGACCTTTCAGTCCGCAGACCTATGCTCTACCACTGAGCCAAACCGGTTTCGGCAATTCTTAGATCTTAATTAGGCAACTGGGTACTCGTGTAACCAAAGAGAGTTCTAAAAGGCCACTGAATTAAGGAAAAATGGTGGCAAAGGCTGCAATGAAGAAGGAATGAAGACATCACCTCAGAGATAACTAGATGAAAGAAAGGTGGCCAAAGGAGAGTCAGTTAAAAACAGTTTCTTTCTATCTCTGTGAACTGTGTGAAAGGCCAATTATCCCCATTCTCTTCATTGCTGGGCTAGCATTGGCCCTGAGAGAGATACTTGATAATATCCAACCGATGGACAAAGAGGCTTGTAATGGGGTTCATTAGAGTATGTATGTGAAAAGTGAATCCAGGAATGTGGAACTCCATCAGTATTCTTTGGTGGCTGTCATAGAAACTAATATTTTAATAGTAAAATAGTAATCAAGAGTCTTCTTATTATGAGGGAAGAATAAAGAAAAAATCATAAATGCGGGGTGGGGGTTTCATTTCACTTAATAGGAACAGATTTTACCAGTGAAAATTCAGATTTGAAAGTTGAAAACAAAATAAAAACATTTGTGCTCTCCCTACCTTTCCCCCTCTCTCTCCCTTCAAATTCCCCCCTAAGTGTGGAAACTAAAAAGTGCATCATTTCAAAGAGGTATTCTGGAGAGCCCGCCTAGCATGAATTGGTTGGGAATAAAGCATGTGTGTTTTCGGTGTCTCTCTGAAAACACATCTAGGAACTCTTAAGAGCTACATTTTTGTGGTGAGAGGGAATTTTTTGACCTTTCAAAAAATTTTGCTTTGTTTTTCTTAAGAAGACCACAATAAGGAAGTGAGCCAAATTTCTTGGCAATAGGACAATTGTCTTAATGCCACAGGCTTGCATTCCCTGAAGTGTAGAGGGCTCTGAGCAAGCTAACTTATCATCCACTTGTCCTGCATGTAGGTTCCTCACTTTCACACTTACAAACTTGTCCAGATTTCCAACCACCCTTAGGTTTTGTGGAACAGATGGCAATGGTAGCCATGGAGACATCTCCATGTTAACCTCTTAGCTTCAAGGGGCTCTGTGGCCCAAGTCCAAGATTACTAGGAACAGGGCTTTGAAATCCAAAGATGCAGAGAACTGGATAAGAAATATGTGTGTCACCCTAGAAAGAAGAACAAGCAATGTGGGACACAAAAAGCAAACTCCTGTATGCTCACTACAGTGTGCTTATCTCTAAAACGGAGCTGGGGGGTTTGTACTTATGTCTTAATATGAACTTATGCATGGGTGGGGTCCCTCGGGGTGGCCTTTGGGATTGGGCCTCAATTTTCACCCCAGTCTTGCAGCCTCACAGCCTCACCTGGCACCCCGCCTGGTGCTGACCCCTCACCTGTTCCACCATCCTGCCGGTGGGGCAATTGATTGGGGCGGGGTCCCTCACAAGGCTCCCTTAATGCCTGGGAGCCCAGCAGCAGCCCCACCCCCCACCGCCTCCATTAATTGCCCCCTGTGGGGCAATTGGGGCTATCAGGCTCTCACTCACACCAGCCTTGGCCTGAGGCTGCCTGCTCACTTGCTCCACCATCTTGCCATGGTCCCACTCTCATTGGGGCCCGCTAGGGTTGGCAGTACCTCCACTGCTGCCAGCTGCCAGTGCTGAGTCATCGATGCTGCTCCCTGGTGGCCAGCACACATCATAGCCAGCGGTCAAACTCCTGGTTGGACAATTTGCATATTAGGCTTTTATTATATAGGATGCCTTTCCTTGACATTTGCTTATGTTTTTCTCAAAATATTCTCTTTCCTTCTTTACCTTACTGCCAGATTTTATGACCACTCCTTGTCAATTATATTTGCAACATGTTCTTCTTTTGGCTATCACTTAAATGAGAAATTCTCAATTGGGATTGATTTTGCTCTCCAGGGGACACTTGACAATATCTGGAAACCGTTTTGATTGTTACACCTGAGGGTGAGTGGGTGCTTCTGGCATCTACTAAGTAGAAACTAAGGATGCTCTAAACATCCTACAATGCACAGGTAGGTCCCACAATAAAGAATTATCTATTCTACAACATCAGTAGTGTGGAAGTTGACAAACTCTGGCTTAACTATTGCTTTTCTACAGTGTTTATTCTGAGATCCTTTATTCTTAATTCATACATTCTCTTAGGGTCCTCTCATCTACTGCCATGAATAAAAAAGTCATATCTATACTCTATTGGCTCCCAAATTTCTATCTTCAGCTAAATTTATCTTCTGAACACCAAACACATATCTACTATCCTGCTTAGCATCTCCAGTTTTATAGCCTACAGATAGCCTTTGGTTTTATTTATTCCAGTAAGAAAATAAAAAGGTTTATAATTGAAAAATTAATATGTACTACATGGTGATCTATTTTTAATAAAGGGGAATTACAATTAACTTTTATTTTGAAGGAACAAAACACAACTGAGTAACACTCTATGAGATAATAAGACACGGTTTTAGATGTCACAAAAGCTGTTGAGGAGAAACCCCTGAGTCTTTTTGGTCAGAGAGATTTTACCTGTGAGTGAAAGAGAAGTTGGTCTTTGCATTAAACAAAACCTTGTTCTCTTTCACTGTGGACTCCCCAGTGCTCAACCCAGACACCTGTTGTCTATCACTTCTAGAGCCTCCGTTATAATTCTTTAAAACTAGACTACACACAAGTTCAAATTCAATGTTTTTTGAGTTCCAGGACCATATCTTACATTCCTCTTAATTGCCTGGAGTGCTGAAACATAATCGCTTCTCATGAGAGATGTGATGGATATTGAAGGGGGACACTTCCCAAGCAAAACTTCTCTTTTTCCTTTACATATAAAGGATGTCCCTCTTTCAGTCATTTCCTCCTCTAGTGTTAAGACCCACATGGTGAGCTCATATAGCCTGACATATAGACTAACTCTGAATCAACCAATTATTTGCATTTGAGAAACTCACCAGTGAGCACCTGTCATTTGAGCACAGCAGTGGGTGAGTCCCTGTAGGAACTCCCTGGTGGGTCAGCAAGGGAAAGCTGGAGGCAGGAAGGAGAAAGGGTGGAAACTGGTCCATCATGGGATCGTCAGGTGGGGAGTTTGGAACTTTGCCCCAGAGCTTATGCTTACAGGATGCTTTCCTAAAATACTGTTATGTCCCAGGGAAACCAGCTGTCTACACATTCTGAGTCCTTTATTCACATTGTGGTAAGATATTTGAGAGGAAGGGATGGTGCCCTGAGAGATGGTGGCTCTAAAGCAAGAACAGATTCCCAAGCTTCCCAAACTTTCTTTCTTGAAAAGAACAGTCTTCGTCCTCCAACTTGGAGCAGCTTTCTAAAGAGCTGCCCATCTGTCTATGTCTTAAAAACAAGTCTCCATGTGTGCTATGTGCAGCCAGGCACAGAAGCACAGAGGAAGGGCAAATGACAGATTAATACTGGGGAGGGATATAAGAAGATATCGAGTAAAAACTGGGGGTTTTCCACCTGGCCAATTTCAGAATGGAGGGCCAGAGGTCAGTGGGTCCCAAGATTAACAAAGAACAGTCTTTACTGGCTACATATCTCCAAGCTTCTGCAGAGTTGTTGACTCCTGGATAGTGACTCCCCTTCAGAGTCTGCAATTTAGTTGCCATGACATGGGCACCCAAGGGGTGTTCCCAGGACCAGCCTGAAGCAGGACTGACTCTGTGACCCTGCTACTATGGACACAGCTGATGCGTGACTACCCATGCCATTTGAATTTGGACTGCAGCTGTTGTCTCCTCATACCAGCATACTGTATTATCTTCACCATCTATGCGAGCTCTCTCTCTCTCTCTCTCTCTCTCTCTCTCTCTCTCTCTCTCTCTCTCTCCTCTTGTGCCCATTCTATTTTTTCATTGATTCATTCACTAATGCTACAGATATTAAGTGGCCAGGGTAGGTTAAGCACCCTGCTAGGCACTGGAGATGAAATGGTGATAGCCCCAAGCTTCTTTGAATTGTTTCCATTAAAAGTTTGTCCAATATTAGGTGAATGCAGTTATATAATGCTATGAGGGGGATGAGCAGAGAGAGGTCCAGCCATGCCAGGAAAGGGCACCTGCTGGATGTTCAGATTCTGTCCAGGAGTCAGTGATATGTTTGCTTATCCCTGAAAGGTGAGAAGAAGGTGATGAGGGGTGAGAGAGGAGGGATGTGTCTATGTATCAGTGGTGAGAGAGGGTACTATGAATGGAGTGCAGAGTAATCAGGAGGTAAGGCTGGAATGTGGGCGTGAAAGTAAGACAGGACAGTTTACCAGTTCACTAGGGGCTCTATAAACCACATTAAATGCTTAATTTTACTTTGCAACATAAAAGTTCAAATGAAGAAAATCAATCAAAGAGCATTTATAAATCTGAGTTGGGAGGATGTCCTGAAAAAGTAAAGGAGAACTTTGACCTCAAAGTATAATTTAATTCAGAATAGAAGAAAAATTACATGAACTTCACAGGGTAAAAAATAAAGCTGAATATAATCAAGCACTACAGAGTCTAATGTAGACCAAAGAAGCTGTGGGGAGAACAGCAGAGTGAGCATCTCATACGAAGGAAGACAGGGTGTAATGTGGGTATAATGTGGATGCAACATGGGCCTTAGAGGTAACTGAAAGTTCTGGGCACTCAGCTTCAAGAGGCAGGAGGGTTTCTTCCATGAGAGCCTTTATCTTCAGTGAAAGGTTGTGAACATTACCACAGACTCTCTGTGTTCCTCTAAGCATTCAACGGCATTATCAACAGTGTGTAATATCTACACTCCCAGCTCTAAACACAATAAAATAATGGCTGTTGTCTGACTCACAAATGGGACAAACCCAAATAAAAACACTTGCGAAGAAAATAGCTTTTCTCGAGTCCATCTACTGCTCTGATCATTAGAAGGCTACATAATTATACATATTATCTCCCATTCAACAGATTGTGTTTTATTATTTTGTCTTGAGATTTTACAGTTTGTGGAACCAAGACCTCTGTGCTTGCGATGGGGACACAGTTGAGAGCACTGCCTACCATGACTTGATGTCCCTAAATAACATACAATCGTAGAAATTTATTTGAGATTTAATTAGGAGTATACAAAATTAATTTCCCTTACAAAAAATAACTGTGTACATTCCATCTTTCTTTTACTTGGGCTGTCAAGAAAGGTATTGCTAAATTTGAATCTCAATAATAGTGGACCAGAAGATCTCTGGTTGGTGTATTTGTGTTTCAGTGCTCTCCTGGGTCTTGATTTTCTTAAGTATCTTTTCATGTTAGTGTATGTGTTTTTTATTGTAAAGTGTCTCAAAGCTGGGATGGAAGGGAGAGAAGAATTAAAGAACTAATGGGTGTAAAAAAGAAATTCTGGGGAGGAAAATAGAATAAAATACAAGGATTAAAGAGAAAATTGGTTTGAGTTGAAAGGAGGGAGCCTTAAGATACTGTGGAAACTGGGAGAGAGATGGGACTAGAGAAGGAGTATTGGCAGGGGACAGAGGCAACAGGGAGCCACAGAAGGTTTTAGAGCAGGGAGTAGCAACATGAAATTTGCTAGAGTAGGTTAGTCAAATTGCAATGTTGAGTCTGTACCAAAATAAGGGAAACAAGGGAGGTGGTGCTGGGAAGATTAAAGAATAGAGAGTTATGAGAAGAATTTGAAGGAGAAAGCAAACCACATTCAGGTATAAGAAGTAAAGGAATGAGTTAGTGATTATAAAAGGTGTCTAAGGCTGTTATTATTGCCAATGAATTAAATTAGAGAGAGAGTTTAAATATTATAATATATATATATATATATATATATATATATATATATATATATATATATATATTGATTTCAAAGAGAAAGGAAAAGGGAGAGATAGAAACATCAATGATGAGAAAGAATGATCGGCTGCCTCTTGCACACCCCCTACTGGGGATTGGGCTCACAACCCAGACCCCAGACATGTGCCCTTGAGCAGAATGGAACCCAGGACCCTTCAGTCCTCAGGCTGATGCTCTCTCCACTGAGCCAAATCAACTAAGGCAAGAGAGAGGGATTTTGATGCTTTGCAGAGGGAGGGAGAGAGAGAAGAAGAGCAGAAAGAAGCAGATATACTAATACTTATGGTTGTAGAGTACTAAGATCCCAGATCTTTATTTTGTCTTATATTTACCTGAATAGAATCTAAATGGCCACTTCCTCACTAAGCTGGATGCCATCAAAGCCAACTAGCTTCATGGTAGAAGAATGCTGCTTTGAGATGTTGGCAAAACTACATATTAACCCCAGGGACAACAGTATAGGAAGTAAAACATCACTTAGAAACCCATCTTAGAAAATTCAGAAAGTTATCATTTAACCACCTATTCAATCCACACACAAGTTCATAAATAAGGGCATGCTTTTCTGCCGTGGCCCAATGGAGCACTTATTTCTCTTTCCAGGTCAGTAAAGACTATTTGTATTTCTTTCAATATTTTATTATAAAAAATGTCAAACATTAAGCAGAGTTTAAAGAATTTTACAGGGAACACCTGTATTACCCACCACTTAGTTTCTACTATTACTAGTTCACAGTGTTTTATTAGTGCACAATATTTGCTCTAGCACATGTATGCATCCATCTATCAACTCATCTTGTTTTGGTGCATTTTAGAGTAAACTGCAAACATTACTACTCCTCTGCAGTAAATAAAACTGTTGGTTTTTAACTTCTGTTTTTGAATATTTAGCAAGCTGGGCAGTGTCAGCTACCTAGGACTATGGGGGTCTAAGAGAAGCATGTGGCTCTTTGTGTGGTTGTTTTATCTTCCCAATCCCTCCTCCCAGGCATCTGAACATTGATTCTTTAATTAGAGTGGTGCCAGCCTATGCACTTGAATTCCTAGAAAGTGGAAAAGGGAATTTTTAAAAATCCAATTATCTTCTGAACTCTAGCATTTGAGACAGAAAAAAAAAGAAAAAAAAGACCCCTGCCGGTAGTGTAGGAGAGAGAGAGAGAGAGAGAGAGAGAGAGAGAGAGAGAGAGAGAGAGAGAAAGTCCTCCCCTAGAGACATAAGCAATTTAGCTTATATCTACATTTCAGGGTTGCCATATGTCAGATTGAAAGCAAAATTGCACCTTTAAGAACACAGGAACTGTGTTGAATATAGGTGGTTGGAGGCAGAAACTACAGTAAGAGAAGGTGCTAGGGAGCGAGGTAAAAGTTTTTAGCTGGCAAAAGGATGGTATTATAAAAACCAGAGATTGTGTTACAAGGATTTACAAAACAACTATTACTGCAGATAATTTTTAGGCTTAAGAAACATGATCCACAGAATAATGACACACCTAGTAAAATAGCATTCTATTAAGGTTAGTTTTGCCTCCGTTTTCATATCTGTTGTATTTACGTTTAAGTTTTAATTGATGTTTTGATCATGTGTTTGGCCCTGAGGAGATTGTGATGGCTTTCATTTTTAAAATAAATTAAAAAGTGACATATTTAATATACACTAAGCGAAAATATCCTCCTTTGCAAACCCAGAAATGAGATCTTGTTGGTGCAATAAAACTTGATTTAAAACTTGCTACCCATGAGCACCATAAACCGAAGACATCATCCTAGAGATTTAGGGAAAGGACATCAAATTGGGAAGAGGCAATAGAAGAATTAATTCTCGGATCCAAGTGTTGCCTGAATTGAGGAAGGAAGAAGACAGGTGCAAACATGAAGTGGGCAACATGCAAGTTCATTAGAAACAGCAATGAATGAGAAAGTCTCTCAATGACCAGTCCCAGAAGGTAGAAGCTGTTTTGTTTACCTTAGCCAACTAAACCCAACAGCTAGTTCAATAAGAAAGTGAAATGAGGAAAGAGACATAGATCATATTTTATTTATTTATGTATTTTTAAAAATATATTTTATTGATTTTTTACAAAGAGGAAGAGAGAGGAGGGATAGAGAATTAGAAACATCAATGAGAATCATCTATCAGCTGCCTCTTGCACACCCCCTACTGGGGATGTGCCCGCAACCAAGGTACATGCCCTTGACCCGGAATCGAACCTGGGACCTTTCAGTCCGCAGGCCAACACTCTATCCACTGAGCCATACCGGTTTTGGCTAGAGATCATATTTTAAATGTTACCTGATTTTAAAATGTTGAGGCTCCCTGAATTTCTCCCACTGCAGAAAATTAAGTGTTCTTGTTCTCCCAAGAATCTTAGAGGTAAGAGTGCGACCATCATAGCATATTGACTCAGTACTTGGAGCCTGTATGACAATGAGGAGCTGTCGGCTCCATGGGTTCTCTCAGTGATTAAACCTGGCCTCTTGCACAAGAGCCAGGCAAATGCATCCTATTGTTAGTTTAGCTTCATATACAGGGAAGCTTTTGTAGCAGCTATTTATCTACTGGTATGAGTTGAGTCAAAGTAAGTGCTCATTATTTTCCACATTGCCACTCATGTAACCTTGTAAGAATTTTCTATGGGCTGGTAAATTTTAGTACTTATCCACAAAGCTATTTTGCAACCAGGGACTCTAAATGGCAATTATTATACTAATGCTTAAATCAATATTTCATGCTTATAGTTCTGTCTCTAATATATCCAAATGGAAGTGGGCATTACACCAAGGACGGGAGAAAAGACATATTTTAGTAAAAAAAGGATGGGAAAAGAACAACACTGTCCTTTGAACCGTTGCTTTTAAAATGAGATATTTAAAGAAAACTCTACCAGAATGATGGCTTACTTGACAAGGAAAGATAGCTTCCTCCATCCTCTCTGTTTACACACACTATTGTTTCAGCCCATGGTGTTGTGTTTACTTTGGAAAGAAATATTTTACCCCCTCTGAGATAATTAATTTTTGTCAGCTTCACTGTTTATAAGGGAAACTGAGAAACTGTTAATTGAAATACAAAATGAGTCACTGTTTTCAGCAAATTTTTGGCAGCATTCTAATTTGTGTCAATCCCAGCCTAATTATTAGATTCTTTTGGAAGTAGAAAGCATATTTGATTTTTCTCTTACTGAATCATTTCTTCCTCTTAAAAAAACATGCTGCCTGACAAAGGTTATGTAATTTATATCAACATGAGGTGACATTCCAGTACATTTGAAATACCACAAGGTTTAGTGCGTCATGCTTGGCTCTTCACAGTAGCTAAATATTTAGAAAGCTCACAGAATGTGGTCTTCCTCTTCCCCTCATTTCTATCCCCTCATTTCTACACCCAGCCCAGGCAAAAACTGTGGTTCTTTTAAAGACCTTTTAGTAGGTATTAAGCCACAGTATATGGCCCATCACTAATGACATTACTGAAGTAAACTTCCCAGAGTCATCAGGGAGAATTCACTTGGAAATTAAATTGAATGTCACTTGCAAAGGGCAGGCTCCTAGAAGAGGTGACCAGTCATGCATCCCTGAGTTATCTGTTGTGAAAGCATTAATCACTGTGAACTCATTTTCTCCTAATGCAGACACACTGCATTGTTTCGCAGGAATTCTTTTCCAAATGATCATTAATGTAGAGAGCGGAAGCTGCTGCCAGTGGACAGTGCTAATAAAATCTGTCAGATCAATGTCCGGTATAATGGGACTGTTAATGGTTGCTAGCAGGGGTTGGATCTTTCCTGGCTGCTGCAGAATGAAGGCAGGTGGAGAGGCAGTGGCTTTGCTGGAAGGACAGCCCCATCTCTCACATCCTGAGGTGGCTTCTGGGGAAAAAAGCAGCATGTTCCTCACAGCATATCCAGGGCTCTAAGGCTGGGAGCACAGGCGCCAGCTGGGGGCTGAGGAGAGAGTCATGAGGTGACTGTGGGGACGGCTCTGTTACCACAGAGTAGTAGGGTGTATCCAGGCACTGGTGCTGTGGGCATCCTAGAACTTTGCCTCTCCTGCTCCACCTTGGGTCAACAATGAGAGAAGAACAGTATCGCAGTAAGTCTCCTGGGCCAAGGGGCCAGCCCTTTACATGCACTTATCTCAGTCCTTAGGGCAGCTCCCCTATCGCGTGTGCATTAGTTATTACCCCATTTCACAACCAAGTAAGCGGAAGTTCAGAAACTAGTCCAGGGCCAGATTCAAAAGTCATGCCTTTAAATATCATGTGCCTTTACTGGAGGGAGAGACACAGAAGCTGTAGCCTAAAATCAGACCAAAACAGGAGGCAAGGTGGGACCGTGCACCTGGCAGTCTTTCCATTTGCATATACAACCAGTCAGGAGGTTCAGGACCAGCTTGGGACAGATTATATAAAAGCTATGATTTGTACCAAAGGCTGTTTCTATAGGCTTTGCTACTAAAATGTAGGCACCCAGGGCCTTAAAGAGGCCTAACTGCTCTCTGTGCCACCCAACAGCAGCCTTGACTGGGTCCCCCAGGAGCCCTCTCTGCTCAGTAACACCCACGCTTAAGACTTGTTCCCTCTCATCCCAAAACTTGTCTTGTTTCCCATCATCTAAAGGTTTTTTGTAAAGTTTATCATTATGTTTTTAAGACTGTTTAAGTCTACATAATGGCTTGTCTCATAGAGGAGAGAGCACTGGAATAGGTTAGACTTTGTTGCTATGGCAAGCTCAAATTGTGTCATCTAAAGATTTTGATCTGACTGTACTGACTGGTCAGGTAAGGCAAGAGGAAGCTACTGCCTCCTGGGGCTGCCTCTGAGCACAAGCATAATGGGATGGACAGCAAAGGCCTTCCAGAGCATAGCTGGGCATGGGAGCGTGGTCATGCGAGCACTATGGCATTCCTAAGCTCTAGGGACTACTGTAACCAAGGTGCTGACATAGTTGCCTTGGGACTCAGGAATGGGAATGGGATGGAGTTTGCAGGAAAAGGCTATGGCTGCAAGAGGGATGACAGAGGAATGGCAGAAATGTAAAAACTGTAAAATGCTAACACTATCAGATATTCCCAATAAGCACAGAGTATGGCAGAAGGGCAAAATTTAATTCCCAGATCAGTCCCCACAACTAAGATGGGAGCAGGCCTCTGTAGTATTTCCACTTGAAAACATCACTATTACTAAAGGCTTATTTCCTTGATTGTTTTGAAAACATGTTAAGGGTTTGAAATATGTAAGAGAAGACAAATGGTTATGAAGGAGAGGGTTAAACAGGGAAGGAGTGGGGAGGACATAGAGGGTTTTGGAGGGAGTCTCTCACACACCCCACAACACCTATCCCATCAACAGGAAGGTTACATGGCATCAAGTGCAATGGGGATGCAGATATGGGCTAAGATGTGTTCTCTGGCCCACCAAGATCTTATAAATACACATCACAAGTGCTAGACTGCATGGCATAGGATATAAATGCAGTTAGATTGGGTGAGAGCAATTAGCAAAAGGAAAATTCAGAGACAGCATCATGGAAAATTGCATTAGGTGTGAGAGAACACAGATGAATGTGAATGCAGGGAGAAAAGACACATTTCACACAGTTGAAGAATGAGCGGAAGTGTGAAGGTGGGAGCAAGCACGCTGGGTACAAAGAAGAATGAAGGAAACAGCCTTGTTTCAGTGGAGGAGTGAGTGAGTGCGCACACATGTGTGTGATTGTGTGTGTGCAGGTATGCATGTGTATTAGGAGAGGAAAGCAGCAGGCAATAAGCAGGACAAGACTGGGCAACAAAACATTAAAAAGAACATTGGTAGCCAGACAAGTTTGGATCAGTATGATAAGCAAGAGAGAGCCACTGGAGGTCCTTGGAGCATGATCTCAGCCCAGTTTTGGAAAGTTTCCTCTGGTAGTTGTGGAAAAGTAGACTGGAGGGGGAAGAGAGAATTAGAAACACTAGGAAGCCAAGGCACTGACATAACTGCCATGTTTTCTCCTGCAGCACACGTTCATACTCCCCTTTTCCCTGGTTGAAGTCATGCTCAGGCCACACTGCTATCCAACGAAGAAGAAAGGACTCACCCTGTTGGCTGTCGCGAGTCTTGCTTACATTAGCAGGTAAGAATTGCAGGGAGAAAACCAGCTTAAGCTTGTCATTCAAACCTGTGAGGAATATTTCAGAAGCATACTGTTCTGTAAGACTGCCTTTATATTGAGTTAATGGGGATTTAGCCATCTTTAAGTTTTCAAGTAAAAATAATTTTGATTGTTTTTGATACTCGTGGACACATTACAGCAAAAGAATACACAGCTGGCACAACACACATACATATACACATGCAGCAAGTCACGAGTTCCTCTCTCCTCATGAAGAATTAATCATTGCAAAGCTACTACACATGTTACTTTTCCCGAGAAAATGTTGATCTTTGGTTCCACTTGCAATTAAGTGTTTGAATAGCTGAATGATCCAAGGCATCTAAATATAGTCCTTCTAAAAAGGCATGTGACAGTTGAGCATGCTAGGTGTGTTCCATTCCTGTTGCCTGCATCATTCTGGGTTTATTTGCATCAACATCTGGCACTAGAGCTCCTAGAGGGCATTTGGGCAATTGCCCAGGGGCTTGCAGAACAGCCTCGCTGGAGTCATGCAAGCTCATTTAAGCAGCTGCCCTAGATTTTATCATTCAACCACCTGGCAACACTAATTCTCAGAAATACTGCCCAGTGATCTGTAATCAAGGGAAAGTGCTTGGTCTTCCACCCCGTGAGTGGAAACTCCTTTCCATTTTAGAGCCTTCTCATCCACTCCATGCTTTTGCTTTACTGAAAGATGCATGCCAAGTATAATGCCTGCATATCAGAAGCTAATCATGATGTTTCTTCTCTAGTCTAGACTCACATGTTCTACTCATATCTGACAGGCTGGGCAATCCCCCAATCCCTATGTAGGGAAAAGTTTAATGGGACACCGTGCTCTGTCAGAAACAAAAGCCATAAAGAAAACACATTCCACAGGGGCTTGGACTCTCAGGGACTGCTCCTTGGGCTTCACGAGTCTTTGTCTTAGAGCAAGTGACCTTCATGCCAGAACTCAGATGATGGTTCCTTCCTTATCTTTCTTTCCCTTTTGTGAAGCCTGCTCCTCCCACCCTTATACCCTCTTTCCCTGAGTACTCAAAGTCTTCCTTGCTTCTCATGCTTTAAAAGAAAGTGCTTAGTCAATCTACCCCAAGATTCCAGTGATCTACACTGTCCTCCAGCCTGGGGCCTTTGCATTTTAACAAAGGTCATTTTAGAGAATAATGCTTAAATTGAGGACCTACTGGTAGCTGATGTTGGGAGCCCTGTACTGGGAAGGGTTCTTCTCAGGCCCTACAAAAAGAAAAATTATATTAGAACTCATTGATATCAGCCAATAGCATGAGAATGTAGAATAACAGAATATATTCCATGTATTTGCCAAATTTGCCTTGACTTAAAGGAATAAACCCCTAAAGACAGAAGTCTTGAGACCCAGGATGGGGTAAGAGTATATATCCATAATGGTATGTCTGTTGTATGTGCTGGGAAGAAGGAGGGCAGTAGCTGGTTGATTATATATATATATATATATATATATATATATATATATATATTTCTATACTCTGCTTTCTTTGGTTTGCTTTGTTTGGTTTGGTGGACTTTAATCTTATTTACTCTTTCTTGCCAAGTATAAATTCTGCAGTTCACATATAAGATAGTACTTTTGATCTATTAACTTTTTCTACCTAAGAAATTGGAAGTTGATCACTGATCCTCAAGTCTGACCCTTGGTATTTTCCTCCTCAGAAACCAAGAACACACAAGAGCATCATGGCCTAGCTAGCATTTGGGGGGAAATTGCAGTGGTCATAAAAGATGAGAAACAGTAGTCAAGAGGGCTTGGCTTGTTGGTACCTGGCATGTGTTCCGACAATGCAGGGTACTGGACAGTTGGGGGGAAGAGGTGCAACAAGATGGGGGTCAAGTGTGAGTACCTCATTCAGTTTTCACTGTGCTGAGTTACCAAGGACATAGGAATGTACAAGATACTGTGCTGCCTCTCAGGGGTTTCTGGGAGAGAAGAAAGTACACACACAGTGGGAAAACAGGATGAGGAGACTGTAATAGGGGCAAGCACAGGGCATTGTGGGATGCTGAGGACTGTCTTCTTAAGAAAAGAATGTGTAAGATGAGGCCCAAATAATGAGTAGGATGAGTAGGAATAAGTCAGAAAAGGCATAGGAAAGACCTTCAGGCAGAGGGATCACATCTGTGAAGGGCTGAAGGAGCTGAGGGTGTGGCTGAATTGCAGGGCAGGGTAAAACTAGATCATGAATTCACATCAATGAGTTTGGACTTTTAAACCAGACGGATTTTCTGTGGAAAATGTTTTAAGCAGAGGAATGAAATGATATGGCTTATGTAAGAAAGATGGTTAAAAAGTTTATTTTGGCTGGAGTGTGAAAATTAAAGAGAAAAGCACTGGGAGACCAGTTGGTAGCATTTGTGAGCCTTGGTAGTAGCCAGTTGATGACAATATCAGTCAATTTCAAATATAATTAGAGAAGGTGGGCAGGATAAGGAGACTTAGAGACCACCTAGCATTGGATACCTGAAGCCTCAGTGGGTTCAATGACATGCCCAAGGTCATAGGGGCAGGGGAATTCAAAGTTGGGACTTAGATGCAGGTCTATTTTAAAATCCAGTTTTCTTTCCACTCTATTCACATGGCCAGGTATTTGTTCAGCTCACTGCATGTGCAAAACATATTCCACTAGGTGCTGCAAAAAAGTTTAACATGGGTATGCAAAAAAGCTTAACATGGTCCCTACTGTCTAAAAGCTTTCATGATGTAGTGTCCAGAACTGTGCTTGTGATGGAAAAGTGATGCAATGGAGCAAGTGGGAGGAAGCACCAGCAGAAATGTGACTGGATGCACCCAGTGATTTGGGTTTTGGACCTCCTTATTAACGAAGCAGTAAATCAGCATTTGGTCCATCAGTCCCCTTTAGTCCTAGACTATATCAAATGCGCCTGTATGTGGCCATGTTATGCTGCACCACTGACTGAAGCTTCCCTATTTCTGTCCATTCCTCGGGTAAGGCAGTTCAGACTCTTTGCTGCCTGCTGTCTCCACCCTTACGCAATGCTCAGAGGCCCATGAACCTTCAAAGCCACAGGTGGCCATCAACAAGCTCCACAAACTGTGGATATCCATGGAGATGTTTTGGGGAAGTGGCTGTGGGTCAGCTGTTAGGCGTGCCTGTTTGGATGGTCAAATAGGGAAACGGTATAGCAGAAATGAGGTCAGGAATATGGGCCCAGGCCAGACAGAGCGTGAGAAACAAACACGAGTCAGAAAAATGGCAATAATTCTGAGCCAGGGAAGCATTTCACTGAAGAAATCACATCACAATGACCTAAAAATAATTGCCAAGACCGTGGGGACTGCCTTACATGTGGAACTTGCTTTTTGTTATTTTTCAGATTGCAAAACTGGAGGCTGGCCCCTACGTGGGGAAATAAAGCTTTGCAAAGTAGTAATAACTGCAAATCTTTCATTTCCTTTGGAAAGCATTAGTCACCTATAAACGTGGTAGCTCACTCACTCCTCCCTTCTCTCTCACCTCAGAATACCTCACCTAGCTCTCTCTGAGGCCGTGGCGGGAGAGGAACAGGAAAATAGAAATGTTCCTACTGCTGGCTCTTATTCATTCTCTTTTTGAACAAATATTTCCCCTAACACAAGGCTGGTCTTGCTGGGAAAAGCAACGTTATATAAGGCTAACCCAGCCTGTAGGGGATTTGTAGTTAATAAGGGGAGATGAGCTGTGCGCTCAAATTATAAGACACACAATGGGAAGTGATAAAATGTCAGAACAAATACAAGGTGCCAGAGAAACCTGGAGGAGGAAGTGGTTGTGTCTTGTTGGCCAGTGTGGAAAAGGTGTGCATTGGGTCTGGGAGATAAAGGATTGGCTGGATTGGAGCTTCAAAAAAATGGGAGAAAGTAGACAACACAGCATAGTCCCAAGGCCAAAGGAGAACAGTCACAGAACAATGGTCAGCAATTTGCTCTTACTGAAAGAAACTGATAGGGAATCACACTGGAACTGCCCTATTAAGGGCTTGTGGATAGCAGGCTAAAAGTAGAGACATGGTTTTTTAGACGATGTGAGATTTGATTGTCACTGTTGTTTATTTCTATGGCATGGAGGTGGGAGTGAGAATTATTAGTGACATGGCCAGAGAATTATGCTTTCAAAAGGTATTTTGACAAGAATAGTTAAGACATTCGAAGCAAAATAGAATAAAACAATATACAAATAAAATGTATCTTGAATATTCTTTCCATCTAGTTTAATCACCATGTTTTATTCTTTATCCATGGTTTTTTAATAGTCCCGATGTCATTCCAGGTCCAAATGCTCAAAGCACCTACCTCTATGGAGTTTTAATAATCCAATGAGTGCTCACACATGCCTTTGTGGTTCATAGTCCTGAAAACTGCTCTTCTATACAAACTGCAGAGCCACAACACCTAGTGTTCTGGGCCCAACATCACCTGGCTCTGCTTTAGGGTTAGTACTCCATCCCCATTGCTAACAATGCCACACTACTATTGCCCCTGTGATGGTAGAAATAGAACCATGCTGCTGACCACTGCCACAGCTACAGCTAGCCTTGAGGATATTACCACCTTGATGTTGGTAGACCGGAAATCTGCTTATGCCATAAGTATCCATGTTAGTGTGCAAGGTATTGCATGCACAGTGTGACTGTTGCACTGATATGCAGTTATAAGTCAGCCTTGGCAAAGATATTTGCAAAGTCACTTCTCAATAACAGTTTGTATGAGATGAAAGAGATGATTCCTTTCTTCTATACTGTACTTACTGAGGTGAAGACCACAGCTAAGCTTCCAGGGCACCTGGCTGGTTTAATAATCCTCTAAGTTCATGCAGCCATTTACACATACACACTTATTTATACTGACATCATATCCCCAGAATCCCTTAAAAACTGCCAGAGGGCTGGGCTAAGCTGAGTTTCAGGGTCAGCCACCTCGCCATATTGGCATGACCATACTCTTCTACTCCCACTAGTGCATTGTGTGAATTCTCTCCCAGAGACAGTTACCTGAAATATGACGTCCTGGGGCCATCTAGATACTGCATAGTCTTATAACCTCAAATTTTCATGGGGATCGGAATCTTAGCCCCATTTTTCCAACGGACTCCTTAGTTCTCTTGTAAATTAATATATGAAAGTAAATATAAAAATGCCACACAGATTCTCTTGTTATCAATGTTTGGGGCCCAGGCTAGCCAACATGAATATTGAAGAGGGGTGAGAATGAAGGGGTAGGAGAGGAAATGGCTATCTATGTTTCTCATCATACCTGTCCAAAATCAGTTCCTACTCAGCCAAAATGTCTGTTACAGAAATTATAAATAAGAACAACCTGAAGAGGGATACAACTGTACAAACAGGAATGAGGGATATACCTGAGATTCATTGTTGAAGTAACAGAAGGTTCTATGGATTGATTGGAACTTAGCAGGCAAATGAAAAGGAAAATATCAAGGTTAATTCTCAGAATTTTCAGCCAGCAGCCTGGAAAGATAGTGATTCCATTAATAGATGTAGAGAAGTTAGGAAATAAATAGTTTTGGGTATAAGTAAAAACTCAGTTTAAAATCCCATATCTAAGTATCATTTCAAAAGATTCTGATTAAATTGGTTCAGATATGTCCTGGGCATCAGAATCTTAAAGCCCCCAAGGCAATTTAATCATCAGTCAAGGCTGAGAACCACCTACTCAGAGAAACTTCCATTTGGTTAATCAAACCTGGCTGCAGAGATTCAGAGTTTAACCCTCCTGGTGAGATGAGATTTCTGGAGTAGTGAGAGGAGTGGGGGAAGGGAGAAGGAAGAGGGAAGAGAGGAGGAGAGAGAGAAGAGAAGGGGAGAAACATGGGAAGAGAATGCTGGGGAAATGTCCTCATCTA
This sequence comes from Vespertilio murinus, assembly GCA_963924515.1. NCBI lineage: Eukaryota > Metazoa > Chordata > Mammalia > Chiroptera > Vespertilionidae > Vespertilio > Vespertilio murinus. Next base: position 80,331,622 of record OZ004706.1, read on the forward strand.
AGGGACAGGAGGTGTAAAGGAGCAGCAAGGTAGCAAAGAATAATCAGATGGTAGAAAATCAGGAATGTACAAGAACCTCATGGTCCCTGAAGGGAAGAGGAAGCTTCAAGCCAGAAGGGAATGTTCCAGGGAGAGATTGCTAACAGTTTTAAATGCCATAAAGAGGTTGCCATCTCAACTTTCACTATTGCCAGCACTTTCTTTTTTAAAAAATATTTTTTTATTGATTTCAGAGAGGAAGGCAGGAGAGGGAGAGAAAGAGAGAGAGAACGAGAGAGAGAGAGAGAGAGAGAGAGAGAGAGAGAGAGAGAGAGATCATGAGAGATAATGATTAATCTACTGCCTCCTGCATGCCCCCTACTGGAGATCGAGCCTGCAACCCAGGCATGTGCCCTTGACCAGAATCGAATTCAGGACCCTTTAGTCCTTTGGCAGATGCTCTATCCACTGAGCTAAACCAGCTAGGGCAGTTGCTAGCACTTTCAACATCCAAGTAAACTGACACTTGAGCACCACAATTTCTTTTCATCCTATCTATTATCTATCTCTACATATATCTATTTATATACCTATTTATCTACTTACTTTTGCTTCACCTAAAATTTATTGAACGTTACAGATATCATGACAGGAATTTATTTTTTGAGACAATGGTAGAAATTCACAACTTAATGTTAAAAATAGATAAAATTTTTTGTAGCTATTAAAGCTAGAGGTTGTTTTAGTATGTCATTATTTATATTTGGCTAGGAGCATTTTGTATGGGATAAATAGAAAGTCTGAGAAGGTCGGTGAATTGAGGTGTGACAAGGGGATGGGTTTCATGAGCTGCAACAGACTAAAGCTCCATGCTAAGGAATCACCAGGTCACCCATTCTCAAGGACATTCTCATTGTGGGAATTCTGCTAATTTTTTTGAATTCACTTGCAAATGTAAATGCAGGCTATGCTTGCCTCTGGCCTTAGATGCAGACATGACCCTCTCACATGTTTATGTATGAAGTCAGCATGAAATGTGAGACAAGAGGGTCTTTATTCTATTTATTCTGCTGGGCTAGAAGAATATGACATGAGGGTTAACACTAAGAATTAAGATACTTAAAGCCCACAAAATTCATAGCTATCTACTAATCTCTAACCCATAGACTTCCACTATTTCCCTATTGATAAGACACAAAAAATATGCATTTCATGATAATCATTTGACGCTACAAGGTGAAGCGTCAAGGATGGGAAGACTGTAAGATTAATTTTGGCTATCAATGTGTGCTGCCCACCCCGGCTCACATAGAATTGCATGGAAGACAGTTCCAAAAGAACATAGATTATTGATATCTCAACTGAGGGTCAAAGCCATTGGCCTTTTCAAAGTATTAATAAAGTAAATGGCAGATTAACTAATTTGGAAGGCTCCTTGGTACATTTCCAAGTTTCAAAGGCTGTGGAGCTCTTGTTGGGTTGGGCAGTTGATAGCTGTCTAAAGCAGCCACAGTGGACAACAGTGGAAAAGGAACTAGAGGTGCTAATAGGGTCATCCAAACAGCCATTCATTTAAAAATATAAAGAACTGGCTGTGTTCCAGCACATAGGAAGCTGATGTGTATAACAGGCCTGACCCTTGTCTCACTAGCTTCCAGGCTAGTGAGAAAGAGTCAAATAAGCAACATGTTCATGGTAGAGGAAGCATGTGTTATAAGAACCTAATAGAAGGGAGTTAAAGGATATTCAGGAAATCTTTCCTAGAGAAATTGAATTTTAAGCTGAGCCTTAAAGCATGGGTATGATTCAGCCAGACCCAGAGCAAGAAGTATGTCCCAGGAGGTGAAAAGGTCAGAGATATTCCAAGCAGAGACAACAGCACGGGTGAAGGTCTAGAAACTGCAGACCTTGGTTAGTTCAAGAATTGCCTCTTAGCATAACCATTATGGCTTGTCGCGGTTTAGGTTCTTACAAGGGTATTTCTTGGATCACATGATCTCACATATCTAGAGAAAATAATGAACAACATAAACTGATGAACAAAAACAGACCTAGAGAAAGAGAAGCAGCAATCAGACTCTCAGACCTCAGAGGGAAAGTAGGGGAGGGTGGGGGTAAGGGGAAGAGATCAACCAAAGGACTTGTGTATGTGCATATGGGCCCCCTAGCCAGTGGACATGGACAACAGGAGGGGAGGGAGAGGTTTGGGATGGGAATGGGGCATAAGGACAATTATGTGATACCATAATCAATAAAAAATAAATTAAAATTAAAATAATTTAAAAAAACAATGAAATATAAAAAATAAATAAAATAAAATAAAATAAAATAAAATAAAATAAAATAAAATAAAATAAACAGAGAGGGCCCAGCCGGATGGGTGGCTCAGTAGTTGAGTGTCGACCCATGATCCAGGAGATCACGATTTGATTCCTGGTCAGGGCACATGCATGGGTTGCAGACTTGATCCCCAATGTGGGGTGTGCAGAAGGCAGAACATATCTTATCATTGATGTTTTTATCTAGCTTTCACTCTTTTTGAAATCAATTTAAAAAATAGAAATAATAATAATAACAATAATAATCCTATTTAATAAAAGGGTAATATGCAAATTAACCATCACTCCATCACAAAAAATGGTGGTACCAGTCCTCTCAGCCCCACCAGAGTCCCCCAGTCCCAGGGGTGGCCACTGAGAGTGGGGAAGGAGGGGTGAAATGCTTGTTTCGTCGCCCTAGGGAGAAGGCAAGCATTCCATGCCCAGCTGTGGATGGGCCTCTGGGCCACAGAGAGCCTCTGGGAAGTGGGTGTGGAGTGGCCAGGTCCCACTGAGAGCTACTGGTGCACAGATTCCTGAGCAGGGCTGCTACTACTACTACTACTACTACTACTACTACTACTACTACTATTACTACTACTACTACTACTACTACTATTAAAGAAACAGAAAGGGATTCAATATGGATGGACTGCAGATCTAAGGGTGGATGGATAGGCAGGGCAAGGTCAGGTGGGCTGGGTGAAAGAGCTTGGATATTTCCCTAAAGCAACAGGGATCCACTGGAATCAGGGGAGTGCCATGAACATATATCTCTTTTAGAAAGAGTATTGGATTACTCTTGGCCTAGGGTGCGGAAAGTGAATTAAAGGGAACAAGAAAGCCCAGTGAATAGATAATTACAGAAACCCAGGTGGGATGAAGATCATGAAATGAGTGCACTGGAGAAACATTTAGATATGATTTGATGGGATCTCACCTGGGGCTCAAAAAAAGCTGACACTGACTGAGACAGAGAATAATGGCATTCCGTTTTGGACTTCCTCCCTTCCTCCCTCTCTCCCTCCCTCCCTCCCTTCCTGTCTTTCCTTTCTTCTTTCCTCCCTCCTTCCTTCCATCCTTTCTTCCCTCTTTCCTGCTTTACCTCCCTCCCCTCTCCTTCCCTCCCTCCTTCTTTCCATCCCTCTCTCCCTTCCTCCCTCCCTCCATTCCTTCCTCCCTCCTTCCCTCACTCTGTCCCTCCCTCTCTTCTTCCCTCCCTTTCTTCACCTCCTCCCTTCCTCTCCTTTTCTCTTTCATGCCCCTCCCCTCCTTCTCTTCCTTTTCTCTCCCAGCTTCTCTCCTTCTCCATTTCTCTCTCCTTTGAACATATATTCAGGCAATCCATAAAGAAGCAATACCAACTGAGTGACAGCTCCTCACCCAGGCTTCTCTGCTGACTGCCCTTCATTAAATTACTGCATTCTTACCTGATATTCTATTTGCATTCTCATTACTTTTCTCGCTGTCAGTTACTTTCTTTGAACTTTTTCTGTGAAAAATACAGACTTTCTTATCTTACTTCAGAAACTTTCCTTCCAGAACCTTATGCTGAAAAAAACAAAAATGAAGTAAATAAACAGAAACTTTCCAGGCCTGTATAGCAATGTCGTTGTTTATAGACTATCTTATATAAATGTGCATGGGAACTAGCAAGCTCTAATTTTAAGTATATAAAGTAAACAAAGTGAACTAATCCTAATGTTTAGAATATATTCAGATGTCCTCATTGAGCCCAAACTCCTAACCCTAGCTCCTTGGGGCTGTCTACTTGTCACTCACACCTTCCAACAGTAGAATCCTGTGAATGTGCATCCCAGCACTCCATTCCTCCAGGAATCAAACCATGACCTCCTGGTTCATAGGTTGATGCTCAGCCACCAAGCCACACCACCAGGCCTGATGCCTCCTTAATTTTTTAAAAAATTGTGGTAAAATACACATAAATCTTTTCATTTTTAACCATTTTTATGTACATAGTTTTGTGGCATCAAGTTCATTCTCATTGTTGTGCAGCCATCACCACTGTCCATCTCCAGAACTTTTTGCTTCCCAAACTGAAAATTCTGTCCCCATTAAACAGTAACTTTCCATTTCCTCTCCCCAACCCAGCCACTGGCAACCACCATTCTGCTTTGTGTCTCTATGGATTTGATGACTTAGGTACCTCATAAGTGGAATCATATAATATTTATGACTGTCTTATTTCACTTAATATCCTCAAGTTTCATTCATGTTCTAGGATGTGTCAGAATCTCCTTCTTTCTCAAGGCCAAATATTCCATTGTGTGTAAATATACCATATTTTATTTAATCTGTCCATAGTTGGACTCTTGAGTTTCTTCTATGATCTAGCAATTGTGAATAATACTGCTAGGAGCATAAGTGTACAAGTATCAATTTGAGTCCTTGCTTTCAATTCTTTTGGGTACATATCCATAAGTAGAATTGCTGGATCGTACAGTAATTCTGTTTAACTTTTTTGTGTCTGTCATATTGTTTTCCACAGTAATCATACCATGTTACATACTCATCAATAGTGCACAAAGGTTCTAGCTTCTCCACATCCTCTACAACACTTAATATTTTCTGCTGTTTTTATAGTAGCCATTCTAATGGGTGTGAAAAGTTATCTCATTGCAGTTTTGATTTGCATTTCCCGAATGATTAATAATGTTATGGGGAAATGCAAATCTTTTCATGTGATTTTTATCCATTTACATATCTTTTTTGGAGAAATGCCTATTCAAATCGGGTGTCCATTTTTAATTAGGTTGTTTGTTGAGTTGTAGGAGTTTTTTATATCTTTTGGATATTAATTTCTTATCAGATATATGATTTGCCAACATTTTCCTCATTCCATAACTTCCATTTTCACTCTGTGGTACCCTTTGATGCACAGAGATGGCCCCTGAAATTTAATGTCTCATCCTAGTCCTGGCCCTGATATTAGTCCTTGTCTTGTCCACATGCATTTGACAAACTCCAAGTTTTGAAACAAGATGACACTTGGGTTTCTGAACGTTTACTTAAGCACAGAAATTCATTCTTCTACCTTTTTATAACTTGAAGTATCCAAATTTGAATATTGTTTATGAATCATAACCTAGTCTATCCTAGGTTATAGGAGATGAAATATAAGAAAGGTTTCTGTGCTATCCCCAGAGGAAATAAGTTTTTAAACTGTTATTAAATTACTGCAATATGCCAGGCAATGTTCTATTTTATGTGTTAACTCCCTTAATCCTTACACTGGCCTTATAAGGTGCATGATATTTGCACCCCCATTTTATACATGAGGGCAGGGGCAGAGATTGAATAAATTGTTGAAGGCAACATGACTAATAGGTGTCAGAACTGGGATTTGAATCATGGAAGCCTGGTTCCAGATTCTGTGCTCTAAACCAGTTATAAACTGTAGCTGATACATCATCTTCCCCATATTTAATTTTATGAGACTGACACACTGCCTACTATGAGGGCAACCTCCCCATATTTAATTTTAAAAGTTATTCCAGACGTTGGCATCTTCCGGTGCAGATGATTTCCAGAGAACTGAATTTTTTAGGCTTCACTTAAGACATTGTAACTCCTCTTTAGCATTTTTTCCCTTCTCTTGGCTTACAGAAATGATTTATATTCTATCCTCACATGAGCAAAATCTGAGCCTCCTGTAATTCCATCCATTCCTACTTAACACTCTATTCATGGCTATATCCAGGAAGTAAAATCAAGGTTGATAATGAAAATCAAGGGATATTGTGTTACAGCAATAATGTTCAATCTTTGTCTCTCCTACCCCAAAAGGCTTGGAGAGCTAATAGAAAGCAACACACAACTCAAGTACAGAAATACAAAGCCCACCTATCTGGCTGAGAGCCAGCAAATGGGTGCCATCATAGTAGGCTCGATATTTCAGCAGGTTATACCTCTCAGGGAAAGGAATGACTTATGTTCTCAAGTATTGTCTTTGACTAATGATATATTCAATGTCTTCCCACATTTTTTTTACCATCATTGAATTTGATAGATTAGATAAAATAGCCCAGGCCAGCCCATGAAATAGGATGTCTCATTGAATCAAGTCTATCTAGAAAAGACTCACTTCTGTAGGTTTTTGGAACACCTGAGCTATTGGGAAATATTCCCTATGACTTTTTTTTGTTTGTTTGTTTGCCTGGGATCCAGAATTCATTGATATTGAACAACATAAACTGATGAATAAAAACAGATCCAGAGGCAGAGAAGCATAGATCAGACCATCAAACCTCAGAGGAAAGGAAGGGGAATGTGGGGTCAGAGGGAGAGATCAACCTAATCAAAGGACATAGAACTAGGGGGGTATGAGTGAGGAGGTGGGGGGGGGCAATGGAGGGTTAAGGACACATATGTAGTACCTTAATCAATCAATCAATCAATCAATAAAATTTAGCTTTTCTTTCTACTGTCCTAATCACTGTGGCTTGTCATTTTCTGCAGGATCCTATGGATCTACTCTGAGACTGGTACGTGGGTGTATCCTGTGTTTGCCAAACTCAGCCCAGTGGGTCTAGCAGCCTTCTTTTTGCTCAGCTACATCTTCGTTGCCAGCATCTACCTACTTGGAGAGAAGCTCAACCACTCACAATGGGGTCAGTTTATTTCTATTTTACCTGCAGACTCTTCTTCCTTGTCCTCTCTCCATTCCTCCTAGAAACAAGATAAATTAGTTCAAAGCAGAAAGAAGTGACCTTGATGCTTGTGCCAAAGACTCAGATGGGTCTTATCAAGATAAGCAAAGGAAAAGCCTAGGGAAGTTCATACTTTCTTAAAGAACCCCATCAAATTATCTCCCCTCCTCCCATAAACCTTTAAGGCTAGAAATGATCTTTAGAGAATTTAGGACCCAGAGAGCAAGGTGTCACCAGGCTTGGCATTAAAAAAAGGATTCAGGGTCATCCTCCCTTAAGTAAGGGCTTGAAGGATACAATATGTTTAAATGTCAAGGTTTTTTGTTTGTTTTGCTTTGGTTTGGTTTGAAGGAAATGACCCTTTTAGCTCTTCCAACCTCAGCAGTGCCTTCTGGGATGAGTTCCCATCCCTTTCCCATTAGGTTGCTTTTCAACCTTTAGTGAAGCATATACCAGATAAGATCACATTCTGTACTTGAGATTGAAATTCTCATTTAGACACGGTCTTGGGCAATGTGAATATGTCAGCAAGTTAAGCTTTCTAATTATAGGTGGGTAGAACCATGTTGCTTCTTCATAAGAAAAAATAATCTTACTGTAGTTGACTTTAAAATGGAAAGTTTCATTTTCTTCCCTGTTTCCCCCACTACCCCAATGCCCAAAGTACTATTTTGTTGGAAAATTAACCACCAAAAAAGTAAAATTGCACAATACCCATGATTTTGTCACCATCCAAGAAGTACAGGAACTCTACCCTGATTTTTTATATAAGGAAGGCAAGAGTCACGTATAGTCCCCATGTCATACACCCAAATGCCATTCTGTTATATCAAAATAGAAGTGGCAGAAGTAGCATCTTCCACCCAATTTATGAACTGGTGTGAAAACATAAGCAGTGTATGAAAAACAAAAACAAACAAACAAACAACAACAACAACAAAAACCCACAACAGTCTCAGAAGGCTCAGTATAAAAAAGTATATTTCTGAGAGGATATTGGGGTCCTGGGTAAGCAATTTGTCTTTTTCACATGTTTTCTACTTGTGAAGAATTTAGCTGGTTAAGAAAGTCCCAAAGGTAATAACCTCCTTGAAAACACTTTAAAAAATTGAATACTAAAAATTAATCCCAACATCAGACTCCAAATCACAGGAAACTCCAAGGGGGGAAAAAAGTGTTAACATTTCAAATGTGTTGATATCTAATTCTAACTTATTTTGGCTCCTTGAAAATCAGGATAAAGATTTCTGATGCCTTCCCCAAATCTATCTTTATAAAAATAAAAGAAAGGAAGAAATAAATAAACCCATATAAAATCTGGCAGCTAAAAATGTACAGACCAAAAAAACTGAACATAGAGAACAATAACTTTTTTTAATCAAATGTATTTAGTTCAATAATGATTGATTTTTAAATTGTTAAACAGTGACTTTGAAACATCCATTGAATTAAAAAACAAAATTTTCACAATATTTAATATTGAGTCATTATTTTCAACACCAAGCTCTTTTTAATAAGCCTTGTTGCTTAAGTACTAGATCTAATTTTTCACTACAGTTAGGTCCCAATGAGCAAACAGGCAAGCATCACCATGTGGGCCTTCATTTACATGTGCATATATGAATGTTTATATGAGGGATAAACTATTATAACTGGATAGACTACTGTGTCTCTCCTCTCTCTAAATTTTTAACTTCTTAAAAATCGAACGAGTAAAAACTCACTCATGCTATATGGCATCAGAATAGGATCATAATGTGTTAAATTCTGAACGGATCTTAATTACAAATGGTTGAGTAGACATTAGAAGAGTAGATCACTTAAAATTCCAATGAAAATGAACAATTTTAGAATTGTCTAAAACTAAACAGAGCTATCTATGCAAACACATGTTCCCATGTTCTAGTGGGCTTAAAACACTCTAAGGCTTCCCTCAACTATATGACTTGTGTCAGTACCATTCGATTACCTCTAACTAGGGCAGCTGCACATCTCAATTGGGTTCTGGTTAATGCCTGCTGTGCCAATGGGCACATAGTATAATACTGTCTATGCTTGAGCAGTCAATTGTGTGGATCCTCTATCTTGGGTTCCTCTCCAAACCTTCTGTTCTGGATCTATGGGAACACCTCCTAAATAGCCACCTACTCTGTTCAAATCCAGGGCTAACCCTACTTTCTAATATCCTTCCACAGTCTGAGATTCCTTGAATGAGAACAGAAATTCAAAGGAGTGCATTGGTGACGCGGTGGGAAGCAGTGGTTAGGGAAAAAGTTCTACACCAGACTGCCTGGGTTCCTATTTTGTTTTTACCATTCACAGACCTGTAACACTGCAAAAAGACTTAATGTCATTTTGTTTCAGTTTTCTCTTGAGCATCATGAAGCCAATATTAGTACCCACCTCCTAGGATCCTGGAGAACTCTAAATGACTTTCGGTAGTGTTGAGAGCCAAGAACAGGGCCTGGCACATAGAATTAGTCACTATTGCTGTTAATCTCATTCTTCTCCAGCAAAAATCAGAAACCTTCCTGTTTCTATAGATGTTCCAATCCTCCCCTTATATTTGTTAATATAAATTACCAATTCCCCCAGGCAAGGCAATTAAAAGTACCGTAACAACCACCTAACTGAATGCAGTTAGATGGTGCAGTTCCTGAAGAACTTAATGAGTGAAATAGGAGATCAAGCAATTCAAGCTAGAATTGTTGAAATCTCTGCTTCTGAAATCCTGAAGCCAGTATGGTCCAATTGGGAGTCCTGAGCAATAAGCTGATTTATCTGGCCACATCTACTACACATGGGAGACCTGCCATTTTTGTTTGAAAGCCCATGACCATTCTCCTTACATCCTTGAAGGATATGTTCTGAGGCCTGAGATCATAATCCTTCCCCTCCTAAGGAAAGTTTAGGAAATGAAAAGTTCAATCTGGCCAAGTGACATGGTGATAGTATCTTAGGCAGAATGACATTAAAACCTTCATTTAATACTCTGCTCTAGAGCAATTTGTTGTTTTTTGTTCGTTTGTCTTAAAGGAGATTTTCATTGTTAAAAGCTGTTTAAAGGCCATCTAGTCTACCTTCTTGGTTTTTTACATGAAGAAATCATTTATAAAGACTGCCTTGCATGTTGTTGATCATTTCATAACAAAAAGATCTTATCATGACATTACTCTTTAAGTATTTCTAAAGCTTTTTTGTCTTTCTTGTCCTAACTTCTTCTCCCTAAATAGTCTACTCTAGATTATTCCTTATTCCTCTTCCTCTGCCTCTTTACCCTCAAGGTTTCTCCAGCCATCCTCAATTACATCTACTTCCTGCTACTTTTGCACTGTGACTGTACTTATTGGTGCTCAAATCTCATTTCTCTAACACCTCATATCCTTCTAACCATCTGCTTTTTGCCCTTTTCCAAGCCAACCTGCTGAAACGAGCGAGGCAAATATTCTTCAGATTTTTAATTTGAAGTCTAGCAGTAGCTTTTGTGGTTTTAGATACATAGATGTAAATCTTTGTGAAAAGTATGTTTTTACTTAGCTCATGTCCTGAATACTTGAATAATAAGATGTGTAATTATATATACTATCCATAGTGATATTGATTAAAAGAATGTTGTTGTTTTTTTTACCATGCCAGCAGAAAATGTTTGGATCTTGCAGAAGAACATTAAATGTTTGGCCTAAAATATCTCCACTCCTTGTACTATCTAATTAGGATAAAAAAGGACTAAAGTCAGGAGTGGACTTAACTCCCAAACTGCCAACTAGGAACTGTTCCACTCAGAAAAACTCCCATCAATGAAGAAAGGGGTGATAATAAACAACATAATTTCCCAATTATGTTGGGAATTCAGAGTTTGAAATCCATTTGGTGAACTTTGTTTGGATAAGATTATATGATCTATTATTAAGTCAACAGTTTCCTTATCTCTGGCACTATGGAAACATGGTAAGAGAGGAATTCTGAAGAAGCCTAGAAACTGCTCAGCCCCATGAGAATTCAAGACTAAGAACCCACCCCAACTTGTAGAAACAAAAAGAAAACATTATTTCTGTTATAACCACATCATGTAAGTCTCTACAGAATGAAATGACTATTGGAACTCCATGCAGATATACTTTTGGGGCCCGTGCCTTCTCTAGCACAGTGGTAGGTATGTGAGAATTCCTTAGTGCTCCATCTAGCTGCTTGGAGTTGGATGTGGGAGACTCTGGTCCACCTACTCTCTTCCCCCAGAGAAACTCCCACCACTACTTCCAATCCTGCTTCTGCTGCTTCTCTCTAAGCCTTCATATTCTGTTGTTTCTTAAATAAAGATGGAGTCTCCAATCCTTGGCACCTGGGGTTGAAGGAGTGAGGTTATGATTATAGTTAAACTCAAAGCACTGGAGGTTGGTAAACAATATAGGTAATGAAAGCTTTAGGAGCCCTCAGAATGACTACAAGGGGAACAAATTTGAAAAGTTTATATTGGCCAAGCCCTTGAACCTGAGGAAATAAATGTGTTATTTAGTTGAAAAGTTATTCATTAATAGCCCAAAGTATATACTTCAGAAAAGAGATTGTATTTGTACTTATAGAACTAATATAAATAGCCTAATTGGGGAGGAGATAATTTACACAAAAAAATAAATAGTAAGTGGAAGCATAAATGAAAAGAACAGGAACCCTGTAAAGCTGGATAAATTTGTAAGGCTTTGCTGGAGTGACTGGAAGTGGTCTGAACTGATGAGGATGACAAGAATAAGGATGAGCACTGTCCTTAAGAATGTGGAGAGACACCAATGCATGGATGGCCATGACAGCTGTTGTGATTAGGGGCTAGCTGTCCTAGAAAATCAGTGTGATGACCAGGCCATAGCAGGACTTTAAGTTATCAGTCACTAAAGCCTCTGAGAAGGGGCGTTCCAATGACATAAGTTAGGAAAAGATTTAGAGATTACTGTTAAGGATATAATTTAAGGGGGTGGGGGTCAGGATTTAAAGCCTGAAATTAGGAACATGAGGCTGCTGTGGTACTACAGAACCAGATCTAACAGGGCTCTAACTTCCAGAAGGAACAAGCAGAGACTGAGTTGAAAAGTTTTCAAAGTGGGATTGGTAGCATTTACCAATAGACAGGATAATGAGTTAGTAAAGTTTCAAAGCTTATGCAAAGATATATGATCATTAAATATGGAGGTAACAACTTGTTTGGGTAAATGGAAGTCATTCTAGTAGTCTAAGGCTATAATTTCAGCTGAATACAGACCCTTTAATGAGCTTATTAAAAACTAATCAATATGTAAGTACTTTTTCTTCCAGCTGATAAGTTGATTTAGTGAGAGGTCACAGAATGACCCCTAATTAGGTGAATATTCACTCTTGCATTTCCTCTCTAATTTGATGTGGTCTTTTTGTCTCCATATGCAAAGTTTCCAAGTTTGTTGATGGATTGTGTACAGCCCTGCGAACATGAGGCCAAAAGCAACAGCAATCATTGGCTCATGTTAGATAAATAGAACCACATGAAGTCCAAGGGCAGCATTGGTCAACTGGCTGGCTATGAGCTAAGCACCCACAGGGGACAGCAGAGTGGTTTCTTGCTGTTTTGATAGTGGTGGTATGTTTTTAGAACTCCTTGAAGGACATCCTTTCACCTTGGTAAAAGTCCTTGACTTTCCACTGCCTGAAGTCAGGGTGAATGTCAACCTACGTAAGAACCTGTCGGGGAAACCCTGAAGTCTGAAGTCTCTCTCTGTTCTTGTTTGCACAGGTGACATGAGGCAGCCAAAGAAGAAGAAGTGATTATATGCTGTTTTCCAAGAAAAGAAAGAAAACACAAGAGGGTGTTCTTTTTCCATCTTTTAGGTTTTATTTTTTTGTTTTGTTTATGTGGAGTGTGTGTGTGTGTGTGTGTGTGTGTGTGTGTGTGTGTGTAGTAAGGTGGTGGAGAAACATAGAAAAGTAAAAAAGACAGACAGCAATATTTAAATTAAGAATAGGGTATGTAGGTAGCTGAATCTGAGGACTCTTGGGTTTTAAAAGGCCATACAAAATTAACTCCTGCTGTCTCAGAATTTGTGACCTTTGTCTGAACTCTGTAGAGTATGGTCTGTGGTCAAAATCTGACCAGAAGCCAAAGAAACTCATAAACTCAGAGTTAGAGAATGTTTAGACAGAGAAAGAATTTAGATCATCCAAAATCTTCACTTTACAGAGGAGGTTGCCAAGAATGTAGATGAGAAGTTACCTGCATGAGGCCAAAGAATTAGTGTCAGAACTGAGTCAGGAGCTTTTGTCTCCCAAATCTTTTAACTTCCAATCCTGTGTCATGTTTTTAATAATCCTAACTTTCCTAAAAACAAGCATTTTCATAAGCTAGTTATTTTCATAGATTTCTTATCTATCCCCCCCCCTCAATCTAGACAGATGTGTAGGGAGATTCTACCTGATATGGTATAGTGGCAAATTATTTGGGGCAAAGATAAAATCAGTTATAAAAATATTAGGAAATCTTTCCCCCATGTGAGCAGCATCCAGGGCATGTCTAAACACTGAACATAATGACATTGTCAAAATCTCTTCCGTTAAAGTATTGATTAAGTTGTCAAATAAATGTACATTTTACTTGGGGAATAGTCTAAGTGGGAAGTGATATGATTATGGGGACTGCTGAGATTGCTTTGGGACAAAGTACTTTGCTAAGTTAGTTTATGATTTAACAAAGCTGATTGTCAGCAAGCACATTCATGAACCCTGCTTCAATTTTCCTAATGGAATTTTCCAGGTCTGTTTTTGTAAAGAAATACGTGGTGGCTAAAGATAGTCAAATCTAGTGGTGTGTCAAAGGCCCAGGGGCATTGAGGTGTGGGCACCAGAATAAATAGTACTTGAGCTTTACAACCAAACATGATACAAGAGAAATTTGGTAAAAATTGGTAAAACCGGGGAACACTTTGTCTGGGACCAAATTAAATATTAATTGTTACATAACTGACTATTGTGCAATATCTGTTCCAACTCTAGAAATGCCTCAAAAATACTTAGAGTGGTCTTGCAGGGTTGGGGAAGAGAACAGACTATACCACTAAGTCAGCAGTATAAGGGAAGACTAGGACAGACACCAGGAAACCTGCCTGATCCCTACTCCTCTACTTGCATATAAATAAGAGCCTCAAGTCCTTTTGGATTGAGCTGGGACACCCCCTCTTTTCCTATACCTGCTGCTTCTTGACTGCTTCAAGCACCTGGTCTCACAGGAGCCCAGAAGCAGTTGTCACAGTGGAAATTCCCCTAATCTGAAGCCTGCAGGGGATCACCCAAATTTTCCACACCCCAAAGATGACTCTGGCTGCATACTTCTCATAGTCATAGCAAGCTCTTGGCTGGAATGAGCCTGCAGATTTCCATTTGGGGCTTTACTGTCCCTAGAACCAAATTAAGCCTTGATTGCTACATGACTGGCCATTGTACAGTATCTATTCCAACACCAGAACTACCTCAGGTTCATTTCCTATTGAGCACATACACAAGCACACATGATTTCTTGGTGCTGCTGTAGCCTTGAAAAAGAACAGTAACAAAACACCCATGAGAACATTGATTAAATATTCATTAAAAGGTATGCAGTGCCCATATCAGGCTGTGTTAAACTATTAGTGTGTAAAAAAAACATACAAATGATTACATACCAGCAATAATATATTTTTAGAATTTAATTTTATTGTTTAAAGGATTACAAATAGTAGTACATATGTCTCCCCCGCCTTGACACCACCCCAGTCTCCCCTATCCCCCCTATACATGCTCTCACCCCCTTTCCCCCGAGTATCTTCCATCAATTGGTTATGCCTATATGTATTCATATAAGTCCTTTGGTTGAACTCTTACCTCCCTCTGCCATAGTCCTCTCCTACCTTCCCGCTGTAGTTTGACAGTCTGATGCTTCTTTGCCTCTGTATCTATTTTTGTTAATCAGTTTATAATATTCTTTATATTCCACAAATGAGCAAGATCATGTGGTATTTATCTTTCACTGACTGACTTATTTTATTTAGCATAATACTCTCCATTTCCATCCATGCTGTTGCAAATGGTAAGAATTCCTTCTTTTTTTTACAGCAGTGTAGTATTCCATTGTGTAGATGTACCAGTTTTTTAATCCACTCATTTGCTGATGGGCACTAAGGCTGTTTCCAAATCTTAGCTATTGTAAATTGTGCTGTTGTGAACACGGGGGCGCATATATCCAGCAATAATATTTGTATTGTGTCATGTAATTTATAACCACACTCACCTCCATGATCTTATTTTAGCCTCACAAAAATCTTAATTAGAAAATACATTATTGTTCTCATTTTACAAGTGAATATACTGAGTTTTTGATATTGGTATCCTGATAAATGTTTTAAAATCAAGACACAACTGAGCTAGTATGGCTCCGTTGGTTGGCTGTTGTCCTGTGCATCAGGAGGTTGCCAGTTTGATTCCCAGTTAAAGGCGTAATCCAGGGGTTTCGGGCTCCATCCCAGTGCAGGGTATGCAGGAGGCAGCCAATTGATGTTGTGCTCTCACATCAATGTCTCTCTCCCTCTTCCTTCCTCTTATCTAAAAAATCAATAAACTATTCTTAAAGAAAAAACACACAACTATCTGGAAAATTTTTAAGGTTCTTATTTATATTTTTTAATTCTATTCTTAAAGTAAAAACACACAACTATCTGGAAAATTTTTAAGGTTCTTATTTATATTTATAGAGTGTTTACACCATTTTCCTGGTGTAAACACTCTACCATGGCCTTTTCCAAGCTGTCAACAGGTCACTGAATGCAGAGTTGGGAAGAGATACGAACCACCAGTTGGTCCTTGTAAGCCTGTACAAGCTGACTTCAGTTCAGCGCTGGGTTCAGAGAAGGGAAAAGACAGGGCCAAGGCCACACAGATGGTTGATTCCTGAGCCAATCTTCCTTTTTATCCCAGAGCAAAGCAATAAATGGTCATCCCAAAGCCTTTATTTAAAAAGGCAAAAATGTATGTATATCTGCAAGGCTGGATAAAAAAAATAAAAGAGGTCAGGAGACCCCAACTTGGTGGAAACTCTCACCCATGCATGCAGGCAGAGGGAGCGACCCCCCTGCTCCAGGGACCTCACTGCTCCATCCCCATGTGCATGTTCTGGAGGCCTGTCTCACATGTGACGTTAATTTTGAATTTGGGGAGATTTATCTTGTTTGCCTAAACAAAACATTAGCTCTACCCACCCACCCCCCAGGAGAGTCATACATTTCTCAAGCTATTTCCAGCTCCTCTGCACCTCCTCGCAATGCTTGTCATAACAGGAAGTCAGTTTCATATACTGTAATAATCCCCAAACACATTGTGCCTGCACACGGGGAGTGTGCATGTGGGGGGAGGGGGGTGTTTGGGGAGGGGTGAAGAAGGAGCGAGGTGAGGCCAGGTCTCCCATCCCTAACCTGCTGTCCCCCTCAGAGGGCCAAGAGTCAGAAACCAGAATCCACATCCAGACATTGCTCTCTTTTCTCATGCAGTTGGCGGTTCTTCTTCTTCTTTTTTTTTCTTAAATAAAGCATTTGAGTAGGCAGCCAAGCCAGCCAGAACTGTTTATTTATAGCTGTGGATTTTCAATGCTGTATAAATTAGAAATCGTTGCTGAATGAGGCCCACGCCCACTCACACACGCGGGGCCGCTGTGGGTTAGTCCTTTCACAGAGCTTGACTATACACAGTATAAATGGGAGAAAATGACACGCTCGGAGTCAAATGATGGAGTCACAGCTAAACTGCAGAGCAGAAAACCAGCAATTATTTTTCCTCAGCACAATATGGGGAGGACGACAGGTGCAATTATCCAATATTATTTAACAGCACTGGTTTGCGGTATGGGGAGAAAATAAAGGTTTCCATGTCTTGGAGAGGAAAATAAGGGACAGAACCTGCCTCCTGGCTCCTGTCCCTGTGGATTAAGCTGTGTTATGTAAATTGAAACTGGCCAGGATTTCAAAAAGAAAACAGAACCACCCGGCTCCCTCACCTTCCTCCCAGAAGTTTGCAACTTGCGCCATTAGGATTTCTGAGAAAGGGCTCCTTGCCCTGGGGACCCTGAATATCATCCTGAGGCCGTGGCTCTGGGCAGGACTGTGAAGAAGCTGGGTTTGCTCAGATGCTGTCTCCGAGAGGGAACCTTCTCCTGCATTGGGTCTCCCTCCCTCTGTTGAATTAGGATGAGGCAAAAGAGACGGCGGCCCACAAGGAATAATTTTCATTTCTTGAATCAAGTATCTGGCTTTGGCACACTTTTCCTCCTATTCTTAAGCCTCTCCTTAAACTCTACCTAGAAATACCTCCTTATTCCTGCTACTATGGAATAAGTATGTTGTTCATTCCCCATTGCAGGCCATGTCAGTCCTACACAGCATTCCAACCCTCTCTCCTTTATCTCTCCTCTTGGCTTTTGTTTCCATAAGAGTATGGAATGCTGGGAAGAGCATAAGATTCAGAAGCTAACCATATGTGAATCCAAAACCCTGACTCCACACTCATAATTTATATAGAACTTAGGGAAAATAGTTGACTTTTCTGAGTCTTGGTGCCTTAAAGTCACAAGATAATACCTACCATAATAAAATACCACTATTTAAAGTGGTGACTGCATGTGCTTGGCATCCTGGATTCCCCATCCCACCCTGCTTAACTGAAAATTCCTCGAGGATATGGTCATATTGAGTTGTCTGTATCCCCCATAAAGCCTGCCTCCGCACCGTGAGAACATACAGAAAATGCTTATAGATGGACTCAAGGATACTTCCAGCTTATTGCCTATAAGCTTCCTCACCAAATAGCTTCCTGCTTTCCTAAAAGTTGGTATTCCCAACGTGAGACTCCCTATCTCACTTAAGATACTCTTTCCATCTTATATCCCAGAATCCTATTAACAACAATGGTAATCAAGTTATAGTCCATGGGACCCAACATGGAAAGCACATTGGTAAAATGGGACACAGAACAAATAAATTTTGATAAAGAGGAAAAGTACATGTAGAATGGCCTGGAGAATAATGGTTGCATGCAGGTGAACATCTAGAGTGTTACCCCAAGAACAGCATATGGGGTTTGAGGTTTCAAGTCAGGGAGACTGATGTTTAAAAGATAAATGGAGCAGGGGGAACACTGAAGACAAACCTTCTTTACATCAGAATTTATTTTCCTTCAGGTGCCTGCTCATTGCTTCCTTACAGATGATATCTGCTCTCATTAAGTCCTAGTCTAGTCTAACCCTTGCTTTATCATAATGGAAGCTTCCTCAGCCACTCCTATGGTGTGATCCTTTAGGAACCATGGGAAGGGTCTCTGCTTTTACTGCCATCCTATGTATCTTGTTAATGTAAAAAAAAAAATCTCTCACCAGGGGTAAATGGTAAAGCCTTCCATATGACATGGAGAGACAAATTTAGCATATAAATGATTATGACAGGGATGACCTATTTATTTATGTTCAATTTCCAATGAAAGATAGTTTGTGATTTAAAAGCAAGTATTAGTATAGTAGGTGGTATGCTTGGCAGAGTGAAAATGGGGATATTGTGAGGAAAAAGAACAGCTACAGAATGGGTGAGCTGCAGACTTTGAGGATAGACTTTGCCTCATTCACATTTTACCATGTATGCTGCCAAGAGAAGACTGGGTATGTATCTTGGCTCTCCAGACCTCCCTGGAGAGCTAATCTGTGGTTATCATGCCCAAAATAGAGCTAGACAGTGATCCTGGCCACTCAGGTCAATAAAATCTTGGATGCCTTTGGAGGAGTACTGAGAAGAGACACAGCTGTGACATGTCATTCTTTGTTTCCAGTCTTGATGGCCTGCTTGGTACTACAGGAATTTAAATTCATTTTTGGCTGGGGAGAGAAGTCAGTATTGGGCTGTCATCATTCTTGAGGAGAGGCAACAGAGCAAAGAAAGAATTTTGAATTCCATTGGCTCATGGAGAGACCTAGGATTGAACTTCCCCAAGATTCCTTCTTACCCAAACATCTTACTAACCAGTCTCAGAGCTACTGAAGTGTTAAAGAGAGACTGGCACTTATTAAAGGCACACTGTGTGCTGCATTAAAGGTAAAGAGTATATCTTATTCACCACTGTATCCTCCATGCATAGCACAATGCATAATACACAGTAGACTTTAAATGGTACACATTTGATGTTCAGGCAGATTTAAGTTAATGCTCCAATAACATGGCATTGGAACTCAAACCTAGATCTATCTGACCCCAATAGCTTCTACTCCAACAATGGCTTTTAATATTTCCTGATATCCTCAGAAATACATTTTACTTCTAGGTCCAGTAGAAATACACATACATACTTTTAATGTGTATGATATACTCCTTTATTTTATACCTTATTTTCTTCTATTGTTTGAAGTATATTGTGACAATTACATTGATTTTTTAATCCAATGATAGGGTTGCTACCAGTAAGTTGAACAACACTGCACTTCACCATACCATAGGATTCATTAAACAAGTAATTATAAAGTGCCTATTATGTGTTTGGCCGTGGCCATGTACATGCCTTAGCTTGAGAATAGGGACATGGTGGTCATCTTCCAGTTCATCTGCATTAGGATTTGAAATTTCCATCCTTTTACCCTGCAGCACTCTTGGGGATGCAGAACCAAGCCCTGATTTCCAGTTCATTCATTAGCAGCTGCTCTGCTGGATTGAGCTCCTTTGAGATGCTGACAGGAAGAAGAGGGGAAAAAACACTTCCTCTACAAGAGCTTGCAAACCTTCCGCTGAGGCTTAAGTCTGGTCTAAGCAGGTAGATTTGGTTACATTTTAGGGATTTGTTTTCACTCAGCACTTAATTTCATTATAACTTGAATTATGAAGTTAAGATGATGGAGATTTAGGAAAACAAGAACTATATGATTTTACCTTGCCAGAAATCTGGCACACAATTCTGAAAATTCTCAGTTTAGCCATGTTTTATTCCACTTAAACATTTTTAAACTACATGCTAAAATGTACTCACATTGTCATTTTATGTGCATGCATTAACTCAACTTTGCCAATTTTTAAAGTCATGTGATTAAATAAAATTATTTTTACTATAAAATAGATTGTATTGGCACTGCATGTTTTTTCTCTGCTAGACTTCCTGCCATCACGAGCTTTTAGTGCTCTCACATGTTGCCACACTAAAAGCAAGAGGCCAAGGGATCTATCTGTACCCAATTCATCAGTCTCCTGCAAAGCAATGTTGCTTTCTCACATCAAGAGAAAGAAGAGGCCTGCTGCAAAATACCCTTCCAACTCACAGATTAACTTCTATTGGGCCCACTGGGAAGCCATCTTAGACTCTGCAAGGAATCCAGAGATTACTTGAGTGATTGTCTAAACAATGGTGAAGGGGGACTTCTATGGGTATTCTAGTGTTTAATAAATGTGCATATGAATCTCAGTTCAGTGGCTGCTTATTGGGAAAGAGATTCAAAGCACCACTCCAGGGTGGGTCCCAAGAATGAGAGCCAGCAACGCTCTAAGCTATTTGTGTATGTGTCTGTATGTATTACAAATGATTGTGCTTTTGCTCTAACTGGTTTTCCCCAGTGGATAGAGTGTCAACCTGTGGACTGAAAGGTCCACAATTCCGGTCAAGGGCATGTACCTTGGTTGCGGGCACATCCCTAGTGGGGAGTGTGCAGGAGGCAGCTGAATCAATGTTTCTCTCTCATCGATGTTTCTAACTCTCTATTCCTCTCCCTCTCTGTAAAAAATTAAAACAAAAACAAAGGGTTGTGCTTACGCACCTGAGATCAAAAAGCAGTCAGCCCTTTTTCCCTGGTTGGTGAGTGAAGGTACCTATGGAGGACTTTGATTTTGACTTATTACCTTAATGCCCTTCTCCTTGCCCCCTTTTATACTCAATACTTGTCATTCCCCTTTATCTCACATGATTTCCTTTGAAAGACCCTGCAAGTTCCAGTGGCCTTTGTTCCTATTACAGAATATTATCAGACTAGGCTATTCACCCAATATCTAAATAATCTTATTAAAATTGAACTAAAACTTTATCATTACTAAATTTAATTATATTTACAATTTAAATTAATTTGTTATTGCAATAACCTATAAGTAGTATAGCTTTTTTTTTTTTTTTTAATCTTTATTGCTCAGATTATTACAATTGTTTCTCCTTTTTCTCCCCCATAGCTCCCTTCCACCTGATTCCCACCCCACCCTCTGCCCTTACCCCCTCCCCCCACTATTGTCCTCATCCATAGGTTATACAATTTTAATCCAGTCTCTTTCTGCACCCCACACCCCTTCACCCTGATAATTATCTATCCACTCCCTTTATTTGCCCCTAATTCTATTATATTCACCAGTTTATTCTATTCCTGAGATTTTTAATTAACTTGACCTTCTTCCTCTTCTTAAGTAACACCTTTCAGCATTTCATATAATACTGGTTTGGTGGTGATGAACTCCTTTAGCTTTTTCTTATCTGTGAAGCTCTTTATCTGCCCTTCAATTCTGAATGATAACTTTGCTGGATACAGTAATCTTGGTTGTAGGTTCTCCCTATTCATCACTTTGAATATTTCTTGCCACTCCCTTCTGGCCTGCATGGTTTCTGTTGAGAAATCAGCTGATAGTCGTATGGGTGCTCCCTTATAGGTAACCAACTGCTTTTCTCTTGCTGCTTGTAAGATCCTCTTTTTGTCTTTTACCCTTGGCATATTGATGATGATGTGTCGAGAAGAATTTTTCTTTGGATTCCTCTTGTTTGGGGTTCTGTAGGCTTCCTGTACTTGTAAGTCTATTTCTTTCACCAGGTGAGGGAAGTTTTCTGATATTATTTCTTCAAATATGTTTTCAGTATTTTGCACTCCCTCTTCTTCTGGCACCCCCATAATTCTGATGTTGGTGCGCTTGCAGTTGTCCCAGAGGCTCCTTACACTATCTTCAACTTTCTGGATCCTCTTTTCTTCTTCCTTCTCCAGTGGAGTGTCTTTTGGCTCTTTGACCTGATTCTTGTGTTCTTCCATTCTGCTGTTGGATCTCTGCATAATATTTTCCAATTTAGTCAGTTTATCTATACTTTTTAGTTGGGTCTCATGAAGTTTATCGAGCTTTTCTAGGATATTGTTGCATAACCTTAGAACCGTAGTTCTGAATTCTATATCCTCCATCTCTTTTGTTTGAGATCTATTTCCTTGTCTCGGCATTATCACTATTTTTCAGAGTTGGTAGGATGGCTTTGTGTGTTTGGTGTCCTATATAGCACAGTGGGTCAGCCTCCTCAGTTACCTGAGGTAGACACTCTTGGTGATCCCCTTTGTGGACTGCGTGCACAGCTTTGTTGTAGCTAAGTCTCTATTGTTGTGAATTGACCTTCAGGCCAATTGGATGTGGGTATCAGCTGTGTCTACTCTGGGATAACTTCTGTATTGGAGACAGTCTTATAGGATCAGACTTGAAAAACTGCAGAAACCTCTGCTCAGCTTGGATGGGGCGGAGTCTCAGGGCTGAACTGACAGTCTTGGCTTCTGCCCTGCCCTTGTGCGCTCGCTTGAGTTTCCACCTGACTGTCCCAGTTTCCCCAAGCAAGAGCGTGGGTGCCGCAGGGGCTCGCCCGGACTTGGGCTGGTCTCTGTAGTCTGGAGCTTCTGACTCCTTCCGCTACAGAGAGGCCGCCATCTTGTACATAGAGGCAGCGGCAGCCTCCGCGGTCAGACCTGGAGCTTCTGACTCCTTCCGCTACAGAGAGGCCGCCACCTTGTACAGAGAGGCGGCTGCAGCCTCCGCGGTCAGACCTGGAGCTTCTGACTCCTTCCGCTCTGGAGGGGCGGCGGTCAGACCTCAGCGCGGACTTGCTCGCGCGCGCGAGGCTGTAGACCCTGCAGACTGCGACTGCGGCTCCCGGTCCCCGGTCTCTGGGTCTCTGAGTCTCTGGGTGCCTTTCTCTGCAGTCCAGACTCCACCCGTATGAGCCTGGGACCACGGAATTTCAGCCGGGGCTGGGGTTCAGTACAGTCGGAAAGGGTTCCGTGCAATCGGGGATTCCTCCCCTCCCACCGCCAGGCAGGTATTCGGCGGCCGCGTGCGCGAGCGTCTCCCTACCTCAGTGCTTTTCGGCTCCCAGTCCGATCCGTGAGCCTCTCTCTTTCTTTCTAGTTGTAGCTATTCCACTCCGCCAGCTTTCCTGAGGTTTTGGTGAAGTCCTTTTTGATTTTAGTTGTTTTTTAAATTAAATTGTTGATGAGGCGGCAGCTTAGGAGACTGCCTAGGCCGCCATCTTGGATGTTCTCTCTAAGTAGTATAGCTTTTATGATCTGCATTGATTTCCTAGGACTAGCATAACAAAAGACCACAAACCAGGTTGCTTAAAAACAGCAGTTTGTCCTCTCACAGTTTTGGAGGCTAACAGTATGAATCAAGGTGTCAGCAGTACCATGCTCTCTCTGAAGGCCTAGGAAAGAATTCTTCCTCCTGATGGCTCATGATAATCCTTTGTACACATCACTCTCAGCTCTGCCTTTATCTTCATATGGATTCTACAATGTGTGCCTCTATGTCTCTTACCACAGAGGGAATCTGAGTCCAAATCCCTTTCTCTTATAAAGACACTAGTCATTGGTTTTAAGACCCAACCATAGTCTAGAATGTTTCATTCAAACCTGTCTACCATAAAGGTCTCCTCGCCTCCCAGTACACCTTTCTGGCTACAGGAGCAGTGGATGGTGCTTGTGGGAGAAGGACAAGGGGTCCTAGACTTAAATCCATCCACACAATAGGGACACCAGTTTCTCTTCCTCTGATGTTGGGGCAAAAGGAGGAATGGTTTTCTGTACCAGGCCCTTCAGTTGAATGAAGGAAAAGAAGGTTCAATTCCAATACACCTGCCATGACTCCTAGAGCAAGAACTCAGGGCCATGCAAGCCCATCTGATTACAGGCTTCTGTGATCTCTTGTGTCCCCTTTTTTGGGGCTCCCCCTTGATTTATAAAACTAAGGGAGATGATCACTTCTTGTTGAAATTACTATGAAAATGATAAAAATGATTCACTGATCACATATTCAAGACTCTATTTCTAAATAAAAGTCACATTCTGACTTTCTAGGTCATAAATTTTGGGGAGATGCTCTTCAACTCAGCATATTACCCCTATTTTACAAATGAAGATATTGAAGGTCAGAGGTCATTAGATATCAAATTTTAGCTTTTCATTTTTCTCACCTGTCTGTCTTAATTCAATCACCAACAATTTATACTACTGAGTGCCTACTACAAGGGCCACCTACATTTATTATTGCTAGACCTCCCTGAAAGGTAGATATTATTATTCCACATCCCTGAAAGGTAGATATTATTATTCCAAAGTTAAGGATGAAGAAACCAAGACTTAGTGAGATTAGTGGATTTTCTGAAGGAGAATTACCAAAGAAGAATGAAGCTCATGCCCAACATGGTCAGTTGGGGTGTGTTTTCCCTTTTCCTTATGCCACATAATTTCTTCAAATTACTGCTACTGTTTCCTTCATGATGTCTATAAAATAAACCCTTCCTTCTGCCTCCTCAAGGTCAAAATGTTAAACATGTTCATTTTAAGCCTTCTTAGGAAATATGGAAAGGATGCCGGCCCTGAAAAAAAAGAAAGAAAACGCATTATTTTGAAAAACCCTCTTTCTTGCTTTTGAAAGAGGACATACAGAAGGTGGAGAGACATATGAAAACATGCTCAAAGTCACTAATCATCCAAGAGATGCAAATCAAAACAACAATGAGATACCATCTCATACCTGTCATAACGGCTGTCATCAACAAATCAACAAACAACAAATGCTGGCAAGGATATGGAGAAAAAGGAACCCTCCTGCACTGCTGGTGGAAATACAGACTGGTGCAGCCACTGTGGAAGACAGTATGGTGTTTCCTCAAAAAGTTAAAAATGGAACTCCCATATGACCCAGTGATCCCACTTCTAGGAATATATCCCAAGAAACCAGAAACACCAATCAGAAAGGATATATGCACCCCTATGTTCATAGCAGCACAATTTACAAAAGCTAAGATTTGGAAACAGCCTAAGTGCCCATCAGCAAATGATCGGATTAAAAAACTGTGGTACATCTACCCAGTGGAATACTATGCCGCCATAAAAAGAAGTAACTTTTACCATTTGCAACAGCCTGAATAGAACTGAAGACTAACATAGACACTGGGGTGGTGGGGGCTTGCCCATGGGGGTGGGAATGGCTGGGGGGGGGCATCAAGTGGGGAAAAAGGAGACATATATAAAACTTTAGACAATAAAAACCAACAACAACATAAAACAACAATCCTTTTTCTTGAGCCCTCACAGCTTGGATGGACAAGAAAATGGGTTAAATGGACACTGGAGGATGATAATGCAAAGGGCTGCTGGCAGGGTGCATGGCAGAGCTATTCAGCTTTGTCTGCATGTTTAGAGTCACCTGGGGGATTATGAAAATACTTCTGCTCATATCCTTCTTCCAGAATGTTTGGATTTGGCTACAGATTAGGCACTGGGAGTTTGGAAGCACCTCTAGGTCTTTCTAATGCAGCCAACCTGGGAGAGCTACAACTTTCTTTCTCAGTTGCCTTCTTCAGCCCAGCCATCCTGATGTTTGGCATATTTGGTGGCATGACTGATGCCTGGTCCCTTTGGCTGCAAAACCAGAGGTGACTTTAAGGCAGAGTACAGAGCCTTCTGACTGGGTATTCTCACATCTACCTACACACCTCAGTTCACTTCCTGAGCACAGAAAAAGCCCAGACTAGAACATGGTGGGAGCTCCTTGTGGCTATTCTGCCAGCAGTCAGCCTTTAGATTAAACTGCAGCTTCAGTTCTCTTGGGTCTCCAGCCTGTAGCCCACCCTGAAAACCCTGAACTTGCCAGCCTCTTCAACACCATGAATGCATTCTTTAAGTTAAATCTATCAATCATACATGTATGTGCATGTGCCTTTGTGTGCGCGCGCACACACACACACACACACACACACACACACACACACACCCTGTGGGTTCTGTTTCTCTGGAGCACACTGACTAATGCTCTCTTCTACCTTCCCCTGGGTTTGCCCTCCAGCCCTGCTCGGCACCTGCCTTCACTCACTGGACTTCTGGATCATTTGCCTGCAGTCCCTGTGACTCATAGGCCTATAATAAGCCCTCTGCTTCCTTTTGCCAAAGTCTCTCTCTTTCCCTTCATTCAAGAATCTCCTGAAATCCCACATGTTCCAATCAAGGAAACAACAGTCTGCCCTCCCTCGGATGAGCTCATTCAGTGAACAGATTTCAGGAAGAAAGCATTAATGTGTGAGTGTTGCTTCAAAACTGTTCCACTCATGACCATGAGGGAACTTGGTGTTTCAAAATGCTGTGCCTTAACGATCGGGTTGCCCAGGGCGTTCATGTTTGGCAAATGTGCTAATGATGCTTATAAGGCCACGGTCTAGGGTGGGACTTTCTGATTGAGATACTGAAGACCACTGTCCTCTAAGGTTACAGATTTTACAAACATCCTCAACTACCATCCTGCTCAGGTAACACTGTCTATTAGGGGAGTCACTGCAAATCCATAATCATATGTCCATTTGACCTTGGGTCACTGTGTCTTACTCCTGGGAGCAAGACCCATTATTATATAAGCTCAGAACAAATGACCAATACATAAATTCCACAGCAAGGCACATAATCACTGATCTGGTGGCTCATTAACCTCATCTGAGTTTACCTGCAGGCCATTCCAGAGTCAGAGGCCATTAGTAGCTCATAGAATTTACTGCAAAAGAACGGGAAGGTTCTAATCACTGTCCAATCCACTGTGGTTGATGGACGGTTGCAGGGATACCACCTGCTGCCCTGTGATGTCTCTGCAACCACCATTACACCACATTCCCAGTGGGCATTGTAGGGGCTACAGAACACACTGCCTTAAAGCTCCATCAATGAACCACAGCTCCAAAGACCCCTGAACTGTTTGGGGAGAGGGTGGTAGCCAGAGGATGAAGAAGGCCTAAAGTATAAGCTCATATTATAGGGGCTACTGCAATGTCGGAAAGAGGGTGAGCTTTATAGGCAGACAAAATTCAGTTAGTCCCATTTACACAGCCTTGGCTGACTCATTCAACCATTCAGAGCTGGTTTTCTCATATATATATTTTGTGTGAAATACTTACCTTGCATTAGAATTACTGGAATATATGGATGGAATGTTATAATGGATCTGGAACACACAAGGATCTGGCAGTCAGCAAACATCACTTTCCTTGTCTGCTCTCTTAATTCAAGAGCGCTATTAATCCAATGAGGGGTATTTATAGGTTATCCTTTGTGAACCTGGTAGATTTAGTGTTAAATCAATGGACAAATAGCCAATGAGGCACAGGCAGTCAGAATAACTTATTGTCTGTGACTGTACAGAATCAGCAAGAGGGTCCCAATCATTCCCTGACTTGAAGCATAGTAATTGTGAGACAATTACATATGACCCAACAGAATAAAAAATGGGGAGAAGGCAATGAAAACTTGTAAATTTCATAGACTCGAGGAATCCTAGATTTTAGAACACTCTAAGTCTTCATAAAACACTAAAATTTCAACAAACAGCTGAAATCGGTTTGGCTCAGTGGATAGAGCATCGGCCTGTGGACTGAAAGGTCCCGGGTTCGATTCCGGTCAAGGGCACGTACCTTGGTTGCAGGCACATCCCCGGTAGGGAGTGTGCAAGAGGTAGCTGGTTGATGTATCCCTCTCATCAATGTTTCCAACTCTCTATCCCTCTCAATTCATCTCTGTGTAAAATCAATAAAATATATTTTAAAAAATAAAAAAATAAATTATTTAACATTTCAACAAACATCACATCAGGTAGGCTTACATTAAGGGAAGCAGCCCATAAAAACTCTTTCTTGCCACCTAAAATAGCATACCTCCCGAGCAGTCTTTGCATGACAAGGCACCAGAGATACATTCATTTTTTTTTAATTAACAAAAGATAAGGAGGCCATCCTTGACATTTGGAAATAAGAGTATTTAAAGCACATTTGCTGACTTTAAATTCTCTCGTTGTGTAATAAGATGACTTGGCAGAATGGTCTTACAATGGTAGCATACATTTAATGGGGTGGGAGAGAGCATTTATTCTCTTTTAGTCTTCAACTACACTTTTTTTTTAATTTCATGAATAATTCTAGGCCTACAATAAATGGAATGATGGGAGCCCTCTGGTGGCTAAACTGACTCTTTACTTTGAGATATTAAAACAAATGAACTTATGTTTTGCAAGTCCTATGCCTTGTTCCAATTAGCAACTTGCTGCAGGAACTACATATTTTCTCCACCTGTGCCTGTCACCCTCGGGTAAAAAGATGATGAGATATTTTATTTTCAGTCTCTTTGATGCTCATGCTCAGAAAATATCAGGGCAAGTATTTAATCTTTGCCCTGAAGGGCGAAGGGGAACACCCTACATTTTTAGAAATTTAATTTTCATACATTTATGTAACAAATATCTATTGAGCATCTACAACAAGTCAAACACCATACTAGGTTCTGTAAGAAATAAAAGGAAAATTAAAATATAATCTAATTGCAAGTAGTTTATGATAGTTCAGTACAGAAAGGAACAGCCTTGAATTTTTAAAAATGCAGTTTTTCTATAAACGTAATTGTCTTATCATGTACACTAGAGGCCCAGTGCATGAAATTCATACACTCAGGGGGGTCCCTCAGCCTGGCCTGCACTCTCTCACAGTATGGGACCCCTTGGGATTTTCTACCTGCCAGCTTAGGCTCGATTCCCTAGGGGATAGGGCCTAAGCTGGCAGACGGATATCCCTCTAGCAGTCTGGGACTATCACAGTCTGGGATCCCTCGATCCTTACTGCCTGCCTGCAGCGGAGGCCGGAGAAACTCCTGCCACTGCGGCTGGGCTTGCCATCTGTGAGATCAGCTTCTGGCTGAGCAGTGCTCTCCCTGTGGGAGTGCACTGACCACCAGGGAGCAGCACCTGTGTTGAGAATCTTCCCCTGGTGGTCAGTGCACGTCATAGTGACCAGTCGTTTTGCCATTCAGTCTATTTGCATATTAGGGTTTTATTAGATAGGATTAAATTTTCCTTGAAGCAATATGCTCTGAGGTTCTCTGCCTTCTATCCACTCTGGACTCTTCCTTCTCCCACTTGCCAATCCAGTTATTTATCATATCCTGCCAATTCTCTTTGTTTCTATTGACACGTGTTTAGATTAAGGCACCATTATTTTGGGTTCTTACAATATACTTTAAAAAACATTTTAAGATTATTTTGGGTGGATAATACATGCACACACTGTAAAATCAGTGTACAATAGTGCCTGCATAAAAAGTCTTTCTCATACTCTATCCTCTAGCCACCCAGTTCTCCTAGTCAAAGGCAACTATAATTCCAATCTCTTGCAGATGCTTCCACATACCAGAGATCATAATCACCTGGCCACTCAGTGTATGTTCTATATAATAAAAGGCTAATATGAAAATTGTCCCCTCAACCAGAAGTTCAACCAGCAGGCAGGCGCATGTCCTCTCCCCCTGGCCAGGCTTGTGGGACCCCACCCATGCACAAATTCATGCCTCTAAAAAAAAAAAAATATATATATATATATATATATATATATATATATATATATACACACACACACACACACACTAATAATAGAGTAATATGCAAACTAACCATCACTCTGCCACACAAGCCACACCAGTCAGCCACACCCAATCAGCCACTCAGAGTGAGTATGCAAATTAATCCAACAAAGATAAAGGGTAATTTGCATACATGGAGGGAGAGAGGAGTGAAGACTGAAGACAGCATAGAAGGAAGAGGGAGGGAAATTGGAAAGCAAGGCGACTGCGGATGCTGGAGGGAAAGCTTTGGCAGCGCATGTGGGGCTGGGTGGGGCAACATGTGCAGCAGCAGCGCACACAGCCACAAAAACAGCGGCAGTGGGGGCAGCAGGCACAGTGGATCGGGTAGGCAGGGTGCAGCACCCATGGCCCCAGAAGCAGTGGCTGTAGAGGCAGCAGCAGCGGTGGGCATGTGGGGCGAGGTGCGCTTCGGTGATGGCAGCGTGAGAGGCCCTGGAAATGGTGGCGGAGGTGGCCACTGGCATGGTGGGGCAGACCCGCCCATCCCACCCGCCCCTCCCTGCTGGCCACAGAAGGGGAGGTCGGGGGATGGGAGGGAAGTCCGCCTAAAGTCTAGCAGAAATATTCCTGCAACAGGTGCCACACACACACACACACACACACACACACACACACACACACTGAGTGGAGCAACGGGGGGATAAGGACACATATGTAATACCTTAATCAATAAAGAAAAAATACACAATTGTGCTACATCTACACAATGGATACTACACCACTATAAAAAAGAAGGAACTTTTACCATTTGCAACAACATGGATGGAACTGGAGAGCATTATGCTAAGCGAAATAAACCAGTTGGAGAAAGAAAAATATCACATAATCTCACTCATATCCTATATAATAAAGAGGTAATATGCAAATTGGCCCTCATGCCCTTGCACAAGATGGATGCCCCCATGTGGTCAAAGATGGCCACCACAAGATGGCCTGCAGGGGAGGTCAGTTGGGGGTGACCAAGCCTGCAGGGGAGGGCATTTGGGGAGAACCAGGCCTGCAGGTGAGGGTAGTTGGGGGCAACCAGTACTTCTCACTATTTGTAGAATGTCTATTGGTTTTCTGTATGATGTTTTTCTTTATTTCCTTTCTTGCCACAACATTTTTTCTGGTTTCATAGGATATATTCTTAGAAATGGGATCACTGGGTTAAATTTAACTTTTTGAGGTAATTCCATACTGTTTTCCATAATGACTGCACCAGTCTATATTCCCACTAGCAGTGTACTAGGATTTCCTTTTCTCCACATCCTCACCAGCACCTCTCATTTGTTGATTTGTTGATGATAGCCTTTCTGATAGGTGTGAAGTGATTTTTTTAATTTGCATCTCCCTGATGATCAGTGATATTGAGCATTTTTTCATGTTCTTGTTCATCTGTATGTCCTCTTTGGACAGATGAATACTTAAGTCCTTTGCCTATTTTTAAAATGGATTCTTTGTCTTTCTTCTGTTAAGTTTTAAGAGTTCCTTATGTACTTTGGATATTAACCCTTTATCAGATGCATCATTGCCAAATAAGTTCTTCCATACAGTGGGTTCCTTTTCATTTTGTTGATGGTTTCTTTTGCTGTGCAGAAGCTTTTTATTTTATTATAGTCTCTATTGTTTATTTTATCCTTAGTTTCCTTTGCCCTAGAAAGATATATCTATAAACATTATTACAAGAGATGTCTGAGATTTTGCTGCCTATGGTTTCTTCTAGGATAGTTATGGTTTCACAACTTACAATTAAGTCTCCTTTCAGTTTGTTCTTGTGTATGGTGTAGGTTGTTTGTCTAGTTTCATTTTTTTGCATGTATCTGATCAATTTTCCCATCAACCTTTATTGAAGAAACTGTCTTGACTCCATTGTATGCTCTTGCCTCCTTTGTCAAATTTGGATGCCTTTTAATTTTTCTTCTTGTCTAATTACTGTTGCTAGCATTTATGGTACTATGTTTAATAAGAATGGTGAAAGCAGCCAAAACCAGTTTGGCTCAGTGGATAGAGCATCAGCCTATGGACTGAAAGGTCCCAGGTTCGATTCAGGTCAAGAGCAAGTACCTTGGTTGCAGGCACATCCCCAGTATGAGGTGTGCAGGAGGCAGCTGATGGATGTTTCTCTCTCATCAATGTTTCTAGCTCTCTATCCTTCTCCCTTTCTCTCTGTAAGAAATAAATAAAATATATATATTTTTTAAAAAGAATGATGAAAGCAGACTTCCCCATTTTCTCCTGTACTTAGGGGAAATGGTTTTAGTTTTTAACCCATTGAGTATGATGCTGGCAGTAGGTTTGTCATATATGGCCTTTATTCCTATTTCACTGAAAGTTATTATTAAAAATGGGTGTTAGTTTTTTCTGTACTATTGATATGATCATGGGATTTTTGTCTTTCAACTTGTTTATGTGATGTATCACATTTATTAATTTGTGAATACTATACTAGACTTGAATCCCTGGAATAAATACAACTTGGTCATAGTGTTATGATCTTTTTAATATATTGCTGGATCTCATTTGCTAATATTTTGTTGAGGATGTTAGCATCTACGTTCATCAGGGATATTTGCCTGTAACAAGTTTCTCTTGCCCTCCCCTCCACTCCTTCACCAGCAGCCCAAGATGAGAGTGCCAGCATGGTCAGGTTGCTTTTGTTCCGGCCCTCTGGTCCAGTTTAAGAACCCATTGTGACCCTTGAGTCAAAAAGTTTGCCCACCCCTGTGTTAGGGGCTATCAGGCAGGCAGGTGAATGGTTAGGAACAGTGGTCTCAAATTGCGAGAGGGATATCCACCTGCCGGCTTAGGCCCACTCCCAGCAGGCAGACATCCCCAGAGGGTCCAGACTGTGAGAGGGCACAGGCCAGGCTGATGGTCTACCCCCCACCCAGTGCATGATTTCATGCACAGGGCCTCTAGTTTATAATAAATAGTATAAAAACAGAATACTCTATATTTTGAATAGGTTATCCACTTTGTTGACATATAGTTGTTCATAGTATTTGCAATGTTTTTTTCAATCTCTATGTCATTTATTTCCACTTTGTAGTACTATGATTTCCCCCCCTCAGGATTGTTTTCACTATGTCCCGTATATTTGGGGTTGTTGTGAGTCCACAGCTTGTGGCTCCCTCTGCTGAGTCTGGATGCATGTGGGAAGGACCAAGCTGTGCATCACGGTCTGCTTTTCCTCTCCCAGGGCCAACAGGCAGGTCAGGCAAAGACTCAAAGCATTCAGAAATCAATCCACCTCTGCCTGCAAGCTGATAGTTATTCTCAATCACTTAATGAGCCTCAGGCTGTAGAGCTCCATTGGATATAAACTACCCAAAGTTGGAGGGTTTCCAATGGGTGGAGAAATTTCTTCCCACCCAGGCAAAAGCACATTAACTAGAAAGCTCTGAATGAAAAATATGGTTTCTGCCTTTGAGGGAAATGACTCAGCACACGGATCCTGAAGGTTGTCCTCTGCTCTCTCTCCGCTTCGCTCATGCAGCTATAGTCCACTCTGCTCTCCCACTGCTGGAGCCCAAGGTAAGTGGCTACAAATAAAAGTCTGTTGGCCCTTTTAGGGGGTGTCTGGACATCTAGCAATCTGTCTCCGCCAGACAGAACTCCAAGTGCTTTTCACAGCCAGATGTTAGTGGGCACCTTTTCTAGTTCTGGTACTCTGGGCTGGGGAGCCTGGTTTGGGGGTTAGACCCCAGATTTCTCTGGGGGAACCACCTGCCACTGAAATATCTCTCCAGGACTTCAGCTGCTGCCTGAGAAAGATGGGACCCTGACCAACCCTCTCATGACTCCATACTTCCTATCAGGCTCAGTGAAGTCTCCTCTTTAAGTCCTTGATTAAAGGGTTCTCTCCAGCTAATCTTCAGTTGGTTATTCAAGATGATTTTTCTATCCAAAACCAGTTTGGCTCAGCGGTAGAGCTTCGGTCTGCGGACTGAAAGGTCCCCAGTTCAATTCTAGTCAAGGGCATGTACATTGGTTGCGGGCACATCCCCGGTAGGGGGTGTGCAAGAGGCAGATGGTTGATGTTTCTCTCTCATCAATATTTCTAGCTCTCTATCTCTCTCTCTCTCTCTCTTCCTCTCTGTAAAATATCAATAAAATATATTTTAAAAAATAGGTGGTGTGAATTGTAAACATTTTAAAACAGATGATTTTTCTATATTTTAGTTTTAATTCCAGTTTGACATTCCTGGGAGAATGTCAGTGTAGCTCCTATTTAATCTGCTGCCATCTTCCCTCCTCCTCCTCCTCTCTCAACTCTAGATGGGAGGATGTTAGTTGACATTAATCACAAGCAACCATGAACTTGATTACATTTTGGTTTATATTCAAACAAGAACAATATCCAGCCCTTCTGATTATTTTGGTATATTTGCCTACTGTAGAACTACTTACCATAGCTATACATCTCACTATCTAGAATAACACAAACACACACACACACACACACACACACACACACACACCACCAGAAATTCACAGACAATACATATAGTGACCACGGCTAACAGAGGAAGAGAGAAGCAGCCTGTATGAGGGGAGAAGCATAGGAGAAACAGTAGACTGACACAGCTTTCCTACACTGACATTACCCATATGTATCATCATTAATTTTAATCATCATCTCCTACAGTGAGCACACTGCTTGACCCTACACCCATATTTTAAAATTTAAGCACATATTTTCTTCTTAATTTTCTCCCAGGCTTTTAATAAACTGCAGTGAAAGATAAGAGAGGTCTCCATTACGTGGTCTTTTGGCCTGTCCCTGCTCCCAGCTATCTTAAACTACACTCAACACTTTCAAAAACAACAGTACATTTTATCACGACAAACAAGATAGCTGGCTCTCTCCTCTTAATCCATTGCTCTCGATTTCTTTTGCAGAAGAGCAAGGCACAGGAATGCTAGAACTGAGTCCAGACCTTATCTGAAACACAAGTGGAATATCTGGGACACAAGCCCATTTTATTTTTCCAATATGCAAGAGGAATGCATATTCTTGTTATGACCTTAAAAGCTAAATGTATTCTCTTCCAAAGAGATATAAAATCACATTTTTAAGGAAAAAAACCACCTGTTTATTTCATTGCCTTTTCTTCTTCACATATTCCTCCAAATAACACAAATTGGGCATCTTATAAAGTCATATTACCAAGGTATCTTCCTCACTTTACATATAGTATCTCAGCTTTGTTAGCCACCATTTAAATTTTATTGACTCCCTACTTGTCCACTACCTTAAACTATTTTCTTTACAATTTCCTATAAATTGCCTTGCTCAATGGGCATGATCAGGTTATTGTTAAAAATTCCCTCTTTTCTGAAACTCCATTGGCTTCTATGCCTTCTCTCCTTGTTTCCATTCTACCACTCTGATAATCCCTTTTCTGTATTCTTTGCAGATTTTCTCCTCAACCTGTCCCTAAAATGTACATGTTCTTCATAGCTCCATCCCACAGCCCTTAACTCTTCTCATTCTTTATACTTTCAGAATGCCTCCATATTAATTCATGGTTTCATTTACCGCTCACTCAAAGACTACTCCTAAATCTCCTCCAGCAAAGCTCTCCCCCTTCTGGAGTCCAGATTTATGCATCATTATACCTACTAGAAACACCATTAAGATGTTCCCCAGATACCTGTACTCAATTGGGCTGTCTTTGCTTGAGATAACATAACAAAATAATACAGAAAGGATGGCTTAAAAATAAAAATGTAATATGACAATGGAAAGAAATTAAACTTTGAGTGGGGAATATACAATAGAGTACACAGATGTCAAATTATAATATTGTACATCTGAAAGTTATATGATGTGTGAAGTAAAGCCAAGGTAGAGGTGTAAAAAGTTGGCAAGTCCAAGGATATTATTTAAGGTAAGATCTAAGGGATATTTGTGCAGTTATTAAAAAGAAGAAATTTTTTATTATTAAAATATATTTTATTGATATTTTACAAAGAGGAAGAGAAAGAGATAGAGAGCTAGAAACATCAATGAGAGAGAAACATCAACCAGCTGCCTCTTGCACACCCCCTACTGGGGACGTGCCCGCAACCAATGTACATGCTCCTGACCAGAATCGAACCCAGGACCCTTCAGTCCGCAGATCAATGTTCTACCACTGAGCCAAACAGGTTTCAGCAAAAAAAGAAGAAATTTAATAGGTGACATTACTGATAATTTACTTTGTACCCATGTGTTAATAGCATTTTATATGTACTAGATAATTAAGTCTCATTCTCTGCAAAGTAGATACTATTCATATTCTTATTTACAGATGAGAAAATAGATGCAGAGAACTTAGAACGTGGCCTCCCAGTTCCCAGTTAGGCATATACTACTGGAATTGCCTGCTAACTAGTTTTTCTGCATTCTCTTAGTTATCTGTCTAATCCTTTTCATACATACCTATGGGAGTAATCTTTGCTAGTTGTCATCATCACATTTCTTTGGTCAAAAGTCTTCAGTGATCAGAAGTGTGGCCCAGTGGTTGAGCATCAACCCATGAACTAGGGGGTCATGGTTTGATTCCTGGTCAGGGCATGTGCCCAGGTAACAGTAGGGGGTGTTCAGGAAGCAGTCAGTTAATGATTCTCTCTCATCACTGATGTTTCTATCTCTCTCTCCATCCCTCTCACTGGAAAAGAGAAAAACAAAACAAACAAAACAAACAAACAAACAAAAAAAACACATTTAAAAAAATGTTTAAAAAAGTCTTCAGTGGCTCTTCATGCTTTCGGACAACATTCAATTCCTTGGCATTGCCTAAAATGCCCTTTATGATATAGCCCCTGCTTAACTCCCGAACCCCCGTTGGGAGAGGCAGTTCACTAAGCATTAAGTATCTCTGCACTTTACTTGCTGAGTGCACCAGACTGCAAGTCTCATTCATCTTCTAACACTGAGCAGTCCCTTTAGCTGGCCACATAGATTTCTACTTAGATACTAGATACTTAGTACATAGATACTTTAGATCAAGGTGCCACAGCAAGACTACTGTGTAACTACTTGGTCTATCAGAGAGAGGGACTGGATAATGGGTTGTTTGCTTAAAAAGTATTGTACCCTTGGCTTTGGGTTCCTTGCAAATCCACTGAATGTGTAGCAATATCTGGGTCCATTACATTATCCATATGGGACTTTGTGAAGAAGGTAACTAATGAAAATATGCTGATGCTCATGCTGCTTGCTATACCATCCTATATAATAAAAGCCTAATGTGCAAATTGTTTGACCAGGAGTTCCAATGGAAGTTTGACTGCTCACTATGATGTGTGGTGACCACCAGGGGGCAGTGCAAAACATGGTGGGTGTTGGGCGATGCAGCACTGGCAGCAGGAGGCAGTAGGGGTGATGACACCCTCAATGAGAGTTGGACCCCAGTGGGATGGTGGAGCAGGTGAGCAAGCAACGCCAGGCCAAGGCAGGTGTGAGTGGAGGCCGATTGTTCCATCAATCACCCCACAGATGGTGACTAGCAGCAGCGGCAGAAGGCAGGGCTGCCACCCGGCTTCCAGGAGCTGAGGGAATCAGGAGAGGTCCTGACCCTGAACAATTGCCCCACAGATAGCAACCAGCAGCCTGCATGCCCTGATCACCCTATCAGAGCCAGGCCAAGGGCAAGAATAGGGAACTGAGGTTGGATGGTAGTGACTAGCCTCCCACAGAGCCCAGCTAGGGGACTGCAACCTCTCACTGGGTACCTGAGGGTGAGGGGAATGGGAATAGAGGTGCAGTGAAAATGCAGGGTGTCCACTGAGCTTGCTCTCCCTGCTACCCTCCCCCAGGATGCCAGGGCTCGCATGCCTGGGAAGCCCCTATGCTCAGGTGCCAGGCACCCGTGAGGAGCCTGCCCTGCACCCACAAGACTCTTCCAGGTGAGCCACACTGCAGCCACTAGGACCACAGGAGCTGGTCAGACTCCCCATGGATTTGTGTAGGAGCTGATTTGTGAGGCTAGCTGAGAGAGAGCGTACTGCTCGCCTGGGTTTCATGTGGCGCTGCTGGGCTGTGCCCAGCCACACTCACTGCATCTGCACATGGGGACTCGGGCACCGTGACTCAGGTGGAGGGGGTCTTGTGGGAGCCTGGGTCTCAGGGATGCCCAAGGCCCAGAGGTCAGCTGAGACCTGCCCTTCCATGCCAGATACTCATGCTTTGATTACTGGCCAAGCCTAGGAACTGCACCTGTGCACAAATTTCATGCACCAGGCCTCTAGTTAACAATAAAGTCCTTTGTCTCTGATCTAGGAGTTTCATGTCTGCCAGCATCCATAATATTGTGCCACAATAACTTATTAGTTTGAAAATAGGGAGAAATTCCATACCCTTCTCAGTTTTTAATAGCCCCATCTCCTCCTATCTCTTGTTCTATCTCTCATCCTATGGTCTAGTTGTACTGAACAGTTTCTTGTTCTTATGCCTTTAAAAATACTCATCTTTCTTATCAAAATCCTATTTCCTTTGTTTTCAATAGCTGAAAGTACTTCTCTTTCAAAATGCCTTCCAGATTGTTAGTGTGATTTTGATGCCCTCTGTTACTTTTCCCATAACACCATGTGCACACCTTGTGGCTTATTTCAATTCTGCAGCTTCTCCACCAGACAGAAAGATTCTTGAAGGTAGGGGTCATTTTTTATATGCCTTCATATGCCTGGCATCTAGAGACTTTGTACCCTGCAATGCTTGGCATGGAAATATTCAATAAATATTATATTATTGAATGAATGACTAGACCCTAATAGGTTTGATTCCTTTTGAAAGATGAGCTTAGAAATAAAGTCTCCTCTGTCTCCCTCTTTGTCCTCCAGATATTTTCTCTTTTTACCTGCCCTTCTCTCTCTCTCTCCTATTCTAAGATACACCCTACTCTGTCTGCTTAGCTAGATGCAAATAGACTTAAATGAGGCAGAAGGTGGATTCCATGCACCATATGGGAAAATTAATCTCACCATATATAATCAGTGTATAAAGAGAGAGACTAAACTTCCTTCCCTCTCCCAAACTTCCTGAGAAATTGCAAAAAATGGATTAAGTAGCAGGGATGAGGTAGTGTTTATTGTTATTTTAATATTTTAAAATGTACACACATGCCCAGAGCCCCCTGGTGATAAAGAATGGACTATGTAAAAAAAAAATTGCCTAGCTTAGCCAGCATGGCTCAGTGGTTGAGTGTTGACCTATAAACTAGGAGGCCAGAGTTCAATTCCCAGTCAGGGCATATGCCCAGGTTGCAGGCTTGATATCCAGTGTGGAGCATGCAGGAAGCAGCTGATCAATAATTTTCTCATCATTGATGTTTCTCTCTTTCTCTCCCTCTCCCTTCCTCCCTGAAATCAATAAAAATATATTTTAAAAATTACCTAAGACTCTGGCTGGCTTCAAACAAATTTTCTACTGCCACAGTGGAAAGTTCAGCTTTGAATGAGACCTCTTTTCCATCTACAGAATCACCACAAACCCTGAAGGTATATCCTGACATGTGTTAAATAAATGCATGTGCTAATAACTAATGTTCATGGTAGGAATGAGTAACCCCCAGAGGATGCATTAAAAAGAAACATTTTCATAGGGAAAGTAGCAATTTCTTTCCTAGGGAAAGTATGTGCCCTCTCCTACTTCCTTAATTACTGTCCCGATTCTGACTAAGTGTACTAAATGACTAAGTGGCTAAAACTTCATACTAGTGTACTTTGTGAGCCAGTTATTGAGTGATTCTCTCTCAGTCACTTTCTCCTCCTTCCATATTCAGCATTGTATTTCTGGCACTGACTGCAGACTCCAGTTCCTTCCAGGTTTGCCTCTTCCCAATGGAGCTGATAGAAAAAGAAGGGTCTTGCTTCTTGTCCATGGACATTGCTGTCAGGGTCACTCAGCCTCACTTCTTCATAATTTTCAAGAACCTCATTCTTCTCCCATCAATGGCAGAGAGTCCATCACTTGGGGCACTATCTTCCCAGAGCTGCTTATACTCTCCTTCCCTCTCAGTCCTATTTGCTAAGAACTCGTGGCAGACTCTCCACTTTCCTTCTAGTTGGGTCATCATGCTGCCTTTTCCTTCACTCTCCCACTTGTACAGCACCCTGTGGGATTACAGCTCTGTCCATTTTTAGGGCAATTATTAAAGTAGCAACTGAGATGAGTCCAAAAACTAGCAGCCAAGATATAAATATTTGTGTGTATGTGCTTAAAAATAACCAATCTGGAATGAGATAATAGGAGAAGTCCAAATAGAACATTTGTCCTGGTATGAGGTCATAAGTGGCTTTACTGCTGGGTGCACCTTTTCCCATTTGTACCATAAATATTTAAAAGTAAAAATAATATCCTGTATTTCTTAATCTATTTTCCCTCCAAAACATACTAAGGAATTTTTTTTCAATGTCCAGTATTACTTTTTCCATTTTAAAAAAGGAATAAATTAAGGTGATTGCAGTTTAAGTAATATCTCATAATTTTCAGCTCAACTAAGAGCTTAAAGCTTCATTAATTTCTTAAAGAGATTATGCATCCTTGGAGGAGGGGAGAATAAGAAGTAAGGAAAAGAAGAAGCAGCAACAGTAACTGGCCATGGCTGCAATCCCTTATCACACAGTTCCCCACCTTGCTTTGTGCCCCTCCAGGTCACTGCTCTTCTGTGTTCTAGAAATATTCAGGAAACTGGATGAACAACCTGAAAAAGCCTGGTTGCTACTCTGAGTCATCTGCAAAATCTATCCCAGGGTTCTTATCAATTTTTCCAGGGTAAATTATTTGAATAAAGATGTCAATAATCTTCTAAGTGAACTGAAATGGCATGTTGGTAGCAATGCTAACTAAACTTTTTATGGGAAAATCAAAGTCCAAAAAGATTTCAATAAGCAGACCAATGGGGTTAATTAGGACATTCTGATCCAAACTACTGTATAAGATAAGGGAAGGTTAGCACAAGTGATAGAGAGGAGGCAGTTTTATTGATTGAAGATTCAGTATCAACCATTCATATGACTGGTTATTTATATGATCACACAGGATCTCTTGGCGCC
Organism: Vespertilio murinus; assembly: GCA_963924515.1. Classification (NCBI taxonomy): domain Eukaryota; kingdom Metazoa; phylum Chordata; class Mammalia; order Chiroptera; family Vespertilionidae; genus Vespertilio; species Vespertilio murinus. The sequence goes on from OZ004706.1 coordinate 80,372,337, forward strand.
CTTTACTGAATCCTATTACAATGCTCATCACACTACTACATTTTAAGCTCTCTGATGGAAGAGAGTGTCTTTTTTCTTTTCTCCCTTCCTTTCCTTTTTTTCCTTTTCTTTTCCCCTTCCCCTTCTCTCTTTCTTAGAATACAACCCATTGTGGGAGCTTAAAACCAACTATCAAAATGAAGTAGACTATACCTTTTAGCTATAAAACTCACTACCATTTATATTATACCAAATGAAATTACTTGAAGACTGTAGTACTATTTCTGTTGTATTAAGGGACAGCTATATGGGATGGTGCAATAATTAAAGAATGAGTGCTTGGGAATTAGACTGCCTCGGTGCTGGTCCTGCTCTGCCATTTACTATGGGAACAATCATGACCACGTTCCTTAGGCCTTTCTATACTTCAGTTTCTATATCTATAATAAGCACCTACTTCATAGAGCTATTATGAAAATTAAATGAGGTAATATACACAAAGTACTCAAATAGATCTAAATACTCAATATTATTTAACTATATCAGTAGTAGTAATATTAAAATGAAGATAATTATTAGTAGTATTAAAATGACAACAACTCTAAAATTGAAGTTATAAGACAGTGACAGACTCAAGACAATAATCACAACTTATAAAAGAGAGAATTATGCCGAAACCGGTTTGGCTCAGTGGATAGAGCATTGGCCTGCGGACTGAAGGGTCCTAGGTTCGATTCCGGTCAAGGGCATGTACCTTGGTTGTGGGCACATCCCCAGTAGGGGGTGTGCAAGAGGCAGCTGATCGATGATTCTCTCTCATCGATGTTTCTAACTCTCTATCCCTCTTTCCTCTCTGTAAAAAAATCAATAAAATATATATATATTTTAAAAATGTTTAAATAGACAATTAGCATACAGAATATATAAAGAACTTCAAAATTCAATTTCAGAAAATAACATTAAAATGAGGAAAAGAAATAAAATGCTATTAATTGCAGTAGAAACTAAATAATTTGAAAAATGCAAAGTGAAATCCATGAAATAACATTTCTTCCTTACTTAGTTGGCAGACATTTCAGTCTGATGATATCAAATGTTGAGTATCTAGAGTGATGAGAACTCTCCTGCACAAGTAGTTAAAGTGTAATTGGCACAAACACGTTGGGACAATTTGGCAATCTTTATTAAAATTGGGCATGTGACTATCTAAGAATCTGGTGGTTTTTACATCAGTGCCACTCAAGGGGTTCACAAACATACAGAGTTTTACTGGATTGACCTAAGAGTCAGCCTGTGTTCACAAAGCCATTTCCACATTCATCCCAAATCTGATTTCAGTGCATTGCTCCTGAGTTCTAAATCTTTGGTAACCAAACAAAATAGAAACCTGCTTTAATAATTACTAAAAGAACCATAAAACCTTTGGTCTTCTAGTCTTTCCTGTATTACATTTCTGTTAAAAGTGTAGCTTTGTGTTAAAATGGAATGTTCAGTTACATGGTAGAGGGTGGTGAAAGTAATAACAGTGTTCAATTAACCATTTTACCTCTATTATTTCCAGATGAATGCTAAAAATCAAAACTCTATTGTGGAGGAAGGAAAAAGTACATGAGAATAAAGAGGAGGAAAAATATTTTTAATACTCTATGATTTTTTTCATGTATATAGGTGTAAGTAATTCTGGTATGCTATCCTCATTTATGCCTAAAATGTATTATTAGCCGGAAAGAAAAGCACCTTGAATAATCAGAGGAGTATATGTTAGTGATACTATTTTTTAAAATGCACTCAAAATGTTTTTCTGGAGTTACCAAACTGCCCAAAATAAGTTGGATAAAAATCCACAAATAAAACATGTTCATAATTTATTTCTGATTTGGGGAGTATTCTTCAATAAAGCAGTTTAAAAAACACATTATTAAACCATATTATTAAACATCTACTACAGTTGAAGTTAATGTTAATCTATTTATATTTATGAAACACTTAATGGTTTCTACTTCCATTAATAAAATAAAATTAGATGGTTGTTTCTAGACCAGAGTTTTAGGACTAGGTAACATTCTCTTCCTTGCTTTCTTTTTTAATTCTTACCTAAGGATATGTTTTGTTTGCTTGCTTGTTTTAGAGAGAGGAAGGGGGAGACTGAGACAGAGAGAGAAACCTTGACCGGTTGTCTCCTGCACGTACTCTGACAGAGAATTGAACTTTAAACCTTTTGATGTAGGAGATGATGTTCCAATCAACTGAGCCACTCAGCCAGAGCTCATTCACTTTCTTTAGACACCAGAAAAGTTTCATCCTCAGGTCTATAAACTAATGGCATTATTTATACTTGGTTTAATTTAATTATTCCCTGTAGCAGAAAACCAACAATCGATATATTCACACCAACACATGCCAAAGAAATACCAGGCTTTTTAAATTACATATCTCACTTCAAAAATAACTTATAATTATAGCTAATAGTACACTACATTATTATAAATCAATGAGAAACATCTCAATTAATTTTTTGTTTGCATAACTTATTATAAAGTGAATAAATTAATCTACTTCATTTAAATCACTATAATATGCATTTTGAAATTTACTTCTCTATAGTTCGAGTAGTATTTAATATTTATTCAATATTATATTCAACTTAAATTTAAGAAATACTTAATGAGGTTTTTGACTCTTATATTATCATTTATTTGAATTAAAAATGAAGATAAACTATTTGTGTCAGATTTAATATGGATATTAATTTTGTCAATTTAGGGAGGATAATTTTGTAAATTAAAAGAGATAAATCTGCAGCTTCAATGTTTTCATAAAACATTTTTAAAACATAGTAAAATAAATATTTTTATCAGTAATAAAATTAACAATGCTTCTATTTTTCAGCTATCACAGTCCCTATTGGTGTCTCATTGCATATCCCAAATGGCCCACCTTTGACTTCATGGCACCTTCTACTCTTAAGGGCGCAAGTCTTTCTGCTTCTTCACTTGAGAAGGGCTCACTCTGGTACTCAGCCATGTACAGGAGCAGGCAATGAAAGTGCATGCATTCTCAACTTTCCTGTCCTTTGCTGGGACAGTTCTAAGTATCATTCTACGTGATACTTAGAGGTCCCCATTAATATACAATTTGTGAATCCAACTCTTGAACCTAAGGCCTACCTCATCTTAGAGTTTGCTTTTGGAGAATCCAAATTAAGACACCAACCTGATCTACAGGTGCTTCAGTGAAAGAGCAACAAGTATTTGGTAAATCTAGATCAGAACTTCAGACTTAATAACTCTCCTAATTGTAAAACAGATCTTTTTCATGTCATATGGTTTCAACTTTTACCAATTTGAACTTAATAAAATTTTAGCAGAGAGAACACTAAATATAATTTTTTATGCTGAATTACTAAGTGGTGTTTGGCATATAATTTGGATGGAATCGAAAGAATTGAATGAAGTTGTAATAACAAATACCTTTCATTACCTTTTGTTTACTACCATAAATAAGTTTTCTCAGCAGTTGCCTCTATTAAAAAGGTGGGGAACAGGAACAAATCAATGCAGAAATATACACTGAGTGGCCAGTGAAAGATGAAACAGAGGGCCAGAAAACCCAGGTACCAGGACACAGGCTTTATTGGAGGAGAAGACCCTGCTGGCTGCCTTCCAGAGGAGAAAGAGCAAACGTGCTGGGGTGAACATACCTTTTGAGGGGAGGAAAAGGAAGGGATGGGATTCAGGGCACATGCTGAGTGGTGGTTTCATAAAAGGGACATGATTAGAGACCTAGGGACTTAGGAATCTGGGGGTTTAGGGTATTTGGCAGGTGCTGATTGGTGGTTCAATATACAGTTCACATAAGGCACCTGGAATGTCTATGCTGCAGGTGCAGGTTACATCATACTCTGTCCATCATTTGGGGGAAGGGATGATCTATCAGCCAGATTGTTATGATCTCTGAAGGCATAATAATCTGGCCACTCAGTGTACTTCTCTTGAGTACCTTATTTATTTGATATCAAAGATACTATAAATCGTGTGTCTGATTCGTTTTCCCTTTTGCACTGGCTGATAGAAAGCTCAGGGAAAATAGGTGGTTGATCTCTAGCCAAAGTCTAGAATACTTTTGGTACCCATTTGAGATACAAATAAACTGAGAGGCCAGATTATTAGGCATTCAGAGATCATAATAATCTGGCCACTCAGTGTATACTGTTCTAGTATTAAATCATTTATCAATGAATACATGATAATTAAGAGAGAAGCAGCATTCATATAATTTCAAAAGAAACATTTTCAATGACATTTTATTTTTCTACTTAATAAATTACAAAATAACATAATTATTTTATAATAGTTTTGTTGTCTTGATCAGTTGTATAACAATAATGATTGCAACAACTCAATCCAGGAGATTTGTCAAAGAGAGGTCTGATAGGATGGTCAGTAAAGGGACTTTCTGGCATGAAAACATATTACATGAAGATAAAATTCTATGGGAGAATTGGAATGGAAAGAACAAGAAGGAAAAATATATTTCCATAGGAAATTATTCACGCATTTTCTAATAAATTATTAAATCAAATTGTAATGGTATTTTGCTGGGGTCTTTCTCAGCATCTACAAGGTTCAGGAATCTGGAAAAGGGCTGTGCATAAATGAATTAAAGAGACTAGAGAAGAAATATGAATTTAGAAGGCATTTTGGGGTGCCAGAGGCAGACTTAGTTCTAGTGACTAAATTTTTATTCACACATTTTTCCCTCTAGCAAAGCAGATATACATATCAAAGGTAAGGTCTGGTAAACAATAAAGGACCATCAGGTTGGGGGACACTGCCCTCAGCCCTCTGGCATCAGGCAACAATAATGCAAATCTTCAGCCCTGCTGAAGCCATCCATCAACCTTCTGATGAACTTCTATTTATTTTGCTAACTACTGGAATTTGCTTCCAGCAGTATTTAGATTCCTTTAGATACACTTAAAAGTATAATCATTTTGTTTTAGTGTCAATATTTACAAAACACCACTTTATCTTTTAGAATTTATTGAATCCATCTTTTAAATTGTTAAGTGTCTATGTTTTCAACTGTGTGAGGGAGACACAGTTTTTCCAGATTTTTTTAAGGGTTATATAGAAATAAATGTGATAATTTATAGGTTGAGTTGTGTCCACCAAAACTTCAGAATGCGACTTTATTTGGTGATAAAACCTTTATAGAGGTAATCAAATTAAAATGAGTCCTTTAGGGTAGGCTCAAGAAGTGTCCTTAAGAAAAGAGAAATTTGGGCACAGGGACAAGATGAAGGTAAGATGATATAAGGAGATAGGGAGAAGATGGCTATCTACAAGTCAAGGAGACAAACCTGGAACAGACTCTTCCTCACAGTCCTCAAAAGGAACCATCCTTGCAAACATCCTGATTCAGACTTCTAGTCTCCGGAACTATGAGAAATAAATGTGTTGGGTAAGTGCACAAGTCTGTGGTACTTTCTTTTGGCAGCTAGAGGAAACTAACAAAGGGCCATTCTCCTTGGAAAACTCTCACACCATTGATTGCCTCATTCTTTGCATGGGGGCAATTAAGTAAAATGTAGTATTCCAGGCACTCCCTGTTGAGTGCTAGGGATGGCTTCTGGGAAATGGGAATGTAATTCCAGGTCTTACTGATATAATCCCTCTGTAAACATACTCCTGGCATCCCAATTAGCAAATGCTTTTCCCTGGTATTTTCAAATGCCTTCAAGTCACTCATACATGACTCGGGTCATAGTTTCCTTTAGCTTTTTTCCATGCAGTTTTTGACAGTCCCTGAGGCCATAGTGATACTTTTGACACACATCATAATGTTTAAGGACTTAAACTACCAGCTCCTAAATTGCATACTAATTTTTATCTTCTACTGTATTCTTAATTGCACCCTTTTTCCACATCTATAAAACTTGGATTTTAAAGTCCAACATGGTTCTCTTCCTTTGTTTCATTGCAGCAAGTCCAGGTCTATTTCCTCATATGTTAGGGGCAAATTGAAAGGCTCTAAAATAAATGACAGAAAAAAAATACATGGATTGAAGTGATTGATGCCAGAATGGATAGACCTAGGTAAGTGATAAAGTGAGAGTAATGAAAGACCAATTGTAGAATGTATGTTGGAAATATATAAAAATATCATTATAGAAATTTAAACTTCACATTGGCTCTATATATTTTAAATTCTTATAATAAAATGTTGGCAAAAATGGAAAACTAAATTGAAGAGTGGCTATAACATAAATAGCACAGATTGCAGAACACATCTAATTCAGGTGACCAAGACCAAAGCCAACTATAAGTCATATTAAAGGCTGGTACATGAAAACTCATGTACACTAGGGAGGGTCCTTCAGCCCAGTTTACCCCTCTCACAGTCTGGGAGCCCTCAGGGTCAATAGGCAACCCAGCGATCAGGGGAAGGCAATGCCCCATCACACCTCTGCTGCTGCCACTGCCAGCAATGCAAGCCTCAACTGTCCCTGGTTACCTGAGCCTCGGGCAACCCTGGTGACTGGTAAGCCACCATCCAAGGCTTGCCTGAACTTCAGGCCCATCCTGAGTGGCTATGCAGCCATCATTAGTAGCTTGCCTGTGCCTTGGGCCAGCCCTGGGCAGCTGTGCAGCTGAGGGGACTGGGGGAGTCTGGAAGCAGGCACTCTGGCAGGACTGAGGGGACTGGGTGCTGCCATCTTGTGGCTCTGGGCACCACCATCTTTGAGGAATTGACAGTCAATTAGCATATCTCCCCCCCCTTATTGGCTGTGGGCACCACCATCTTTGAGGGCATGACAATCAATTAGCATATTCCCTCCTTATTGGCTGTGGGTGCTGTCATCTTTGTGAGGGTGTGATGGTCAATTAGCATATTCCCTCTTTATTATATAGGATTGCTAGCATGTGTCCTTTATATGATACAATGAGTATGGCACTTTATCTCTGTGATATTCTTCCCACCTCAGTCTAATCATGAAAAAAAAGAAAATCAGACAAATTCCAATGAAGGGACCTTAAAATTCTCAAAGTCATCAAAAATAAGAAAAGTCTGAGAAAACTTCACAGCTAACAGGACCCTAAGGAGACATGGTGACCAAATATAATATGGTATCATGAATGGGATCCTGGAACACAAAGAAATATTGTGCAAAACTAAGAAAATCTAAATGAAATCTGATCTTCATTAATAATAATGTATCAATACTGACTCATTATTTTTAACATATTCCATATTACTGTAAAATGTTAATAATAGATGTTAACAATAGGGTGTAGAACACATGGGAATGTTTTATCTTCATGATATTTCTGTAACTCTAAAACTGTTCTATAATATTTATTAAAAAACACATAGCCCAACCAGTGTGGCTCCATGGTTGAGTGTTCACCCATGAACCAGGAGGTTATAGTTCATTTCCCAATCAGGGAACATGCCAGGGTTTTGGGTTTGATGCCCAGCAGGGGGTTTGGAGGAGGCAGCCAAAAGATGATTCTCTCTCATCATTGATGTTTCTATCTCTCTCTTCCTCTCACTTCCTCTCTCTGAAATCAATAAAAACATTTTTTAAAAAACATAGCAAATAATTACCTTAAGTAATTATTGTTACTTTATAATTACATGGCAGGTGCCAATGATATAGATATAACCCTCTAAATGTAGTTGTACCTTCATTATCTGTGTATCTCTATGAAATAAATTCTTTTATTTTCAACTAGAGGTCCAGTGCATGGACTCACAATTGGGGAGCTCTCAGGGGATGTAAGAGAGCTGGTTCAGCCCCATTCCCACAGGCCATGCCAAGGGACTGATACACAAATCTGTGCACGGGGTCTCTTGTATGCATATAAAATCTTTGGTTAATCTCTTCCTGCCTTCTCTCCATCTCCCTTCCTTCTGAGATTCATCAGTCTGTTCCATGTTTCCATGCCTGTGGTGCCCCCCACCCCTGCATTGCTTGTAAACTCCCTGGTGGTCAGTGTGTGTCATAGCTACCGGACAGTTGGGACAGTTGGCTGGTTGGCCTATCAGCTGGCTGGTTGGCCAGTCGCTTTGGCATATATACTGATTACTGTAGTACAAACTAAAATCAAGGCCGAGGCATAAGAGTCATGTGTGGAATTAAATTACCTAGTCAGTTCAATGGATACAATCAAAGTTTGTGGGTTTGGAGTGGGGTTTTTTTTGAGGATGAACATGCAAAATGATTCAGTAGAATGATGTAGAACAAACAAATTAGAATGAACCTGATATCATTTTCCCAGATTTGAATTGGTAATATGTTATATGGATCCAAACACAGAATATTTTTATTCAACTTATTTGTAATAGGCATTTACAAGAATTTAAAGTGTATAAATGTATTAACTTTAATGTTTTTGCTAAGACACCATCAGTGTTGTATTTTAAAGCTACAAAAAAATAGCTGCAGAAAGAATGTCCTTCAGGAAGTCAGTTTCCTTGTCCTTTCCCTCTTTGGGCCCTCTGCTGGTTGCTTCACAACCTTGCATGGAGGCCTTTCTCAGTCTCCCAGAATCTCATTCTGTTTACTCACTGGGCCTTCTCCCTCAGCTGTTTGACTCTTGCTTTTTCTTTAAGGTTTAGTGTGCCAAAACAAATTTCCAGTTCCAAATTTCCAAAGTTTTACGGGTTTTTAAAAATGACATTTTACATTTACACTAAAAATTGCAAAGTATTTCCACGTTAGGAATATCATTTGTCACAGAAAATCTTAAGAAATACACATTTCTTTGCTAAAGAAAGCAGGATATCAAGGGTAAGCTGAAGGGTAAGCTGACTCCTGATATTGGTTGTTTTTCTTCATCTTGACTGTACAGCATCGGATTATTCTTGCAGCATTTGGAGAATTTTTCATCTTGTGAGGCAGGCATACACATTCCCAGCCTCTATTTCAGCTGTGACATAGGCACATGGGCCAGGACCTACCTATGAAACAGCTCTGGCCCCAGCTTGAACCAGAAATCAGAGGAATGAAAGTGCAGGATCCGCCAAAACCGGTTTGGCTCAGTGGATAGAGCATCGGTCTGCGGACTGAAAGGTCCCAGGTTCGATTCCGGTCAAGGGCATGTACCTTGGTTGCGGGCACATCCCCAGTGTGGGGTGTGCAGGAGGCAGCTGGTCGATGTATCTCTCTCATCGATGTTTCTAGCTCTCTATCCTTCTCCCTTCCTCTCTGTGAAAAATCAATAAAATATATTTTTTAAAAAAAAGAAAGAAAGTGCAGGATCCATTCAAGAGCCAGTGGTCCCAGATTGCGAGAGGGATGTCTGATTGAATCGGGCCTAAACTGGCTATCAGACATCCCCCAAGGGATCCCAGATTGGAGAGGGTACAGGCCAGGCTGAGGGAGCATCCCCTCTGCATGAATTTTATGCACCGGGCCTCTAGTTTTCATATAAATAGAATCATACAAAGTATACATTTTTGTCTGTTGTTTGTTTTTTTTCCACCCAGTATAATTGCTTTGAAATTCAGCTTTTTGAAAGTATCAATAGTTAATTTCTTTTTATTGCTAAATAGTATTCCAGGATGTAGTTAAACCACAATTTATCTATTCATCTACTGATGGCCATTTGGGTTGTTTCCAGGTTTTGACTATTACAAATAAAGCTGCTATGAAGATCCATATATAAGTCTTTGTATGCATATATACCTTTATTTCTTCTGAGCAAACACCTCGCGTAGCATAGCTGCATAATATGATAGGTGATGTTTGACTCAAGAAACTGCCAAGAATTTTCCAAAATGATTGTTTTATTTTATCAGCAATATGAGCGTTATAGCTCCTTCATATTCTCCACAACTTTTGGTATGGTAATTTTAGCCTTTCTAATAGAAATTAAGTAATATCTCATTTAATTTGTATTTCCCTAATAAGTAATGATGTTGAGTATCTTTTCATGTTCTTATTTGCTCCCCCATACATATTATTTGCTAATGTATCTGTTAAAATATTTTATCCATTATAATTGGATTGTTTGCTTTCTTTTATTAAGTTTAGAGAGCATTTTACATATTCAAAATAAAAATATTTACTCTAGCTTGTGACTTGCCATTTTATTATCTCAGTGTCTTTTAAAAGGCAGTTTTTTATTTTGATGAAATCCACTTTATTTTTTTTTCTGTTATGAATTGCTTTTAGTACCACATTAAATAAATATTTGCCTAGTTCAAGGTCTCAAAGATTTTCTCTTATATTTTCTTCTAAAAGTTTTATAATCTTAATGTTTTACATTTAGCTCTATGATTCATGAGTTAACCTTTGTATATGGTATGAGATATGGTTTGAAGTTCTTGTGTGTGTCTTTTCAATAATTTTTACTTTGAATATACTTTATCTAATATTAACATTGTCATTCTAGCTTTCTTTTTAATTAGTTTTATCATGGTAGATCTTTTTCCATGCTTTTATTTTTAATCTATTTGTGCCATTATATTTAATGTAAGATCCTTGTAGGCAGCATATATTTGGACAATTTCTGTTTTTAAATTGAGGTATTTAGACAGCTAATGTGATAATTGATATGATTAGGTTTAAAGCTTCAATCTTGCTATTTGTTTTTCTACCTGTCCTTTGTTACATAGTTCCTCTTTTTCTGTATTCTTTTGCATTAATTGAACATTTTTATGATTTAATGTTATCTGCTTTATTGATTACTTAGCTAGATCGGTTTTGCTATTTTAGCATTGCATTAGTGTTTATAGTTTATAGTATACATCTTTAACTTATCATAATCTCCATTTTAGCAGTTTAGTCTAAGGCTAATACCCCCTTCCCTCTAGTGAGGTAAGATCCTTCTAAGCAATCTATTCAGTGACTCAGTGTACCTTCCAGTTGTTAATTCTCTGTTCAGGAGAATACTCAAGGAGGCCCTTATGCAATATCTCTAGTTATCTGCCTATGTAGCTCTGGTATTGCATCCTGAAAACTCTTCTTACCTTGAACTCCCTGGAAACTCTGTCTCCTCAACTCAGGGTGTCCAATAGGCTCTTATGGATTCATCTGCCCTATACTGCAACCTAGAAACTCTTTAAAGTCAGTAAGTATGGCCACTTCTAAGGCTTTTCCAATATTTTCTTTTTATCACTTCTTAGGGGTAACTGTCTTTCATTGCTTAATGTCTAATGTATTAAAATCTATTATTTCATGTGTTTTGTCTAATTTCTTAGTTTTTTCAGGCAGGAGAGTAAATCTGTTCTCTTTTACTTCATTTTATCTGGAAGTAGAATTTCTGCCTGCCAATACCCTTGTTATTAATGCCTTTCAACTTAACTAAGACTGAGTAAATATCAATATTTTGCAAATATTTCTAACAGGTATACATCTACTCCCTATCTCATATAATCTATCTTCTAGTTTTGTCAGTTTTATCACTTAAACATCTTTTTAATAATAAGAATGTAAGTTCATATATGTGTTTATGTAAATATGTTTGTATGCATACACATATGAGTAGTATGTTTGATTAATATGTACTCTAATAGAAGTATTAGATACTTTTCTAATTATTTTATTACTATTAATTTAATTCAACCTTCTCAACATCCTTATGATATAGGAACCATTATTAAAACCATTTTACAGATGAGAAAACTGAACCAGTTGCCACAGAAACACTGCCACCTCTCCTCACTTCCTATGTCTCCACATCACCACCCTTGTTCAAATTATTATATCCTGTCTGGACTATGTAGCTAGTATGTCTACTTTTAAACCTGTTTTCATTGTAGTTAGATAGTTAGAGTGATCCTTCAAAATCCAAAGCTGGTCTGGCCAGTGTTGCTCAATAGTTGAGTATTGACCAATGCACCAAGAGGTCACTGGTTCAATTCCTGGTTGGGGCACATGCCTAGATTACAGGCTGGATCCCCAGTAGAGAATGTTCAGGAGGCAGCTGATCAGTGTTTCTATCTCATTGATGTTTCTATCTCTCCCTCTTCTTTCCTCTATCTAAAAATTAACAAAAACATTAAAAACACTGAAAGTAAATTATATCATTGTAGTGCTTAAGACCTATTAGTGGTTTTGTCCTGATATTAGGATGAACCAAAACTCTTTAAAGTGCCTGCATAGCAACCTGATATCTCAACTTACTTTCCCCACCCACCCCTTCTGCTGCAGTGGTCTTTTTTTTTTTTTTTTTTTTTTTGAGAAGTCTTGCTCTCTTCTGCCAGAGGCTCTTGTTCCCACTGTTCCCACCCACCCTCCCACCTAGAACTATTCCTTTGGGTCAATAAATTCCATAACTGTTTTGACTCAGCATAAGTATTCAGTAACTGGCACAGAGTTGGACACAGAGAAGGAACCCCATGATTTTTAAAAGTGAATGAATGAATGAGATCAAGTTCTTGATGTAGGTGACACAGTAATAAGTAGGGAAACTGGAATTAAGCTCTGACTCCTGGTCCAGTGATAGTTTTCATGTGAATCAAAAGCTTGAAAGAACTTCCTGACTGCTGTCAGTTTCCATATTCATTGTGGAGATGTCAATAATAGCAACCAGCCTGGGAATCTCCAGAAGAGTCAGTCCCCCATGCCCCATGATTAGCTACAGGTGCATTGGCTACTGGTGCAGCTCTAAGGAGCTGTAGTGCTATGAAGTTATTTATGGGTGATTCTAGTCTTCTGGAATTTTGATTGATTCACTAATTGATCTAAGTATAGTTTTTGAAGATTTAACCCTGTTCCTCGTGAATTAACTATGACTAATGACAGGGATTTATTTTTTTAAAATATATTTTATTGATATTTTACAGAGAGGAAGGGAGAGAGAGAGAGAGCCAGAAACATCGATGAGAGAGAAACATCGACCAGCTGCCTCTTGCACACCACCCACCGGGGATGTGCCTGCAACTAATGTACATGCCCTTGGCCGGAATCGAAACCCGGGACCTTTCAGTCCGCAGACCGACGCTATACCACTGAGCCAAACCGACCGCGGCTAATGACAGGGATTTAGAATTGACACCTCCAGGTATTTACCTGTTTCAAGAAGCACATTATAACATTTAAAGTTCATGTGCCTTAAATAATATTTCATGAAAACTCAGATGGTGAACCATAGTGTTGTATTAGTTGCACTAAGGACTGATTTTATACCTCCAGAGATGGAGCCAGAAGCAGATTCCTTTTCCTGTGAATGAATGTGCCTTTCACAAAGAACACAGGCTCATGGGGGATTAGTAGTATTCAAATTCCAGCACCCAAACTTTCATGACTCAGTGCTTAAAGGAAGAAGGATACAAAACTGAATTTAACCATCAGATAAACCTAAATTGAAAGGCAGGTCTCAAAGTGTCAAGGTCATGAAAGATAAGACACTGAGGAACTGTCCAAGATTGAAGACATGACTATTAAAGGCAATTGGAAGATGCTAGATTGGGTCACAGAACACAGAAAGAACCTTAGTGTGACAAATGGAAAAGTCTGAATAAAGGTACTGTGGCCCTAGCCAGTTTGGCTCAGTGGACAGAGTGTCAGCTTGTGTACCAAAGGGTCCTGGGTTCGATTCTGGTCAAGAGCACATAGTTTGACTGGAGGCTTCTCCCCAACCCAGGCCCTGATCAGGGTTCCTGCAGGAGGCAACCAATCGATGTGTTTCTCTCACATGAATGTTTCTTTCTGCCTCTTTCACTCTTAGTAAAAATCAATGGAAAAAAAATCCTCAAGTGAGAATGAACATAAAAAAGTAAGTAAATAAATAAATAAATAAATAAATAAATAAATAAATAAAGTACACAGTTTTTACTTTCTTAGTTATTTTTTAAAGTATATTTTTATTGATTTCAGAAAGAGGAGGAGAGAGGGAAAAGAAGAGAGAGAAAGAAAATCAATAATGAGACAGAATCACTGGGAATTGAACCATCACTCCCCGGTTCATAGGTCGATGCTCAACAATTAAGCCCCTCCAGCTGAGCTGCTTTCTTGGTTTTGATCATTGTATTATGGATATATTTGTGGGAGCTAGAAAAATATATGAAAACTTTTGGGACTATTTTACTTTCTGGCTCCTCAAAAAAACAGAGTTCTTTATGCAACTGAAGAAGAGCAGACCACCACCACTGGCTTCAGCAGATGCCACAAAGGTAGCAGGGGACAGACACTAGCTCTGCAGATGGAGCCCGAGGCCCTCATACTTGTGGAGACTATTGGGTATAGGCCTAACGAAACTGAGGGTCTTTATTATTTTTATTAAGTTTAGTTTAAATATCAGGCTTAGAAATTATATAACAAACCTCATAGAGACCTAGCTTTTACCCCTGATAATCAGCAACCTCAAGACAACAGAAGACAGGAACCTGGACCTAACTAATGGTCACAGGATCAGGACCTCTGGCAGGCTAACGTTAACATTTTGACCTAAGTTATGTTTCAGTTCCTGAGCCCTAAGGTGGAACAATCCCCTGGCTACTTTCCCATGAGAACAGAACTCAGAACTGTCCTCAAGACCTGAAGAATGATTTGTTACTGCCCCAACCGGTTTGGCTCAGTGAATAGAGCATTGGCCTGTGGCTGAAAGGTCCCAGGTTCGATTCCGGTCAAGGGCATGTACCTTGGTGTGCTGGCACATCCCCAGTAGGAAGTGTGCAGGAGTCAGGTTATTGGTGTTTCTCTCTCATCGATGTTTCTAACTCTCTATCCCTCTTCCTTCCTCTCTGTAAAAAAAATTAATAAAATGCATTTAAATAAGCAAACAAACAAAAAAGAATGACTCATTGTCCTTACTGCACCTCTGACCAATTAGCTCCCAGCACAACTTTGAACCCCTAATTCATGATGTCTTGTGATTTTGCCCAATATAATCTGTATCCTACACTCCATCAAGGAGTTCGGGCTTTTGAGCATTAGTTTCCAGTTCTCCTGAGTGGTGCTTTTCATGTTTTCATATCAATCTCCTCTGCACTCAGCTTATGTTACATAATTATATGTGTTATTATTTATGTCTTCCTCCCACACAAGATATCAAGTTTCACAGTGGACAGGGACGATCGCCATCTTAGTTTCTATAGTAATTCCCTTACCTGAAGGCATGTAAATACTTGTTGAATGAATGCATCAAATAAGTCTAAGTGGAGGGGAAGGCAAAGGTGCACAGTTGAGAAGAATAGTGAGCTCAGGGTTGTTGCCTGCTTTGGGAATATGCAGAGTCCTGAGAGACAAAGCTCAAAGGGAAGAAGGAAGCTTTGGCTTGTATACAAAGTGGAGCCATTGGCTCCTGGACAAAGGAAGCATCTGAACTTGTTATCTATTGTTATAAATGTATACATGCCTTCATGTTTAACATCTTTCCTTGCATGTTTATCTATGTAAATTGGTCTTTAGGCAATAACTGTTTATTTATCATTAATTTGTATGTGTAGAAATTAGTTGATCCTCAGGATCAGCTCCCAGAAACAGAGAAGGCTAACAAGGCACCTTGATAATCTCAAAAAGTTAAGATCAGAAACTATATTCCAAAATTTTGCTAATGGCTTTCAAAAACTAAACCTAAGACCTTTTAAAAAATGGTTTTGCTCTTTCACTCAGCTGTATTGGATTCTGATGGAATTCCCTTTCCTCGTCTTCAGTGATTCAATACTTTCTTGAGACTGCTTTCATCTTTATTCCACTCCATTTTTTTGTCTTTCCCATCCCCTAACCACAGGCCGTCCCTGGGGCTTGGCTCTGGACTTTGTCTTTCCTCACTTTTTCTCTCCCCACTGAACATCTCTTCTCCCAGCATCTCTATGGGGATAAGTCCCTCTCTGGATGCTCTTAATGATAATGACCTTCAGGACCACTGGGTAGAGAGCATGTTTCTGCTTTCAGGGCCCCAGGATCTCCCAGTCCTTTAATTTAGAACCCTCCCACAGTTAGCTCTACTGCAATATAGGACTGGATAAAGAATTCCCAGTGCTATGTAGTATGTGGATGATAAAAATTTTATTGCTATTAATTCCCCCACAAAATCGTTGTCTTTCAGAAGGAATGGAGATGAATTCCAAACACACTAAATAAAATTCAGCTCTACCTCTGGGAATGTGCTTTTTCCATCCATGCCAAGACTGAGGGTCCTGAAAAAATATATACACATTTCCCTGAGAAAAGAAAACTCGATTATAGCCCAGAAGCATTTAACCACAGGCTTATCTTATCATAAACATTAAAAAGCTATTGATTACCTGTATAATATTGACATTCGTTTCTTCACAGGTGCACACTATTTCACTGATCCACAAGAATGTGCATATTGTTACAATAACCACTCTTCGACCTCAAGATAAAGTTTCTCATTACCACCATTATTGCAAGATTAGCTAAAATGTGTGTGTGTGTGTGTGTGTGTGTGTGTGTGTACATGTGTACAACTCAGAACTTTAAAAAGGGTTCCAATCACTCTTGGTTGCTCTCTTAAATCTTGCTTCTGTTTTCCTTTCTAGAAAATGCACAGGTAAGGAAAGAAGGAAGAAAGGAAGGAAGGAAGGAAGGAAGGAAGGAAGGAAGGAAGGAAGGAAGGGAGGGAGGGAGGGAGGGAGGGAGGGAGGGAGGGAGGGAGGGAGGGAGGGAGGGAGGGAGGGAAGGGAAGGGAAAAACCTGGAGTTCAGAAAAACAGAAAGGCCAATTTAGATGTCAACCAAGGGAAGAAAGAAATTGCACAGGTTCCCTAGGCACAAGTCAACAACTCCAAAATTTACATTTTCAGCTTTGACTTCTCTCAGACCTCTATCCTCAAAATTTCTAACTGCTTGTCATACCCTTTCACTCGAAAATTAACTGTGAATTCCTTGAAAGCAGGGGCAATATCAGATTTAATTTCATGTCCTCCATGCCTAGTACAATGCCTATCACAATGCCTATCTCAGAGTAAACACTCACAAATATTAAAGAAATAAATGAATGTTATGTAAGATTATGAGATTATGGAATAATGTCTCTGGAAAGCAAAGTAACAAGAATAACAACCAATGCTTGCATTACACTTGAAGATATATTAAGATTGAAATAATGGATTAACTCCTTAAACTTAATTTGTCATCATCATAATGTGGCTACAACCTTATATTCTATTCATATAAACCTGCAAAATTAGTTTAATGACTCTTTTTGGAACACATTTATCTTTATTACTTTGATTCTGTAACCCAATTGGATTCCTATTTACTTGTATTTAAATTTTCTTTGAGATCCATCTCAACTCTCACCTCCTGTATAAAGTGTTTCCTCCATCTTCAAGACAACACATCTCTCTTTGTTCTCCTAATTCATAAACTTGTGATATAACCTCCTAATGGATAATCAAGATTGAACTGTGTGTCTAAATTCCAGCTTGATTATATTCTATTTAAACTTTGTCACTTACATAACCTTCCTGAAACTTGTTTCCTGATCTATAGAGAAGAGATACTAATATATATCTCTCAAGATTGTTTTAAGGGCTAAATGAAATAAGGTAGTTCTAGAATTTTCCATGTAATATTTTCTACCACAGTTGACTGCAGGTAACTGAAAGCATGAAAAGTAAAATTGTGGATAAGGGGTCAACGGACCTATGAGCTTGTGTTGTTCAACTCTGTACTAATAATTTATATAGATGTATGCTTTGGAGTTATTGGATTGAAAGGGAGATCAAATTCACTCCACAGCTTCGAGGCAGAAAGACCTTTTGTGGCTTTATCCTCCTCCAATTAACATACATATTTACCAGACTAGCAAGCTATCAGCACTCAGCTCTGAGAGCCGGGGAGGTCCATTCAGAGCATTTCACAGTCTCTTAACTGCATTTCAGTGGAAGCAAGAAACACTGAAAATAGAGGAGGAAAGAGAGTGAATGTAAGGCATTGGTAAGAACGTGCATACCAGGACGAGGTAGCTCAGGCCTGAGCAACATGGGAGACTCTCAGGCATCCACAGCCAGGAAGGAGAAACACCTAAAGCATACCATTGCTGACTCTAATATTTTCCCCACAACACGGTGTGGTTTGGTGGAAACTCCATGACTTTTAGAGCCAGGCAGATACTGGTTTGAATGCCCTTTCGATTATGGAGAACTTGGGCAAATGACTTAACCTCTCTCAACTTCCACTTCCTCACCATGTAATGAAAATAATAAAGTCTTCTCTTGGTATTATTAGAAAATTGAAGAGTCATCACACATGAGGTCACAATAAATTTTGTGTTCCTCCCTCCCTTCCTTTCTTCCTTCTTTTCCTCTCTCCTTTCTTTCTACCTCCCTTGATATATAAAATAGAAGAAATTAAAAAGGCCCTCAATCCCTTTAGTTTAATGCCTTCCTCATACAGGCAATAGAGTTGCTTGTAATCCTTCTGTTGGCAATGGCAATGCTGAGATCACCTTGGTAATGTAATCTTTCCATCATGCCATTAGGGCTGGAGAATTAGAATTCTAAGCTTCAATTCCCAAAATGTGCGCATATATGCACTTAAATGTCCAGATCCCAGGGGACATCAAAAAGGACAACTCTCTTATCTCACATTTTTCACTCACAAATACCAAATTAGACTGTATTCAATTTTAAAATTGCTCTGATGAATAGTTTATAAACCTTGGTATTTTTATAATCCAAGGCATACTTGATATCTCTTCACAAGCACCTCTGAGCACATTCTAAGGAGGTAGTACCAGGAGTTCCCAAGACAGAGCCCTCAAACTCCTCAAGGTCCACAGTTGTTCAAAGGTGAACAATTATCATTTGGGAGTTGGCCCATATCTAGGCTTCCTTCAAATTTTGAAATAATTTCCTTAAAATTTTTAGAGAATCTTCTTATTTTGTGATTCTTGGGAAAAGCTGGAATCTGCCAGCTACAACAGAAGGAGTAGACAGATGTCCTTTCTCCCCACTCCTATAGCTAAAACTGGGTCGTGTCTTCTGCCAATCAGATAGTCTCATCAGACCATGATCATTAAGTTTAAAATTCAAGGTAGCACCATTAGGAGCAGTAATACAGCATTTATAGGAATAGTGTTTTGAGATGTGTTTCTCAACCTTTTTATCATTATTGCTTTCCTAAGGAGACATTTTCCCCCATATTGCCCTCCCATGAAATCTTTTATATATATATATATATATATATATATATATATATATATATATATATATGTGTGTGTGTGTATATATATATATATATATATATATATATATAATTGATATTTTACAGAGAGGAAGGGAGAGAGATAGAGAGCTAGAAATGTCAGTAAGAGAAAAACATCGACCAGCCACCTCTTACACACCCCCCACCGGGGATGTGCCCGCAACCAATGTGCATGTCCTTGACCGGAATCGAACCCGGGACCTTTCAGTCCGCAGACCAATGCTCTACCACTGAACCAAATCGGTTTCGGCCCCATGAAATCTTAAGACAAGAGATACATTATACCCTCATCATTGTGGCTCAGTGGATAGAGCCACTGCAGACTGAATGGTCCCAGGTTCGATTCCAGTCAAGAGTATGTACCTTGGTTGCAGGCACATCCCCAGTAGGGGGTGTGCAGGAGGCAGCTGATCAATGTTTCTCTCTCAGCAATGTTTCTAACTCTCTATCCCTCTCTCTTCCCTCTGTAAAAAAAAAAAAAGCAATTATATATAGATAGATAGATAGATAGATTATATGTATTTGCTTATGTACTGTTTGTATGCCCATGTTTATACATAAATATGTATACATAAAGATGTAGGATGTATATACATTGCTCCCACGGAGGAAGCTGATATCTCCCTGTTGAGAATGCATTGTCTAGAACAGGGGTGGGAATAATTTTTCTGCCAAGAGCCATTTGAATATTTATAACATCATTCACTTAATATAATTCACTTAATATAAATGTATGTTGCTATGAAGCAAACAAACAAACAAACAAACAAACAAACAAACTCCTAGCTTTCCTTGTAGAGGGCCCCTAGGGAATGCACATGGATGACCTTTAAATTAATGTAAGTTGAGTCTGAGGTGACTGGCATGGTTGTTCCCCCCGAAAACAACCCAAAATGTCAGAGATGGCTATCAGTAAAGGTTTCTTATCTTTATCCATATGCTTGGAATGAGAAATGAATAGGACCTTGACTTACCCAGGTCTAGATATGCTAAATCCCAGGAATGAGGGAATGAATAGGACCTGGGCACACCCAAAACTTCTTTGACCTTAAACTACCCTCTGGAAATCAATAAATGCGCTGTGTTGTCTGTGGTGGGTGTTGACTGTCTCTCCATCAGAGTGACAGCCTCCACCCAGCACCCAGCTTGATGAATCTATTTCTGCCTCTTGTCTCTTTCTTTCTTTGATTTCTTAATCCCCAGATCTTTCACTCAGGAACCTGTTCTCCCTTTCCGTGCGGGACGCGGAAAAAGGAGAAGCATTCCACCGCATTTACTGAATTTCAAGTCCCATCTGCAATTGCTTTGGCAGTACTAGACCAAATGATTTCACTTTAGACAGCCCACAGGCCAGACATCCCCCATCCCTGGTCTAGAAGATGTGGGGTGCAGCAGGGGAATATCCAAACCAGGTGTTTCTGTGTAGTAATAATGGCAATATATCTTATTCCCTAGTGTCTCTTGTCCCCTACCCATTCTCACAGCCTGGATCTTAATTCATCGGTGGGCCTGATATTTTTCCAACAAGGTCCTATCTTAGTTTGGATTTGCCTGGAAATAGACTCTGGACAAGGATTTAAGTTCCAGTAGTTTATTTGGGAGGTAATCCCAACAAAAACCAGCAGGCAAGTGGAGAATGAAACGGGGAGAAGGAATCTAAACAATGGATGCATTTCCAAGCCAGTTACCACCATGGGCAACTGTAGGACCCCAAGATGGAGGAAGTGACCTTCCCCACTGCCTGTTCCAGGATGTGACCTTTACGGTTAAAGATTAGACAGGGAGGAGGTCAGTTCTTTATGGTTGAAGATTAGGCAAGAATGAAATCAGTCCCCAGAAACTCCCTACCCTGAGGACTTGCCCAGAGGAAAGACCATGGGGCTTGCAAGATTAACATGTAATTAACGAGCCCAGCTCCCCTTAGAATTTCCTTGTTTCCTTCTTCCCCCTCCATGTGTAACCCCACCTGCATGTGGTCTTTGCCTTTATAAACTCATGTTCTGCAGTTACTCGGGGCTTCCAGGAGACAGCTCTGTTGCTGTCTGCCTGAGACGCCCCTGTGCTGCGCTTGTATTAAAACCTCATGCTTTTTGCATCAAGTTTCGGTCTCGGCATTTGACTTGGGGTCGTCGCCCCCTCCGTCGGACTCACTGAGGGTCTTGGGACCTTACACAACTAGCACGCAAGCTCCTGGGGGTGCTCTAAGAAAGAGAGTAAGGCATGCACCAATATCATCCCACCCAAGGGACAAGGCAGCTGCAGAGTTCGTACACTAATTCCCACCCGTCACTGGCTGAGTGCTGCTGCCAAGGGGCCACGTCACTGCCTTCCTGGTCTGCTGTGCGTGAGCAGAGCAGCTCTGGAGACCAGAGGAAGTGTCAGGTGACGAGATGTAAATGCTGGCAGCTAAAAGTTCTGTGTGTATATACTGAAGAGAAAAGGGTCAGAGGGACATGGTTAGGACACTGACATTGAGAAAGTATAAATAATGGACTTTAACCAAGTATTTCTATAACTCTGTCAAAAGAATGGGGCTGAGGTAGCTGGAAAACAAAGGCAGGGTTTGATCTAAGGTTAGTGAATGCCACTATCAGTTGAACTCATATAATCATGATGTCTCTTTTGTACATACGGGAAGATTTAGAGATCGCCAGTTTTCCCAACGATCAACCTACGCTTAGCCTCCTCACCTCTGGCCTTCCTAGACATTCCCTTCTTCTTATCTAATTAGGCTGTTTGTGTCTGACCTAAGGACACTGCTCCCTTCTCCCTGAGGCCGTTAGTTACCTGAGGAGAGGAAGCAGATCCTCTTTGTTCTCCATCCACCCCCTCCCACCACCTCATACACAATAATCCCAGATATCCCCAAAACCATAACTAAAGTCAGTATTTCCTGGGGGAAAAGGGAGATTTACAAAGTCAAACCCACTAGAATATTTACCCACCAAAGTACTTAGAGGACTTTCCTCAAGTATATTGGCAAAGATCTGGGAATGTATGAAGAAAAGGGATCCTGAGGCTATTGATCAAGGAGAAACAAACATCAGTTGATCAGAATAAATACGGGAACACTCACCAATGATTCTAAATCTAGGATGCTAGTTCAGAGTAGTTCTGATAGTTCACTTCCTGGCCAAGTAAGAAATGGGTTCAACTGGAAGTATAGTCTAGGAAAGTTAGGTGTCAGAAATGGTGAGGTTCAATAGAAGAAAATAATTCAGAGACATTGAGAGATAGGAAGGTGGCTATAGATATGATGGTGGGCATTCCATCTTATAGATGACCTCATCATTAAGGCCTGAAATATAAACTGGTGAGGGAAATCAGCATCTCTGGAAAGTAGTACAGTGCCTATTCTCGTGGGCTGGGGATAGTAGTAGAAGATGCTGCCATTGAAAAAGGCTCCTTGATTATGATGAACCTGATAAAGCTCCAAAGTGGCAAAGGACAAGTAGTTACACTTAAACAGTTAGATATAAATGGGTATGGTTTCACCAGTAGACATTTAAGGCTCATCAGAATAGATTGACCTGCAGGACCTTAGTTTGTGGTAATTTAATCATGGGTTTCCTCGCCCAGCTTGATGTATATAACTGAAAAAAATCCCAGGTCTGATGAATGAAGGCTGCCACTATACCAGAAAGTTAGGGCCATTTCTAAATCCCAGTCAGTTTACAGAGCCATATCCCTTTTTGAAGGAAAAAGAGAATGGTTAAGGAATCACTTTCTACTAATATTACAAGTGTATTCTGTGAATTTTCTTCCTACCAATCCCCAAATATATTTATGTCCATTTATATGGGTTGCTGTACTGAGGAAAGGTAAACTCCCAAACTTTTCATATATATTTAGATACTAGCTTCAAGCCAACAACACTGTAAAAGTAGGAGACTAGTAGAGATCCAGTGATTAATAGAATTTTGGAGTGTGTGTGTGTTTTGCTTCTTTATTTTATTTATTTATTTATTTATTTATTTAATGCCAAGGGGAAAAATAATAAACATGGAGAAAAGTGAAAAAGTCATGATGAATTTTGTTCATGTAACAATACCTCTTCTCCCCTTCTATCACTGAGTTCCTTGCCCACCTGTATCTCATTGTCTCAAACTCTCCATTCTCTCTCCCAGGGTCTTTGAACTTGCTTTTCCCTGGTCTGAACATTCTCCCTTCCTCTTCCCATTTCTTCACCTAATTAATTCTTCCTTATCCTCCCAATCTCAGCTCCAGGCAGGGTCACTTCCTCAGTGACCCATCCCCCTGGAATCTAGGCATCAAGGTGCACTTTTTTGGTTCATCACAGGACAGGGCTGCTTTCCTCAGTTTGGCGCTGTGCGTTCGCTGGACAACCAGATTAGCTTCTGGGTCTTCCACTACAGACAAGCTTCAAGAGCTTGCTTCTTCATTCCTGTATTCCTGGCTGCTATGTGCAATGCCCGACATGGTGGGCACTCCATTAATATTTGTCAGGTGAATGAATAGGTAAATAAATCATGTGTTTGTTTGTTGGTTTGTTTTTAAAAAGTGCTGTAAGAATGAAAATTTGGCATAAATCGACCAAAAATTTTCAGGATCTTTCGAATGGCAGCACTTTCTTCTGGTAACTGTGAGCAGGGCAGAAAAAAAGAAAATCCCCCTCAGCACACAGCGGTCACAGCAAGTCATAAAAAGGAAAAATCAAGCCATCCACCATCTTGCTGTCCTTTGTTTCAGCATCCCTTGTACTTGCAGGCCTAGGAGCTATGAAAGGGTTTGTGGTCTGACAGACTGGATTTTAATTGGTCTACAAACTTGAATAAAGCTTGCAAGTCTTTAATTTCTCCATACTTCCCTTTTTAACAAACTTCAAGGAAATAACTCACTCTGAACAGCAGTGTACTGCCAACGAGCCACTAAATAAGAAAGGCACATGTTTCCTAAATGTGGGTGAATGAACCACAACACTAACTTAAAAGGCTTTTTACTACCGGTAGCAGAGAAGGATGCAAAGGTTTTCCTTCACACTGCTGTTTTCCTAATGAAAACATTTAGTGCCACCTGCTGGCAAAATTCATGCTGACTTCTCAGCATTCATGGAGTTTAACTGTCTCAAAATGAGATATAAAAAACCCAGATACAACTAATTTGGTAAAGAGTATAGAGAATTTAAATTTCTTATTTTTTATTGAGAAAATCTCTTTTGAGATACTCTGCACAGGTGTCTTTCAGCGAACATTTTCTTTAAGGTAAAATGTTTTATGATTGATCATTTTTGAACTACAAAAAGGACAAGTGAGAGAAGGAATTGCCCAGACATTCTTATGTCCCTTTCATCTCTAACATTCCACGATTCTAAGAAGGTTCAAAAATGTTTCTGAGGCAAATGTTTGGCCCACGCAAACTTATCCACTTGGTCATCTTTCACTTTGAGAATAGTCTCACATTTCATATCTTTAGGTAAAACGTAAGTAGACCCAGTTAGTTCCTCTGATGTTCCTCAAACTGGGATTGTACTTCTTAACTTACCATTCATTCCTGAGTATGAGAAAAACTAGAGGAGAGATATTTAATGACTGAAAAAGTTCATGCTATAATACCAATTTTAACTAGCTGACATACACAAATTATGTTTCAGAGTAAGTCAACCCTTCTAAATCAACTGTGTTTAAAGATCTACATATAAGCAAGCCATGTGTGTGAAGAGCAAGGAGAAAAATTAATTTCCCTGGAAATGAGTAGGTTGGTTAGCCTTGTACTCCAGAGGAACATTTACAGGAAAGGTGTTAGGTAGTATGCTGGCCCCACTTGTGCTGATTGTAGGAAATTTGGTTCTAAGTATCAGCCAGAAAAGAAATAGGTGTATAAGACTCAGCAAAGTGATAGTATCTGAAAGATCTCTTAGTTCAAACCCCGCTTTTTACAGAAAAATAAGTAGAGTCCCCAAGAGTTTAGGTAACTTTTCTATAGGCCGTTATTGAGTTAGAGCAGAGCCAGAGAGAAATAGATGATAGATAGATGATAAGTAAATGAACAGATAGATAGATATAGGTAGATAATAGCACTTTTTGATTCTCTCTCACCACCATGCTTGCTGTAACCAATGTCCTCCTACAGGGTGATGCAAAATGCAAAGGTGATGGGAGAAGTGGCAAAAGCCAGTATGAGTATATACACTGAGTGGCCAGATTATTATATCTGAATGCATAATAATCTGGCCACTCAGTGTCTATCCTATATTATAAAAGGTTAATATACAAATTGTCCTCTCCACCAGGAGTTCGACCAGCAGGCAGACTGGCCAACCACCCATGTTCCCTCCCCTGGCCAGGTTGGCTGGATCCCAACCATTCACGAAGTCAAGTACCGGGCCTCCAGTATACACACACACACACACACACACACACACACACACACACACATAAAAGATAAAGATGCAAATTGACCATACCTTTGTGATACCCACCAGCCAATCAGGAGTGAGTATGCAAATTAACCATCATCTTTATTAGTGGGTTAATTTGCATACACAGGTGCTGAGCTGCTTGGGGGTGGGACACTTGCATCATCACCATGGTGACGGTGCAGGTGTTCCACACCTCCCAGCCACTCTGGGCCTCTGGCCAGTGTGGGAAGGCAGAAAGGCGGCTCCAGGCTGGAGTGAAGGTGGTGCCAGCAGCCAGGGGGAAAAAAGCCCATTCTTGCACTAATTTTCATGCATTTATCATAATAATCTGGCCACTTAGTGTATAATATACATGACTCAGACTGAATATCTTTCTCCTTTAAAGAAATAAATAAAGCCTGAATGTAACATAAAGGGGTAAGGGAGAAAACAATAACTCAGCTAAGTAGATGGCATGCAGAAAAGCAAATACTGATGCCCATGCCATTGAGCATCTACTCGATGCCCAGGTCCTCTGCACACACTGTCTTCAAATCTCATGGGCATTTGCACAAACATGACCATTTCAAAGGTGACAGACTAATAATGTTCAGAAGGTAAGTTGCTCACCTCTGTGTGATAATAA
This sequence comes from Vespertilio murinus, assembly GCA_963924515.1. Taxonomy (NCBI): domain Eukaryota; kingdom Metazoa; phylum Chordata; class Mammalia; order Chiroptera; family Vespertilionidae; genus Vespertilio; species Vespertilio murinus. The sequence continues at coordinate 80,398,451 of OZ004706.1, forward strand.
AGAAGCACACATGAAACCAGGACTCCCTGACTCCAAACCTCATTACCAGGTCACTTCACCAGGCTTTCTTCTCTGCACCTACAACAAAATCCATTCCTATGGACAAGAAAAGAGGCAGAGTCCACTTAAGTGTGCTCTACTTCAAGAACCTAAGAAGATGCTGTTGCTAATAAATACAATTAATGCTACTTTAGGCAGTATCACTTGGTTAGAGGTTGAGCTCAGCATTTGCCTTTAAAATGTGAATTATTAGCTCGGGTTAAAGATTTTGTCAAACATGAGTCATGCAGCCTAGCAGACCTGTTTGTTTTTAGCTAAATGGAGAGTGTGTGTTTCACCAGCAAAGCATGTCATAGAGGATGTGGACATATACACTCATCTGCCTATTACAGCTGCCCCAGGCATCTCTCGCCTGACAGAATATGGTCTGCTTCCAACCCCCACACATCCTTAAGGAATGCGATCTTTGCAGAGATCAAGGACAGGAAATAATCTTGAAAAAAAATTACTTGATGTCATTCTTTGAATGTTCTGCTGTCAGCTCCACAAACTGTTAGGAATGAGGTCATGAGTGTCGCCTTCAGCTGCACAAACAGGCTACCAAAGGATTCCAGGAAAGAAAAAAAATATCTGTAATCACGGACATTCACATTTGGACCAAATATGGCAGCACCAGTAGGCAGCTGCTTGGGATTGTGATTCAGACACAATCAAGATCAAACTCTGCCATTGCCATTCTCCAGGGGTAGGGTATTGAACAGGGCATCCAATGCCTCAGTGTTCCCATCTGCCTGGTGGGCCTCAGAGCATGATATGAATAGCCAGCCATTGACAAATGCTGCTTCTCATTCTTTATTTCTCCCACCCCCATGATGTGGTTAGAAATCTCCAGTGCCACCTGAAACAAAAACTGTGGCCCATGCAGAGGGCTCACCAGCCTAGCTTCCTTGCCATTAAGGTCTCACTGATGCTAAAATGGAGCAAATCTTTAAGTTAGTATAAAACTTATTGCATCAGATTCTCAAAGAGATTCATTTTGCCCTAAACATTTAAGAATAAGTATTATAAATTCTTCTACCTCACAGCTCCCAGAAACTCCCTCTTCACCACTTCAGTTCGAAGCCTCACTCTCCTGATCCAAAAACCACAGCACCTCCTCACTGTCTCCCGTCTTCCATCTGTCCCCACCCCCCATTCTCCACCCTGTTGCCAGAGTGAGATCTCTGACTTGTCAGTCAAAGAAAGTGGATTTTATTAGTTGTCTCCCAGCACCACTCCCCTGCCTCCTCTCAAACAGCTGGATTTTACTCAGTACCCAAAACTCCCTCCTTTGCCTTTTCCTAGAGGAAAGTTGTCCTAACTCCCAGCTTCTTGGCCAAGAGTCAGTCCATTTGCCTTACCAGGGGCTGGTTTAGTAGTGGTCCACATCTTAATTCTAGTCAATGTTATGTGAGAAAGGTTTTCAGCTGCTTTTGGGGAAAATGCTCTTCATCATTCTTACCTGTAGAGCATAAAACATGTATAACTATGTCATAAGCTATCACAATGCCTTGTCATTGCCATGTTTTGGTCCCTACTGAGACTATAAGTGCTTAAGTAGACTTTTTTTTCCTATTTTTCATCCCATTACTAATACCTGGCATATGATAGGCCCTCAAATAATATTTGTTGAATAAATAAATAAATAATGTTATAAACTATCTAAAGTGGTGAATTTTTCTAATGTGCGTCCTAATGGACAAAGAGACAAAGATCCTAGCTCACAAAGAATATCCATGTAGTGATTATGTTTGGTTATAAATTCTCATCTGTTGTAGTTGTCTTTTTTCCAGATCATATAGCAAGGCCAGATTTCAACCTTTTCCCTAATTAGGACATGGTTTCTAAGTGACATAAGTAGTCTTTTCTAAGTGATGTTATTTATAATCACAACCAATCAAAGTTTTAGGACACCAAAGACAGACTTCAACACCCTGTCCTCTCAACACAGACAATAATGCGTGCTGGCATGAATTATCAAAATCAATGAGACAGGTAGTCCAGAAGGGATCCTAGTATCACCTTGACATGAATAAAGCAGATATAAGGTCTACTCCCCTAATCACCAAAAACATTAAATTAAAAATTCCGCCTATCCCTATACTGTGCAGAGGACAAACTAGCAGCGTGATACAGACTGCTATGGTATCATTTGCAATTAAGAGCAGTAACTTAGCTTCTGTTCCTGTAATTACAACTTGTCCTGTGTGGACAGACAGATCCCTCATTGTGTTTGGAACAATCACAGCATTCCAAACACAAAGCAAGCCAAAGCAGCATACCCCAGGGCTGGCTCTTTCAACAATCTATCGCTCAACAGCTCCTGGCAGCAGCCGGCTGGAGGACCCAGTTTCCTGCCATTGTTAGTATGTTGAGCCTGGAATTCCATCCAAATGGATTTAACCCCTTTACTAAACAGCAGTGCATATTTCCCTGATTAGTATATTCCTGTGTTTAGATGGGAAGTGGTAGGATTGGGGTAGGTGAAGAGAGAAAGACAAGTAAAATAACAAAGAAAAAAAAAACCACCTTCATTCTATTTATGCTATACTGCTAATAACCGGAAATTATGGCTTCATCTAAAAGTGTAATAAAAATGACCGCCTATACATAAAGACACATATGTCTATCAAAAATCCCATGTTATGCTTTATGTAACTGGACACGTGGCTTCATTACTAAGCAGTTATTGCTATGGGGACTATGTTTATTACAAACAGGACATAGACAATTATAAACAACTAGAGGCCCGGTGCACGGACTTGTGCATGGGTGGGGTCCCTCAGGGTGGCCTGTGGAGATTGGGCCCCAGCTCGCACCCCCAACCTCGCAGCCCTGCAGTCCCGCCTGGCATCCAGCCTTAGTCTGGCACTGCCCTCTCACCTGCTCTACCATCCTGCCTGCAGGGTGATCAATCAGGCTGGGTCCCCTGCCCAGCTCTCTCAGTGCCTGGGAGCCAGGCAGCAGCCCTGCCCCTTGCTGCCATGGCTGGTGGCCATCTGCGAGGTGATTGGCAGGGCAATCAGGCCCCTGCTGGCACTCACCTTGGCCTGGCACCGCCCACTGACCTGCTCCACCATCCTGCCAGTGGTCCCCCTCTCATCAGGGCTCATAGGGGCCAGCAGCACCTCCACTGCTGCCCACTGCCAGGGCCACATTGCCGAGGCCTGCCATGTTCCGCACCATCCCCTGGTGGTCAGCACACGCCAGTCAATGTGTGTGTGCTGATAGCGAGCAGAGCAATGGAACTTCCAGTTGAATGACCACCTGAGGGGACAATTTGCATATTAGGCTTTTATTATATAGGATAATCTCTTGTGATTGTCCTTATCTACATAAGTTTTGATCCTTAAAATATTATTTCTTCTCTTGGTGACACTGAATGGGGACCTTTTGATATTAGATAACCGGGGTAATTCCTAGACATGCAAGACTACCAGGGCCCTTCTCCACACGACACTTTCTGGCACCACACCCTACTGTTCTGCAGTTTTCTCCAATGTTACTGCGTCTGTCCATTTTTACTGCCCTTCATATCAAGCTGAAACTACCTTATTTACACCAATCCACAGATGTTCTATAGCAAATATTTCATGACCATATATATATTAATGACCCAAAGGCAGAGAAAAAAATTAGCCATTTAAAAATTATGAAGTTATTGCCAAAACCAGTTTGGCTCAGTGGTAGAGCGTCGATCTGCGGACTGAAAGGTCCCGGGATCAATTCCGGTCAAGGGCATGTACCTTGGTTGCAGGCACATCCCCAGTAGGGTGTGTGCAAGAGGCAGCTGATCGATGATTCTCTCTCATCAATATTTCTAACTCTCTATCCCTCTCTCTTCCTCTCTGTAAAAAATCAATAAAATACATTTTTTTTTAAATGTACCTTGGTTGCGGGCACATCCCCAGTAGGGGGTATGCAAGAGGCAACTGGTCGATGTTTCTCTCTCATTGACGTTTCTAGCTCTCTATCTCTCTCCCTTCCTCTCTGTAAAAATATCAATAAAATACATTTTTTTAAAAAATTATGAAGCTATCAAAATTTAAAATATATCTGCTTTAAAAGACATCATCAGGAAGTTAAAAAGACAAACCAAAGAGTGAGAGAAAAGTTTTGGATATCATATATATTATAAGGTCTTATTTCTATAATCCATAGGACACTATTACAACTCAAGACAACCCAATGAAAAGTAGGCAAGAATCTGAATAGACATTTCTCCAAAGAAAATACACAAATGGCCAACAAGCACACATACTAGTAAAGATGCTCAGCATTGTTGGCTATCAGAGAAATGCAAATCCAAAACACAATGTGATACCCCTGCACAACCACTAGGATGATTATAATAAAAAAGACAGATAATAACAAGTGTTGATAAGAATGTGAAGAAGTCAGAACCCTCATACATTGCTTATTGAAATGTAAAATGGTACTGCTGCTTTGGACTATAGTCTGTCAGTTCCTTAAGCAGTTAAACATATACTTATCTATATGATTCAACAATTGTACTCCCAGAATTGTATATACCCAAGAAAAATGGAAAAAATTTGTCCACACAAAAACTTGTACATGAATGTGTATAGCAGCATTATTCATAATAGTCAAAAAATGAGAAACAACCCAATGTCCAACAACTGATAAATGGATAAGTAAAATATGATATAGCCATATAATGGAATATTATTCAGCAATAAAAAATAAATGAAGTATAATCATGCACTGCAAAATGGCATTTGGGTCAATGATGGACCCCATATATGACAATGGTATACCATCTAGCCTAGGTGTGCAGTAGGCTACACCATCTAGGTTTGTGTAAATACACTCTATAATATTTGCACAACCACAAAATTCCTAACAACACATTTCAGAACACATCCCCATCATTAAGCAGCACATAACTGTGCAGAAACATACTACAACATGGATGAAACCTTAAAAACATACTAAAAGAAGCCAGTCACAAAAGACCAATATTTTCTGACTGTTTTATGAAATATCCAGAATTGACAAACCATGGAGGAGACAAAAAGTAGATTGGAAGTTTTGTAGGGCTGAGGGAACAAAGTATCTGAATGAAAAGTTAACAAAAATCAAGAAATAGCCAAATGGGGGTATTTGGGGCTGAGAGCTAAGGGGTGTAGGGTTTCTTTTTTAGTATAATGAAAAGGTTCTAAAATTGGTTGTGGTGATGAATGCACACCTCTGTGAACATATTAGAGGCCATTGGTATGTAAACTTAAATGAGCAAACTGTATATTATGTGAATGTCTCAACAAAACTTCTTTTTCAAAAATTATAAGGTTAATTAAATAATCATAATTTGCTGGAAATTTTCATTAAAAGAACATAGGACTTAAACTTGTAACCTTTTCAGTCTTGTCCTAATGTTGACCCAGCTAGAAACAGCAAAGTAGCCAGGGTAAGTCTCTGACCTCTGTGTCCTCACCTGAAAATGAGGAGGGGTTCACAGATGCTCTCTGAGGACCTTCCTACCCCTAATTCTTTCAAAAAACAGTGACCTCCTGAACAACTGTGCTGGTAAAATTGTCTGACTGTTCTTTGAACTCTATGAAGTTTCCATGGTTATTTTTTTTTTTTCATTTTTAAAATTCTACCACAAACTCCCTTGGGTAATTAAAATAATGAGTTAATTGTGTTTGATTTCAATGAAAGAGAAGTGTTTTCAAATTAGCAAGACCTGTTTATTTGCTGATAACAGCCTATTTCTATGTAATGGGTTGGGGTTGATTAGTGAAATCTGCCCATTTAGAACCAGGTTCTGGGAGGTGCCCAGATAAACACTCTAAATAGAATCCATCAGACCTCCTGTCCCACCAGTGCTAATTGTTATTTCTCAGTATCCTTTCTGCACGATTTTGAGTCTCTTTGGTGGTTAGCCCAGCACCACATAGACCTACAGATTAATCCAGGCCTGTGGGTGAATTATCTCAGGGTCTAACTTATTTTTTGAACATAAGTTTTGTTTGTTATAGTCTTGATTTTTTTTTGGCTTAATGGTAATAAGGATAGGTGCTATCTCCACCAAGGTGCCAAACAAATCACCGGCCAGATGCCTGCTTACCACAAGGTAATTCAGCCAACACTGGCCCCAGAGAGTGGGGGACAGGGCCGCTGATCTCCCAAGTCCCCATGCTGCATTGATGTAGTGACTGATTATTTTCTCCGTATTTTATCAGAACCAGACAAGCAATATGTCCAAAAACTGCCCTCTGCAGTGATAGAAAAATAAGTAACCCTTTCCCCTCTTAAAACATTGCCCCCTTGCTTTTAACCTCTCCACTTTTCTCCCCTACCCATCTTGACTCAGAACTGTCTTAGGGCCCTGAGGCCCCGAACTGCTGGATTAATCCACGCCGAGGCCAGTGACTTAATGTGGTGTTTATCTCCAGCAGCATTTCACATTTTAAAACCAAGCTGCACTGTTAGGGTTGCAGCTGATGCTAAAGAATGAACCTCTAATATTGGGATTCCAATAACAATTGCCCTGGTCTGAAGCTATTTTTTTAAGGAAGGTCCTCAAGTCAATCATTTAAGTGATCACATATTTCTTGTAAGTCAGAAGACTAAGTTTGCCACCTGCTTGACATTTTTTTAGAGATGAGAAAATCCTTCCATATTCAGGCAGCATTTTCTATAAAGAGCACAACTTTTCTCCAAAAAGAAGGGGAGTGGAGGATGTGTTTCAATACCTGTAACTGTCAGAACCCAAGTTGAATGACATTGGTTATCCCAAGGGCTTTTTATTTCCATTAGTGCTGACCGCCCTGAGCTCATGTTCTGAGATGGTGTATGAGGATCACCAAGGGATCACTTTGGGATGGAAGACCTACCCCTTATTCCATCTCTTAACTGAGAAGCATATCAAGATTCAAATCCATTTACCTGCTCCCACCTGAGCCTCTCCCACCTCTCCAAACACACACCAGAGCAAATCTAGGGCCAGACCCCTCTGTTATAGCTCTTGCCTCACCCAATTGTCTAGGCTGACTTTTAATAATCTGATATTTGCCATTCTTGCTCTCCTATGACATTTTCCCCATTCATGACTTCTCCCTGCCCAGGATCCTGCTTGCCTAATCAAGTCTTGGCTTGAATCAGTTGAAAGCCTCTAGATCCAACTGTGTCCCCTGAAAAGTCTGAGCCCACCCCAGTCCTGCAGGGCCTCCTGCTCAGAATGCCCAGTTCTCTAAATCTACAGCCAATTTCTCACCACAAACTGACACTCCAAAGGAGAAACTTATAAGTTCACACGCTATTCTAGAAGCCAGTTGATAATGGTAGAAAAGCCTCTGAAGCAGGCATGTCTTTAAAAAACACACACATTAACTTCATTTTTCACATAATGTATACATGAATCCCAGACCCTGTATTTCTGATCTACCTTCTTTTTCTATTTTCCTTTGCTTCCTGTCCAAATTTTAATGTTTTAGCTGAAGCAAAGGCCAGCTAAAGGAGCAAAGGCCAGTTTATATGAACACTTAGGTTCTGTGAAAGTATTTGCCTCCCAAATTCCCAATGATGGACAGTTGTCCTAGCTCATTGCTACTGTTTTTTAAGTATCTTGGCAGGGAGAGAATTGGCCTCATATTTCAAAGAAACCCTTTTCTACTAAAAAGTTCTTATATCACCACAATAAACACTTATATAATGTGCACTCAGGTAGTGGAGCCACCAGGACCCACTTAAAAAAAAAAAAAAGACAACTCTATTTTTCTCTCAAAGCCTACTAATTAGCTCAGTGAACTGGTGCTTAACCTCTCTAGGCCTTGGTTTCCTCATTTGTAAATGAGAGATTTGTTTGATATCCAAAGTTTCTTCTTGCCATGACTTTCTACAATTCTATCAAAACAGGTCACAGCAAAGGAAATTATAATTTTACACTGAGCACGGGGATTTTCAGGAGATTAGGAATCTGCAAATAGAGTTTAAGATGTCATCAATCTCCCTTTGCTAGCAAAATGCATTTCCATTTGCTCCCACTCTACTCTTTCACTGAGTACGTAATTGGAAATGTTCTCGAGGGTAAGGATTTGATGGGCTTCTATGATAGCAGGGTTCATTCTCTTGCCTTCAGATTCCAAAGTTAAAGAACTATTGAAGCCAACTCCTCTCACCACCAGGGATCCAACAGTAGCCATCTAAATTGGGTACATCTCAATGTCAAATAAAATGAATACAAACACATTTTCATAGATGGAACACAGACAAGGAGGACTCTTCGTTCAGCTCATTTAATTGTTGTTTGTTTCATCAACAAGGTAAGGTTCCCCCTGCTGGAATAAAAATTTTAAAAAGTACAGAAAATCTATGGTCTGTAGCAGCTACCTTTGACATGCATCTACCCAATCATTTTTTCATTGAGTCAGGTTCCACTGATCCCTTAAGTTGTGGAGTTGAGAGTGTGTGTGGATAAAGGGTGAGGAAACAAGAGTTGCCAGTCATCTGATGATTTCTCCTAGCTGGGTTCTTAGTTGATTAACACAGCTAAAACTGCCACTTTGCTTCCACAGCCCCTAACTTCCCAGCATAGTTCTGAAATAGCTCTGCATAGAAAAGGGAAACTCAGTAAGAATTTTAACAACATCATGAGTCTAATAAATGCCAAGGGATGAGCTATAAAGTGGTTAGCTGCAGAAACTTGGCCTGCTGCCTGGACATTATTCAGTCTTTTCTCTCTACTTATTCCCTGGGCACTGTCTCTGTCACTTTATTGTTCCTTTGGGTTCTTATTCAAACCCATGGGCTGTGTTTCTATGTACACAAAGCAAATGGAGATCTAGGTTGTCAGTTTTGTGCAACACTCAAAAGAAATGGCCCATCTTACCCCTGCCTCTTACAGAGCTACAGTCACATGGGAATATTTTTGGCTCATAATTCAGTCAGTCCTCAGTCTCCACTTTCCCACTTGCCTCTTTTCTGATGAAAAACAGTCTGGAGGGGGAAAAACTAGCTGCATCTTCATTTTGTTTATTATTTTCTGTGAACAAAAATATAGCTCTTCATTTTTTTACCATTAAGCACATGGTTGGGTAGGGGGAAAGTAGTGGAAAAGGTTATATCATGCCCTGGCCAGGTGACTCAGTTGGTTGGAGCATCATCCTATACACCAAAAGGTTGTGGGTTCAATTCCAGGTTGAAGAACATACCTAGGTTTCCAGTTTTATCCCCAGTTCAAGTGTGTTTCAGAGGCAATTAGTTGACTGATGTTTCTCTCTCACATTGATGTTTCTCTACCCCACCCCCCAACAAACACACACTTTCTCTCTCTCTGAAATCAATAAACATATCCTTAGTTGAGGATTTAAAAAAGGAAAGGAAGAAAAGGCTGTATAATGTTAAAGATTTCATATTTAAAAATATATATATTTGCCAAAACCGGTTCTGCTCAGTGGATAGGGCATGGGCCTGCAAACTGAAAGGTCCCAGGTTCGATTCCGGTCAAGGGCATGTACCTTGGTTGTAGGCACATCCCCAGGAGGGGGTGTATAGGAGGCAGCTGATCAATGATTCTCTCTCATCAATGTTTCTCTATCTCTCTTCCTCTCTGTAAAAAATTAATAAAATATATTTTAAAAATATTTGCTGTTAGAATTTAGAATTCTTTCTTAGAATTATGAGTTCAAAGGGGTTAGGAAAAATTAACTTCTATTATTTGGCTTATAAAGGTCTAGAGAAATAGTCCACCTGGGGTAAAGTAAGGACAGATAAAGAGGAAAATGAAAGCTTCCACTACTAGAAAGAGGAAAAGGACCCTGGAACAAACCAAGTGGCAAGAGCATCTGAAAAGAAAAGCATTCCCAGGGAGCTAAAGGTGGGCGCACGTGTGTGTGTGTGTGTGTGTGTGTGTGTGTGTGTGTGTGTGTGTGTGTTCATGTATATATGGACCCAATGGAATGGGGCAACCATGCTCATGGGCTCCTTTTGTTCTTTGTTCATGATAAACCAGTAGTTTCTAAGTTCTGCTGCAGAAGCAAAGTTCAATGAAGTTAAAACACAATTCTATACTCTTTTTTTAAACATAGAAATCCCCAACTACCTCTTTTGACATCCTACCAGAGATGCCTTTTCGTTTATACAACAGATGGGTTTTCTGTGTGTGGACATTGGTAATAGTCTAGGCACTGTGGCCTTGACTGGCCTAGACTATGGCACTGCTTTCTGGTGAGGGAGATGGACACAGAAAGAGACAATTTGAATAAAAACATTTAGTATAAGGGAGTATGTGCAAACCATATGAGGAAGCACAAATGTTTCTTCTTGGAGTATGGAGGTTTAGAGTATGGTGAACTCAGCTGGTCTTCTCAGGAACAAGGAAACCTTCAGTTTGGCTCACTTTCTAAATCAGTTTTTTTTTGTTTGTTTTAAAAAGAATCTATTTTCTGGGTTATCAGAAGCAGCTTAGTACTGAGGATGAAAAATGAAATTAGTTTTTCGTTGCTCTGCCATCTCACATCAGGATCTCTCTTGCCTTGAATATTAACTGTCAATTCAGTTTCCGACAAGGCGACCTAGTTATGAACGGATGAGAAAATACCAGACAGATTGTCCCACAATCATAAATGAGATGGCAGTAGGGATGAAGGAGCTTTTTGTGAGAGTGAGCCTGGGGGGGGGGGGGGTTCTTACACCTCTGAAGGCATCAGGAAAAGAAAAGCAGCCAGAGTCAGCAAAGTGAATGGTGCAAAACCACCTGCTCCCCACCTTCACCGATGGAGGACCACCACATCCCAAACAACCTTCAAACACAGAAACACAACTAAAACAGAAATCAACAAGCATGTCTGGCTTTCCATATTTCGTTTTCCTTTTAAGCCTCAAAAATAGCATATTGTTGATGTTCAATAAATGCTTTTGGAATAAATGAAAGGGTTGGATTATACAAATGGTTTTTGAATTAGGCTTTCTACCAAGGCCCACAGTTTTCCCAGAGAAACTCTGGGACTGGCTGTAGGGCCACAGAATTGCTTCATCTGTAGCCCCTTGACTATCCATAGCTTCTTTATTTTAAGAATAGTTTCCACATTACGACTAGGTAATTGCTAAAATCCTTCCATTCCTAAACTATTGTTTGGATTCCAATACAGAGGTAAGACCAATGTTCTATGTGCTCTAGCCAGTCATGTTTAGTGTATTTTTAATTTATTGATAACAAATAAAAGCCAGCTCTCTTCCCTCAGATTTTGGAAAGGGAATTCTAGAAGTGGCTTTGGTTTGGGAGGAATGAGGCTGCCATCATGGAGTTTTCCCAGCTTACTTTATAAACATTATCCTACCCTGGTCTCCAGTTTTCTCCACAGTTGTTGATACTAGTGTGGCTTAAAATGAATAACTCTTGGTCGCTCCCTGACCCTTGCTGGTCACTCCCAAATCTCTCTAGGGAAGCTGGACTTTCAAATCAGAATGACTTCATCACCCACCAAGGAAGGAGGAAGGCCCAGATTTTTGTCCTCTTAGGGTGTCTTTATAACTTGTTATTTTCATAATTAGCTTTAATTACTCTCTCCTTCCTCCTCTTCTCATTCTTTCCAAACAACATGCTGTTTTCATTCTTTTCAGGGGTGAAGACCTTCAAGCTTTGACCGAGGTCCCAGAGAAGAATTTCAGATGGCTAGCTGAGGGCATCTAAGACAGCTGCGTAAAGAATGAGGTTTAGATGACAATGAGGAGGTTGGGGAAGGGAACTTGAGAAGAAAAGAGAACTTTACATGGGAAAAGAGCTCAAAGCATATTTATTTCAAGACCCATTTCACATATGAGAAATCTGAGACCTAATGAGGTGAAGCAACTCACCATTGGGGATCTTAGGGTTGAAACTGAGACTGTCCATGGTTGGCTTAGGACATGACCTGAACACCATGTACTTTTCTGAGTGAAATGTGGCAGCAGCAGGGGTCAGATTTTTCTAAAACTCCAGTACATGTCAACACTGACAGCAGATAGCTGGCAAGGTCTCTTTGTATATGCAACCACATCTTCCTGCTGGCTGTTTCTCATCTCTCTTGGCCAGAGTGTTCAGGGTCTCCAACCCATAAGAAATGAGGAACCTTCTTGTGTAGAGAAGAGGGTTTACCAACAGAGCAGACATCCCCAAACCCTCCTCCCATGGTCTTCTCTCTCCACCTACAGGAGTCCACTATGTTTCACACATGTGTTTCTGCACATGATCTCTCATTCATTCATTGGTGAGTCTTAATTTACCAGGCCAAAGACACACAAGCACAGTCCCCTATGTACTGCCCAAGGGCCCTGATCCTGCAGCCTCCACAGCCTGGCACCTGCTCCCCACATTGCCCCACTGAAGGACAGCCACAGGATACACTAAATTGGGCTATGAGCCCCAAACTGGATCCCCACAGTTCAGAGAGGAAAAGCTGGAGTGATATGGGGCAATTGGCAGAGAGGGTGTTGAGGAACGGAAGAGTTTTGTTACAAGGCTTTAGTTGAGTTAGTAGCTTTATTATTGGGTAATAAAGAGATAGAAGGTAATGAGATCCTGTAAGATTTCCCTTGGAGAATAGAAAGATTAGTTGAGGTCTGCAATTTAGAAAGAAGAATTTAGAAGATGTGACTATAAAACTAAGGCAAGGAAAGAAAAAAGAATAAAGCAATCTGTCTTCTGGAAGCCAATGGTCTTGTTAAGGGACCCTGGGAAGCACAAAATCCAGGGAGACAGGAAGCTCCACACTAAGACCCTCCCAGCCTGATGTGGGGGGCTGCCCAGTCCAGTGCAAACCCAGAGAGAGGTGTTCTTCAGTTCCTCCCCACCAGGTGGCCATCTTCTCAGTAATCCTGGACTATGCATTGTATGGAAGAATGGCATGAACACTCACAGTACATTGTGCTTTGTATTTATTACAAAGCAATGATTTATCAGATACAAACAATCTATCACAGCAATACATACAGCATGAGCCATTTTATTGAGAGCAAACACATATGCACAGACTCATACACACATACACACTAACGCCCACGTTTCCCTCAACCACCTCAGTGTCTGGGGAAAAAATGGAGTCATTTTAGCAGTAGTTACCAAAATCTCTGATCATCTGTTTCTTTTGGGAATATGGAACCCCCAGCCTTTTAAAGGCAACTCCAAGCATTTTTGAAGCCCTGAGGTATCTTTCATCAGGCTTATCACTAAGTCTCAGACGTGGGTTACCACTGCTCCAGGGAAGCCACAGCAACTTCAGCTGAGGAACAGAGTGGGAGGCAGCTAGGGTGGAGGCCCGCACAGCACCCCCACCTCAGCACAACCCCACTCCTTCGTGGAGCAGACACTTATCTGGCCTGGGCTCCTTCAGGAGGAATTGCCAGCCAGCAATTTGTTCCTCATGCAGACAGACATACATCTGGCAAACCTGTCACAGGCAACTACTCTTAAACTCAACCTGAGACCCAAGAAAATCATACATTCAGACACATGGGTGGTTACAAACACACACACATCCATAGACATCACAAATGAACCAAGAAAACAATGGGAAAGGGAGAGGGTTTATTTTCTTCTCTTTGTTTATCTCTTAAATCTTTCTCAAGTTTGAGTTGCTAATTCAAATTGATTACCTAGAAACAAAAGTAACTGTTATTTTTAAAGTGTCTATGAAAAGTGAGTTAAGTAGGCATAGTGGCTCCTTCATGTACACCTCATTCATTCAAGAAACATTGGTTTTCACCTCCTTATAGAACACTGCATAATTAACTCCAAGGATAAGAAGAGGACTGATAGATTACTAGTATTTCTTTTCTCAATCTATCACTTATCAAGGAAAGAAGAATACATTAAAGCCATTGGTTGAATAAACTGCATAAATTCAATCCTGATATTTAAATGAGATTACAAAGACTTCTTAGCACCAATTAATGATCAGTGTTAGAGATTGAAACATTATCTTACTAAAGAAGTTTCTGGCTCAACCAAAATGTCCTTCAGGGCACATAGGTCAAGGGGCTTGACCTGTACAAGGTGTGACTGGTAAGATAATGAGGCTCAGCTTTCATTTTGTTTATTCTCCAACACACCAGAACTCCTGTCTCCAAATAAATGGTGTCTTTCAACAGAGTCACCATGGAAGGCTCTGTTCATTCTAACAACCATAGTTGTTCTTTTGGGCCCTCGCTTATAACTAGTTTATGGGTCACATGGGGAAATCAGCCACTATTTTTATACTCTGCTTTGTAATTCATATGAAAAGAAAGGGAGAGACTGTCAATAGGAATCAGTACATATGAGATATCAAGTGTAATGGAGACAAGGGAGGCCAGCCGTGAACTCCCCAAAGGCAACCACAGTACCTGACCTCCCCTGGTGCCTAGCACAATGCCTGGCGTACAGTTGGCAATTAGTAGGTATAGGCTGACAGAATAAATAATGGATGGGAGAAAGAAAGGAGGCAACATTGTGGTCAAAGTAGTAATCCTAGTGTGCCATGCTTACACGCTGTCTGGACCGACGAAGGCTCCACCCTTAGGAGATGAACTGCCACGAGTGAAAGTCAAAGGAAAGCGGAGTTTCAAGCCCCCTTTGTTTCTCTACATTTCAATTTCTAATGAAGGCATAGGGCACGGCTTTAACTAAAAATATTCTAGGTCTCCATGTTCGTAACCACGTATTTTGACACAAAGTCAAAGGGATACCAGATTCATCAAAATAGCCAAAGGCATACAATTTCAAGGCCAAATGTTTCACATTTGAGCCAAAGTCCACAAGTCAAGACAAATTCTCCTGGTGGCCAGAGGCCTTGCTGATCCTGCCTTTCATGCCTGGCCCCTGTCCAGGGTCAGGGCCTTGGGGTGGGGTGTCAGCCAGTGACAACAGGGCTCTGTGCGCTGGCCCTGCCCCTGGGCAAAGCAGACATCTGTGTGTGGAGGGGCCTGCTTTGCTCCTGTCTGAGCCCAAGAAGCCTGACATTCCTTGAATCTAGTCAGGGCCCAAGGAAGCCCCCTCAGCATCCTGTCCATCAGGGGACTCTGGAGTTCCCTCTTCAACATTTTCTCTAAAAGAAAAGGGATTCAGAAGACATCCCTCCCTGGGTGGAGGCAGGAGTGTTGGGAATAGATAAGAGGCAAGCTTTGTCCAGACAACCAAACTCTGCTGTTTTATTTTAGTTTTCTGGGAACATGAATAAGAAAAGTTTTTTTATTCCCTCCATTCAAATTGCACACACTTCCGAGAAAACAATGGCCTGCAAGTGCGCTGGAAATCCCTGGAATGAGCAAGCCAGGCAGTCCTATTTCATCGCATGAAGAAAACCTTATGTCATTTCAGAAATTCCCTGTGTGGCCCTTCCCTTCACAATGCCCACCCCCTTGGCCATATTGCAATTTTTATTAATAAATAAAATTATCATTAATTGACTACATTCTATTAAGGACTTACAATATGCTGAGTCCCATGCTTAAATTCAGTTATCCAATCCTCATGAAAATGTTGTGCATTAGGGTTTATTCCAATTTTATAGAAATAAAAAATAAGGTATATAGGTGACACCACAAATCCACAATATAATTGTGTTCCTTATGTAACTAGTATGTATTGACATGGGTTATTTTTTAGGGTTCTCTGGGAATCATTTTGTTACTCTGTGTTGTGATAGTTGAAAGACAATAATCCTCTGTGAGCAGAAAGCAAGGTTTGTGAAGGCACAAGGTATAGAATTGTGATCAAATACACCTCAGAAACCAGGTTAATCTGACACCTGAAGCCAGTCACAGCCAGAGCTTGGCTGCCAAGTAATCAGTGTGTGTTGTTTATGAGGTGATTAGACACACATGGTCTTCTTCTGCTTAAACTTTAGTCTGTTCTGACCTCCAGCCCAGTTTTCCAAGTTTGTCTTGTCTGAGTCTGGCCTGTCTCACGCTGACTCTGAGGCATCCTGTTGGTCTATGAATTTGTAAGAGCCAGGGAAAGTGACTCACAGTCTGATTCACTAAAACCTAGCATTTGTCTCACACATAATAGGTGCTCAAAAATACTTGCTGAATTATGGATTCTTTGCCAGAGACCCTGATTAGCCAAGGGAGAGCAAACCCACTTCACCTCCCTGTGCTCCTCGGCTGGGCTCCCTCAAAGCGATCCAGGCACTGTAGGTATCAAACTGTTACTGAGTTGTCATTTCTAACTGGGTCCACCGGAAAAGCATGGTGTGCAGGGGTCTATGTGTTGACCTCCACTGGCTTTTCCCTACCCCAGGCCAGATCTCAGTCAGCCAGAAATGAAGGCTGCTTTTGCCAAGGTTGGGGGTTCTCAGGGTATGCGCCTGGGACTCCCAAACTTGGACACCATTCAGGAATGATCCAGGTCACTAATAGAGCAAGCATTTGTCTTTGCTGCTGCCTCCCCTCCATTTTATCCCTAATTTTCTTCATGTCCAGTTATTCATTTCTTTAAATATTCCACTAAAGCATTAATTAATAGCCAAGGTAGGATACTTACATTTCAGAATTCAGGTCTGAAAAAATTCTCGTACCCAAAGGAAGACAGCTCTGATAGGGAGAGATAATCAGTGAAGATGGAATAGTTGAGGTCAGGAATCCTTGCCTTGTTTCCCAAAATATCACACACTGGCAGTAATTACTTGGAGCAGCTCCTCAAAAAGTTGTTGCTGTACCACAGTCTACAAAGGACTGTGTACAGAATATCCCCATTATAATAGCTTCACCAGAGAAATACTGGAGTCAGTATCCTTTTTATAAACCACCACCTGGTTGAGGAAAAGGGGGTAGGAGACAGGAGAGGAGAAAGAGAGATTGATTTAGCAAATAGTTTCAGGACCAACTGCTTACTAGTCATTCTGCTGAACCCCAGTCCTGGGCATAGAGAAGATACAAGAGGAATATCCTCAAGGTGCTCATGAGTTAGCATGGAGATGAAATATATTAGCAGACACTGCAACATGATATACCAGGTGTTACAAAGCCAATAGGGTCCCAGAACACATGGACTGGATTATTCATCCCTAGCCTGGGGTTTCAGAGTTTTCCCAGAAGGATATCACTCACATTAAAGATATGTATTTGGCCTGGTTTCCGATAATTTAGTGGGGATGATATCCTCCACCTGGCTTTCCTCTGTCAACACTTTTCCCTGAGCAGCTGTCTGTTCATGGCCCTGCAGCTGAAAAGCACCCCAATTCAACCTGTGGACACTGACTGCCTATCCTGCCTGGCCAGCAAGCTTCAGGCCCGCGAAGGAGAGGAATGCCATGTGGTGGTGGGCCAATGGTATAGGAGGAAGAAAGGCACATGTTTGAATTTCCAGGAGTGTCTGTCAAGAAAGTCATTCCAGAGGCAAGAGCAGATCCTGGTTTAGTGGACCCTGGACTTTAGACAATTTGGGGCACAATTTTTAAGAAAAAGAATTTTAAAAGATTCCTGCTACAAATTTCTAAAAACATGACTTACACACATTGCTAGGGTCCTTTGCAGATGGTGGGCCCTAAAGATTAATATTCATAGATTGCATTGGAAAACTGCCTTTGCTCAGAGCAACAAATGGTCTTTCTCTGGAGAAAATAATTGGGATGCACCACACCTCCCATTACTTAATCATCTTGAAATGCAAGGGCAGAGGGGCAGGTAGTCACGGATAAAGAAACATGTATCAGAACAGGGTTTCCTTTACCTGTTCCTGTGGGGCTCCAGAAAGACACAATGTTATTTTTGGAATACAAACTTGTTTTAGCTTGGACTCTCAAATTGTCATAGCAAAGCAAATTATAATACTTTGTGCATTAGGGTTTATTCTGGGTGGAAATAAAATAGCATATATATATATATATATATATATATATATATATCCAGTCCAAATATATATAATATATATATTTGCTGTTATTCTAATGAGCCAAGGGCAAAAGATAATTAGTTTTAAAACAATGTATCAAAGGAGTTTTTCTTAATACTTAAAAATTTTAAATATATTTTTATTTATTCCATAGAGGAAGGAGAAGGGAGAGAGAGATAGAAACTTCAATGATTATGGAGAATCATGGATTGGCTGCTTCTTGCATGCCCCCTACTGGGGATCTTGCCTGCAACCCAGGCATGTTCCCTGACTGAGAATTGAATAGTCACCTCCTGGTGCATAGGTCTATGCTCAACCTCTGAGCCACACCAGCTGGGCTTAATAGTTTTACATGAAAAAAAAAAATTTTGGAGATTATAAAGGTCATAGGTTTAAACATCTCACATTAATGTCAGTAGCATTTAATTATTGCCCTTTTTTTCATCTAATATATAGAGTTGCTAAAGATAAAGAAAAAAAGAGTCTAATAAAATTCAATCTAGACCCACATTGTTGCACTCTTTCTTAAAAAAAAATTCTGGTCAAGCTTTCGCTGGTTTGGCTCAGTGAATGGAGCTCAGCGGATAGGCCTGTGGACTGAAGGGTCCCTGGCTGGATGCTGGTCAAGTGCATGTACCCGGTTGCTGACTCGATCCCTGGGGGTGGAGGCATACAGAAGGCAGATGATTGATGATTCTTTCTTATCATTGATGTTTCTGTCTCCCTCTCTCTTCCTTCCTCTCTGAAATCAATAAAAACAGCAACAACAACAAAAACAAACAATTGGGGACAATCAAGCCTGCAGGGGAGGGCAGTTAGGGGCAATAATTAAATGCTACTGACATTAATGTGAGATGTTTGAACCTATGACCTTTATAATCTCCAAATTTTAATTTTAATAACTATGTATTGTACCAGGCTGGCAGAGGAGGGAAGTTGGGGGCAAACAGGCTGGCAAAGGAGCAGTTAGACATCAATCAGGCTTGCAGGGCAGTGGTTATGGGGTGATTAGACTGGCAGGCAGAAGCAGTTAGGGGCAATCAGGAAGGCAGGCAGGCGAGCAGTTGGAAGCCAGCAGTCCAGGATTGTGAGAGGGATGTCCAACTGCCCAGTTTAACATCCCTCAAAGGGTCCCAGATTGGAGGGGGTGCAGGCTGGGCTGAGGGGCACCACCCCCATCCTATGCACAAATTTCATGCACCGGGTTTCTAGTATTTTAATAACTATGTATTGTACCAGGTGGATAATAGAATTATCAGGAGAAACACTTTGTAAATTATAAAATTGGCAACCCTCATTTCTCTCCTTTAACCACTTATCCAGTAAAATAGGCACAGAATAAATATGTTTAAAGGATGGAAAGAAGGAAAGAAGAAAGGAGGGGAGAAAGAGTGAAAGGGAGGAAGGGAGAAAAGAAGTTCAGGTGTTATGCCTCACCATTAAGTTCTGAATTGATGCAGAGGCTCAGTTTGCACCAGGGGCCTTAGAGCCAACCATGCTCATTGCCAGCCTGATAATTATGCTTTCTTTCTTACCTGTTAACAGAATAATGCTTTTTCTCGGGGAAAGCAATGCACCTCGCTAAAATTACTATATTGATCAACCTCCCTCAAAGCTAGGAGTGGCCTGTGACCTAATGTTGGCTAATAAGCTGTAAAATGTGTGAAAGTCACCAAGAAGAATGTCCCTTCTCAAATTTAAAATAAATAAATAATAAACAAACAAACAAACAAATAAATAAATAAAGCAAGGTATAGACAGAATAAAGCCCTTTGCCTTTCCCCCATTCCTGTATAGAAGGGATCAGCCATATGCTTGCAACCACAATGGGTAGTCAGAAAATGGTAACATGGAAAGATAGACAGAGCCCACATGCCTGATACTGCCGATGCCCCATTGGGCCATTGTTGTGTGCCCATCTGTAGACTTCTTGTTGCATAACACAAAATGTGCCACTGTGTGTTTACTCAGCAGTCAGGCCTTCTGCTATCTGTGTTCCTGGTATCTGCCATTATTTTAACATCTGTATTCCTTTTTATATATATTTTTTTAAATCTGAAAATACCTTTAATATCTCCCATAAGGCATCGGAGAATGGGCACAAATACTGTTCTACTGTCCAATGCTGTCAGTCTTCTTTGGGAATCAGCTTTGCTGAAAGAGCCACGTACCAGTGGTCACTCCTCCTGGGTCAGCACACAACTAATAAGTGGCTGATGCCAGTGGAAATGCGTGGCCTCTCTCCCCAGCTCAGGACCTCTCCGCATGGCCAGCCCTGCTCCAGAGCCCCTCCCACCCTCGGGTTCCCTGAGACCTTGTGGTGGCTGCATTTTGCCCAATTTCTTGTGTCCCCACAGAAAACAATTTGAGAGCACCCCTCAGCCAAACCCCTATAAGCAAATGCTTCCAGGGAAGCCAACACACAAGCAGTTGTCCTAATTCTCAAATGTAAGAAGCAGAAAGCTCAGCCTGCACTTAAGGAAATCTAAAGTGCTAACATTAAGGCATTCTCAATCTTTCAAGGATACGATTTTTCCCTTTTAAACAGTCGGGATGTACATTAGTTTTGCAGCATTCATTCTTCCTTGGTAACAAGGGTCCACAGGGACTTCTTAGCCTTCCGTGGCCTCTTTCAACTTATCCCACTTGGCTTAAATGTGAACAACCTATTGCCTGGATTTTATAGACTTTTAAACACTATTGCCAACCTCCCTCGAAAAAAGCTGAGTCACTTTTTCTTTCTTTCTTTTCTTTTTTTTTTTTTTTTTTAGCAATTCAGGCATGAATATTGGAATTTGAAAGCAAATAAAAAAAAAAAGGTCTAGTAAGCTCCTGAGACTTAACCTTCCAGAAGAAAATAGTTCTCAAGTCTTCGCACTCTCACACAAGCCTGTGTGCCCACCCTACAATCACAAGCATATCCACAACAGATGTATTTTTGTTTGGGGCTGGAGTAATCATGTAAAATTTAGATTCAATAACTTTGTGCCAATATGTGTCCAAGTCATGGAGCCCTGTTTTTAATTCCCTGCTGCCAGGTGGGTTGGTCGTAGGAAGGAATTGTAATGATGTTTAGGAGCTTTACAAAGAACTGTGAGCTTAGAGGAAAACGAGGAAATTTTAGGTGAGTTCAGGACAAAGGACTGGGGCGTGGGAAATGTGAGCAGAGGAGAGAAAGGCGGACTTGGTTCAGGGAAACTCCAGGAGTCCAGTCCTGAGAGGTCCCCGAGTCTCAGGTCAGATAACTGACACAGTGGAGACATTCCAAAAGAGGGGTTTTGGTATCACAAAAAAGGTCTGGAAGAATTTTAAGAGAAAGATTTTGTTGTCATGCTAAACAGAATTGGAAATAGATTTTAAAGAGGTTGGAGCTTTAAGTTAATATTGAGGTTTTTCTCAAACAGAGGAAACGGTAAAGAATAATAGCTGAAGAGGACAAAATGGGCAGGTGGTACACATGGTACATCAGTGAGCAGGGGCCTGATCAGAGACAGAGAAAGGTCTAAACCTGGCGGGAGCGTGGGGAGGGGGGAGAGGAGCTTCTCAGGATCTCTGAGATGCAGAGAGGGCCACAGAGTAGGTGTCTTATTTCAAATCCGTGGTTTTTCTCTCTCATGCACATCACCACACCTCACCACCCACTACATTTGTATGAACAAAATGCCTGGTTCTGTGTACAAATTTCTACAAAGAAACAAGAGCTACAGATCCCTGTGCAGAGGGACAGGCCTCCCCATGCCACAGACAGGTTCTCTTCCTGGTCAGGGGTCTGCATAGCTCAGTCAGACATGCTGGCTTCCCATATCCATGAGATAGTCTCCCTCGGGATTAGTAGGTGGGCTGGGGCTGTGGTTACACAGAATCTGACAGAATAAATTTTTGGCAAAGAGAGCGGTTAGAGAACAATCTGTTATGGGCTGAATTGTACTCCACCAAACCCCCAAAGAGTGAAGTCCTAACACCTAGTGCCTCAGAATGAGACTGCGTTTGGAGACAGGATCTTTCAAGGGGTACTTAAGACAAAAGGAGGTTGTATGGGTGGGACCTAACTGGATAGGAATGGGCAACCTTACAAGATGAGAGCAGGATGCAAACTCACAGAGGAGAGATGATGTGAGGGCATAGGGAGAAGACAGACATCTGCAAGCCATGGGAGAGGCCTCAGAAGGAGCTAACACTGCCTACACCCAGTCCAGAAACTTCCAGCCTCAAGCACTATGGAGAAATAAATTTCTTCTGTTTAAGTCCAGCCCACTCCCCTCCCCACCGAGCCTGGCAGTCTGCAGACAAATACACTGTCTATGGAGACCAAAGTCTTAAGAGGCCTCTGAGTGCTCATGGCGGAGGGACGGTATCTGTCTTGTGCTCCCAGGGCACAGCCCAGTGCCTGGCCTACAGGGCACTCGATCAGTGTTTGTGGAATATGTGAATCACTCAGAATAAAAGTTGAAACTTTGGCTTTAAAGCTTTCCAGGGGGTCTCACTTTCCTAGAGAATCTTATCAGGGTGGCTGCCAGGAATCTTGCTGTGTCCCAAAAGGCTATAAAACGCATAGCAGTAGGAACCTGTCAATGATAACAAGCCTCTGGGGGCAGGGGAGAGGGACTCAAACCCTTTTTAATTTACTTTCTCCTGGCTTCAGCACAATAGCCTTAGGAAGGTCAGTGATTAATTAACATTTCTTTTCATGAAAGTAACTTAGTTGTGTCCCATGGGCTGGTACCACAAAGTCCCTGTCTAGAAATACAAGACTTTTCCCTTATGCTTTCCTTGCTCCAGCACCGCTCCTACTTTATTTCTCTCCACTTTTGTCAGTGGTACTCCCCTCCCCCATTCTCCCGTGTCTCAGGCTCTGGCTTTTGATTGTTTCTTATGCTTGAATCCTTGAATCCAATCAGTAGCACACTTCTGTCCATCTTTCCTCCCCTATCTCATCCTCTCTAGGCCCATCACCACTACAGTCCAGCCATTGCTCACGACCTGGGGACCCTGAGTGGCTTCCAACCTCTGACCTTTCCTCTCCATCGCATGGTGTGTTCTGCTGCCAGACTCACCTTCATCAGGCCTCCACAACTTTTTAAAAGGTACCTGGATTGAGAGCAAAGAAGGTTAGTTTTAGTTATTTTGTGCCTACATGCAATGGCTAAGAAGTTTGTAGAGGGAAGGAGAGTGAGAAGCTAGTAAATGCTGACATCTGCCACACTAATCTACAGCCATTGCTGTGGGGTCTTCTGGAATCAGAAACCACATTTCCAGTTGCTACTATATAAAATATACACAATCAGATTCACCTTACGTTGTTGGACACATGCATTCAGCTTTTACAACATACCAGAGATCATATGTAAACTGTTAATTATTACACCATTTTTCCTGTTCATTTATTTTCACAAGGATTGTTATAAAATAGGATAGGGTTAGGGGTGGGAAGTAACATGTGGAGGCCAGAGGGAAATGAGGAGAGAAGACTGCTCCCAGAATCACAGAGTGATCGCCAAGAACTATAATTCTAACCTTCGCCCTACATGGCTCAGTGGCTTATGGGCTGGAAGAAGGAAAGTGACATGTGTGATTTAGTCCATATGAAATGCTTGACCTCCCCAACTTCATGTTCCGACAGGCTCAATGTGGGGCTGGGGCCAACAAACAGAGCAGGGAATGCTGACAGAAGAAACATTAATATGTTCTTCTCTGGATATTAATTACAAAAATAACCTTCCCTCCTACAGTCTATTTGTGGTAAATTTTCCACTTACATAAAATTTTAAAACAAAGTTATCTATTTAGTTAAACATGGAAGGATGACTTCTTGAACAACAATGGCATAATAAAAAACATGAATACATGGAACAAATTGGTGGGTGCCAGAAGGGAGGAGGTGAGGAGACAGGATAAAGAAGGTAAAGGGTAAATTAGCAAAAAATCATATATGCATACACCATGGATACAGACAATAGTGTGATGAAGGCCAAGGAAGGGACAGGGTGGGGGGCAAAGCGAGGGAATATGGGGGAAGTTTGCACTTATGTCAACATTTAATTTTTTAAGAAAAACAAAAACACCTTCCTCTGGATTGGATTTCTCCTGAGATCATGTCCATGCATGTGTTATAGGAGTTTATGTAGCTAAGAGTCAAGTAATGGTCAGTGGCTGACCCAGCTCTGTGCCCAAGATTTCCATATTTGACATGCAAATGTGGTTGGGAATTAATTTTAAAAAGCACACACACAAAAAACTTGTGATAAACAACTTTTTTTCTTGCTAATCATGACAGGTCTAGGCAGAGGTAATCCATTCCTGACATAACCACCAAAACTCCCCTATCCTAGATTTACTCCCTTACTCTGCCTTCTCATTCCTACCAGGTAATACTTTGAATACCCTGTCCCTACATATATGTAATACCTATGAATCCCAAGAGCTAAAAATTTGGGGAAAATCACAGAAAGACATCTCCAGAGGACATGGCTTGGATTATACAAAGAGAAGTAGCTCTGTGTTCAGAGCTCCTCTTAACAGGGTCAATTCAATCTGGCAAATGGAAAACATTCTGGCTAATCTCCAGCACTTCATTCATCACTCAGATCTATGATTGTAAAATAATGCTCTTTTAAGCATTGTTAAACTATTAATGCTAAAAAGAATTAATATTTCCTTATCCAATGAATTGATTATTTTCTTTAAGTGACTATGGTTAACAGTCACACAAGTTGTATGTGTTAGGTACAGGTAGGTGTTGTTGTGTGTTGGCAAACTGAATCTTCAGAAGGAAGGAAGGATGGAAACCCTGATTTTGTAGTATTTTCAGGTTCTCCTGGTTTAAATAGCCCTACCATGGCCAATTTCAAGCTAAAAACTGTTATTACTGAGCCACCAAACAGGGACTTAGGAATAAATGCATGCAATTAGTTCTCGAGAGCTAGCTCCAACTGGCTCTGGCAGACCACCAGTTGGATAGAATCTAAAATTGTCAAAATAGGCTGGAAAAAAATTAAATTCCTATATTATGTTTTTGTTTCTTAATTTCTCCTTAAGACACACAAAATTTGTGACAGGTAAGTCTAGCTTGACAATAAACAGCCACATATTTTGAAACTGAATTTCCATGGAATTGGATGAGAAGAGGTGAAAATACTGAAACCAGGTTGGGGTCCAATGATCCAGCTCTTCTCCCACAGGTCAGAGAATAATGGAAGTAGCCAGACCATGAAGTTCTCCTCAGCACTTTCAGCCCCTTGGCCTTATAACTAATAGAATAACATGCTGGCACAGCACTATTCTCACCAAACTCGTAATGAGCAATGTGCCAGGAACCCAACTCAACCCACAGCCCATGACAGGTGTTCCATAAATGTTAATCAAATATGAATGTATTTTTTTAACAGGGTCTCAAATTTCAACAATCAGGACATGCCACAGTTTCTGTTCTGATCAAAGTTAAGCAGACCTAATAGGCTGTTGGTCACTTAACTGGGGAAGGAAACTAATGAGCAATACACCAGAAAGCAAGATAAGTACTATCCTCTCTAATGATGGCTGGACATGTTCTGTTGATGCCCTAGGTTTAGACCAACAGCAGAAAGTTTCTGGGAAATCTATACCTATACTTTCCTTAGGGAAGGTAACTCTAGTTATTAAAATCCACATCAGAAACATCATCTCTACTGACAAGTAATAGTCCCTGGGCACCCACCTAGAATGGAAGCTGTACAAACAGCCCATAATAAAGTTTCCTCATCTTTAAAACAAAGACACCAATGCCTGCTTTTCTGGCCAGTTGGGCAGATTTAAAAAAATAATGTATACAGCAGTGTGCCTGGTTGTAATGATTATTTTTCATAACTGGCACTGTGCTTGGTTATAATGATTATTACACATTTTAAGATTTCACATTCATTTTTTATACCTTCCCACTTTTTTTATTGATTCCATTCTAGTAAAAACACATCTCTAAAGTCTATCAAAAGTATGGTTCTGACTTCTTGTTCTTGTGGAGATTTCAAGCAGCTCACGCTATTGGCAATAAGTAAAGTTTCACCTTAGTTGGTGAAATATGTTGAAGGATCACAATTTACATATTTTTGCCTTTTAGGTTATGGTTGACAGAATAATAACCCCCTAAAGATGCACACATCCTCAGAATCCAAGACTATGTCACCTCACATGCTGAAAGAGACTTTTGCAAATGTGGTGAAGTTAAAGTTCTTTAGATGGGTGGACTACTTTGAATTATGGTGATCCCAATTTAAGGAGAAAGGAGAATCAGACCCAGAGGAACTTTGATGATGGAGGCACCAATAAGCCAACGACTGCTGGCAGCCTCTAGAAGCTGAACAAGACAAGGAATGATTCTCCCATGGAGCCTCCAGGAAAAGCCAGCCCGGTTCACAGTTTGACCTTTGAGACAGATTTTGGACTTCTGATTTCCAGAAGTGCAAGATAACAAATAGTAGTTTAAACCACTAATTTGGTGGTAATTTGTTATAGCAACAACAGGAGACCAAAACATAGACTAACAATGAAACATGGATTCATGGATCCCAGAAGGAGGAAGGGATTCTTTCTCTCCAAACCCCATATGTGAGAAGAAAGGATATTCTTTCTCCAGACATTTCCAGACACAGCCTATGACTGTGTCAAGTCCTCAGAGCAGAAAAGTACTAGTCACCACAGTATCCCAGACCTTCCTTCCAAGACAAGTTAAGTCTGAGAACCTAAAAGGAAGAAGGCAAAAAGGTGGAAGTTTAGTGTATAAAAAGTTGTATTAAATTATATAAAGAGTTGTAAGCCATAAGTATTGTTAAACTGGGACCCCTTGAGAGATGTCCAACTGCCGGACATCCCACAGGGATTGGGTCTAAACCAGCAGTTGGACATCCCTCTCGAAATCCGGGACCACTGACTTCTAAATTCTGACCTGCCTGCCTGCCTGATTGCTCCTAACCACTCTGCATGCCTGCCTGATTGCCCCTAATTGCTCCCCTAATGGCCTGATTGCACCTAACTGCTCTCCCCTGCCAGCCTGATTGCCCCTAACTGCCTCTGCCTCAGCCCCCGCCACCATGGCTTTGTCAGGAAGGATGACCAGTCTATTGGTCTAATTAGCATATTACCCTTTTGTTAGTATAGATTAGAAAGGTTCAGAGCAATGGCATTGTAAGTGGATCTAAGAAGTTAACTAAGGAGTTTTTCAAACAAATATTGGAGAAGAATTGGAAAATTATTACTTCAACTGAATTATGGCCTGGCTTACAAAGAAGGAATAAAAACTTTAGCTTAGGATACATTAAAGATGTTTGAAAGCAATTAGAAACTATTTGTCAAGACACAATCTCCTCCCCAGAGCAGTGTGGAGTTCTTTTATAAGCCCTCCAGGAGCACAGCCTGAGCCTAACTCAGCTGGCCCTGCCCACTATGTGCGAGCCACCTTCATAAACTCTAGAAGGATGTGGGTCATTTGAGAGTGTCCTATGTGTTATATGGAGTTGGCAGAGAGACCTGCATAAAGCAGAAGGGAAAGCAGAGCAGAAAACAGATGAAGTCCTGATGGTCTCCCATTTGGTTCATGTTGTCACTTTTTTGCAAAAGGCCCCCTGCCTTCCTTTCTTTCAGCAAAATGTTTTCAAACAGAGCTGCTAATAGATTTTAAACAAAAGACCTTTCAGTAGGATCCTTCTAAGACTTTTGTGTTAGCTTAGAAAACATATGGGAAAATAATCACTAAGAATAATTGTGTGTGTGTGTGTGTGTGTGTGTGTGTGTGTGTGTGTGTGTGTGAGTGTGTGAGTGTGTGTGTGTGTGTGTGGTGTGTGTGTGTGTGTGTGTGTGTGTGTGTGTGTGTGTAAGAGAGAGAGAGAAAGAGAGAGAGAGTTTGTGAGTGTGTGTGTGTGTGTGTGTGTGTGTGTGGTATACCCAAGCATATAATCACAGGGGTATCTTGGGTGAGATACAAGTGAAGTTGGCTTACTGTGGATACTTTTGTGGGTGGGATTAGAAGAGCAGAAGGGAAATATACATTTACTTATTTATATAATTTTAAGTGGTGGTATTAAGGGTGTTTTCTTTTTTTGTGTATCATTTTAGCTATTTTCTTTTTGCAAAAATATTTTTAACAGAAAATAAATTTTTCTTTTTGGCTGAAAAATTAGTAACACATCAGAGCAGAAAACAGATGAATTCTTGATGGTGCCCATTAAGTTTCCTGAATAAATTCCTTTCTTCTTACAACTGAAATAGCCTGGACCAGGGAGTAAATGGCTCACCACCCTCATGGATGAGCAAGGTGGTACAGCTACATTTCAGGTAGTCTAGCCCAGGGCTCTTCAAACTGAAATGTGCAAATGAATCATCTTGGGATTTTGTTAAAAAGCTTGTTCAGGTTCGGTTCTTCAGGGTGGGTCTGAGGTTCTGCATTTCTAGCTGACTCCCAGGATATGCTGGTTTGGGGATCACAGGTGTGTCTAAAGAGCCCAGACCATTGTCAGACAAAGTATCACATCACATGTGCTACTCAGGGATCAAAGCCAAGAGGCCCCACGACTCTGTGTGGACCTTAAACCAGTAAGTCAGAGGCTTCCCAAAGCTAATATTAAAATCGACCTAAGTTTAGACAGTAGACTCCAAACCAGGTAGGATACCCAATGGTCAAGGTCCCAGAGCCTCCAGGGCTTAAGGCAGTTCCCCCAATCTCAACACTGGAACACCTAGGGGGCATTGCCATAAGCACAGACCATCTGGTTGTGCTCCCTTCTTTACTTCCTTTTTCCATACATGGACAGCTTCTCCTGGGGCACCCAGGGGCCTACTGCAGCGAGGTCATGGCTGTTATCGCTAGTATTACAGTAGGGGCTGCAAAGTCAACCAGCTGGAATGTTTGTTCCAAACACCAGGACGTCCAATTCTTTGTGATTACCTTTCAACAAGAACCTCTGGTATTTTGAAACTAACACACTTATTTAAAAAAATCAAATACTACATGATCAGCCAGAATCTGAGGGAATTTCCCGCACTGAACTGCACATGCCAAAACTAACCAAACCACCTGGTTATGTTTTCCTTTTTATTGCTGGCTTGCAAACAATACAAGCGTCGTAGTTTATGCTGGAGATACGGTATCACCCCTAACCAAGACAAAAGATCAAAACAAGCTTTGTTCTAGGACTCTCTGTTCTGTGGCCAGAGAGATCATGAAGGATTTCTACTTGAAGGCCCTTAGAGTACAAATCAGACCCCTTCAAGTCCCAGTAGACTTGTTCCTGTAACCAAGACATTAATAAGGACTTGGCTGCCTGATGCTATCTGCCCTGTTGTTTCTCCAGTTCCAGCCAAGAAAAGCATTGCCCACGTTGAGGGTTCCCTTCCTGCTGAGATGACGGGGCAAATCTCTGCCTCCGTGTCTCTGGACTTTTCACCAGTGTTTTAGGACCAGTCAGAGATTCAGAATCACAGAATCAAATTATCAACGATTTCAGAAATCATCAAGCATACTCTGTTTAACTTGCAGATGAGAAACCCAAGCCTAAGAGATATTAAGTACTGGGAGCATCTGGCCCCAGAGTCAGAATTCTGTCTTCTGCCCTCAGACCCATGCTGGGTCCACTGCCCTCCCACTGCCCTCAGGTCACACTGACACCGAGGTGTCTTCAGCATTTCTAAACCCCCTTCAAGGTCACATCCACCCACAGTGCATGGACAGCATCTTCAGAGCCTGAAATACATAAACAATCTCTAAGCACCTAATTATCAGATTAATATCAGAAACCTCACCGAACTCAAGAACTATGTATGTTAAGAAGACTGAGTGCATATGTTGATGATTCACTATTTCCTGGGTCATATTTCCTAATACATAAGATAGTCCTCTCCTGCTTCCTAAGGGTATTCAGAGGGTTACTGGAAACAGGAGTTATTCTAACAGTCATTGTGGAGAGGGGTTTGAAGTCCATGCACCTGGGTTTGACTATGGCTCACTGGCAGTGGACTTTGAATGAATCCTTTAACCACTCTAGTTATCATCTATGCTAATAAAAGGGTAATATGCAAATTGGTCAGGATATCCTCACAGTAACGATTCAACAATAGGCTGTGTGGGTAGACCAGGTCGGCAATGGGGTCAGTTAGGGGCGATCAGGCCAGCAGGCAGAGAAGGTTAGGGGTGATCAAGTTGGCAGGGGTGGGGCAATTAGTGGCAATCAGGCAGGCAGGCAGGTGAGCAGTTAGAAGCCAGCAGTCCTGGATTGTGAGAGGGATATCCAACTGCCAGTTTAGGCCCCATCTCTGGCCTCTAGTTTCCCATATTTGAGAATGAGGTGAAGACTTCTATCTTATAACTTTGTGGAGAACTGAAATCAAATAGGCATTAAGTTAAATGTATAACATATTGCTTAGCACATGGTGAGACCTCAAAGATGAAACCTGTATTTCCCCTCCTCATTTTCTTTGTGCATCTGGTTTTTCCTAAGGCGACTTCAACCTCCTCACAGGCTTGGTCCCTTGAAGTGAAAGGCTGACACATAGGAAACAATAAATGCTTCCAGTTTATTTCAAACGCAGAAGAGAACATGATGCTGGCCCTTGGGGAGCTTTCATTGTCTTCACAAGCACAAGAGAGTGAGCTAACAAGTCCAGCACTTAGCATGTGCTGAGCACTTTGTGTTTTTTCATTTAACCCTCATCCCTGTAACATGCATTCAAACATGAAGCTCATCTTACACTTGCAGATACACAGGCATCAAGAGATTTGCTTACCCAAGTCACAAACCTACTAAATGGCAGAGCTGATCTTCAGAACTCTTCCCACTTAGAGCCAGGTTTACAGACTTGCCACCTTTTTATGCTTCTCAGAGTCATATTGCAGCTGGTCACCGAGAGAAATGAGGCAACGCCTCTCCCGAACACTCGTCAGGTTAGCTCACTATTCACTGTAAGAGCTGCAGATCCCCAAGTTCACAGTTACAAACCCACTGAGTGGATGGCATCCATCTGGGCCACATGCATTTCCGTGGTAAGAGGTAACATATACTATTTGCCATGCTGTGATTAATAGTCCTTTTTCTCTGATGCAAGAGTCTTGTGGCTTGGTAGCATCTATGAAATGGTAAGGGGCTAACTTAGTAGCTTGTATATTTGTTAAAATCAAACCCCAGGCCTGGCAGAATACAACAGTAAAGACTGAATAAAACAATAAAAGTGACCTGGTCTTTAAAAAAAAAAAGTCTCAGGCAAAGCACAAGTGAGTACATGCACACATACTCTCACTCTTTGTTTACATAATGTAAACTCTTGAAGAGAAATGGATTTCAAATAACATCTTCTTCCATTGCATTGTTTGAGCCACTATTATTTTACATGTTCCTGTACATTACAAAAAGCAAATCATGAAATTTTTTATGTACCGATCCACACGTATTTCCCCTGTTAACTCTCTGTATGAGTTGATTTCATGCCCAATTACCAAGTCATTCAGTGAACCCTACTGCTAGTGAGTCAGGCCTGGAGAGCAGCTGTATCGCAGCCACAGGGCCCAGTGAGCCGGGGAGGCCTGAAGAAGCTGCAGAGGAAAATCTGGAAACAGATACCGATGGTCAGGAGCCTGACAGGGCAGGAAACAAAGAGGGAAATGAGACAGATGGAGGTGATAGAGCACAGGATGGAGAAAATAGAATAATTGTGAGAAGGAACGGAGCATGAAGTTAGGGAGGACACCAACTCAGAAGAAAAGGAGACCGAGGAGAACAAGGAAGTCCCCGGTATGTGTACAGAAAGAACATCACATTGGGAAGAAGGAAGTAGAACAGGAGGTTTCCCAGGGAAGTGGAGCCGCAGCCACAGCTGCTCTGCCTCAGCTGCAGCCAACGCCACGCACCTGGCTGTCAGGAAAGAAAGAGATCAAGTCTCTGGTTGCTCTCCTGATTGAGGCACAAAGAGAGAAACTGGATATCAAACTTGGACATTCTGAGGTGCTGGACACTGTGGCAGACAGAGAGAAACAGAGACAGTAGTTGCTTCCTGAGGTAAAGGACTTCCACATGGAACAGAGGAAACCCTGAGTGGTGAGGCTGGCAGCACATGGAACAGGAGTACCGGCACCTGGCACAATGCTCATCAGGTCCCCTCCTGACCCTCTGATGAGCCACCACATGTCCTCGCCCCGTCCACCCCAGCCCAGGCCAAGCACCAGGCCAAGGTACCTGTGCCTGGACAGCCCCTCCAGGCTGCCTGAGTCCCACCATTGCAGCCACCATCCCCTCTCCGGGAGAGCCCTGCCCTCCTGGTTATGCCTTTAATTCCAGGAAACATCTTAGGACCCCAGATGCCCCTCAAGGCATCTAAGGACATAAGACCTGACTTGGTTTAGCCTTGGGTCTGGTGGAGAGAGATAATCAACAAGAAGTTATTGATCATCTACTTTATGCCCAGCTAGGCTAAGCACTCTGAGAGAGGGAAAAAAAAGTCACAGAACTTATCCAGGAAGGAACTTATTATTTAACCAAAGAAATAAAACTAACAAAGGGGAAAAATAAAAATACAATAAAATCAAAATGTAAATTTAAAGTTCTGAAAAAAATTCTTTAAAGTTAAAAAGCAAATGCAACCTGGAGCTGGATATACACTGAATCCTCATCAGTCATATGCCCTCATGGGAATTTGCAGGGGACTGGGCAGTGTGTCTGTGATCCCGGGTAACTGGGCGTTAGGAAACCAAAGCCAGGCCAAAGGCAGCAAAGACTAAACTCACCGTAAGGCCTGCAACCAGCCTTTGGCAAGCAGCACTGCTATAAGGTTCTTTTTCCGGGTCTACCGATGGACTGTAGCCTCTCCTCAGCATTCCTGTGTTAGCTTAGACTCCTGAGGCAGCTTCCATCAGACCTTGTATTTCTTTCCCTTCCAAAAGGTTCACTTTGCACGAACAGATGTTCTATAAGGGTCCTAATGATCATGTTTCCCTAGTCTTCCCAGGAAGGAGCAAAAATCCATTGTGGTTTTATGTCTCCATGGGTCTCACTAGTCTGTAGAACATCTTTAATTGCTTGACTAATGCAGCCAATGTTATTGGCACCCTGCCCTCCATACCTGTGAGGCTCTCTCTTCCTTAGTCTATCTTTCTGTCTATGGTAACCATAAGCCAGAGATGATGAAAAATTAATGCTCCCAGGATGAATAAGGAAGGACTGCCCTATTTCCCTCCGTCCTTCTATATTCCTTTTCAGCATAAATTTGTTTAACACAGGGACATAACAAGAGGGAAAAAGGACATGGTAGGGTTCCTTGGTCATTTGTGTGTCTTAGAAAACCATTGCCTTCTTTCTGCATCCACAGCAAGTTCTGCTTCTAATGGATAGTGTGCCCTCTTGGGGCTGTCAGTGCCCCTTGCCCCCTACACCCCCCAACCCCCCACTGCTCAGTCAGAGGCAGGCTTACCTTGTGTTTGCTTGAGTCTTCCCTGGACTCTGACTCCTCCTGGGTTGTCTGGAATACAGTGCTCATGAGCATCTGGAACCCTACATACGAGTGGACCCCTACTGTGTGTAACTACTCAGCTCAGGTGCTGTACCTCTGCTCCGCCAGACCCCAATCACAACCCACGAGTTCAAAGATAGCATCAAGGATTTCAAGATGGCAATGGCGGATCATTAAACCAAGTGTGGGCCCCTTCAGCTCACAGCCCCTGATGTTGGCCCTCTCACCAGGCCCAGAGAGAGGGGAACCTGGCTTGGGAACCCCTGAAGTGGGAAGCAGGGTTCTACATTACAACCATTTACCCAAAGGCGTGACCAGGGGCAGGGCACTGAACTCTTTGGTCATCTGAGTCCTTATGCAATGGTTGTCTTCAATGTACTACTTACAAAAGTTTTGTTTCTGAAAGTGTGTCATTCTACCTTAGTGAGTTTCTTATCATGTTCCAGTAGATCTATTTAAGACCTAGAGTGAGTTTAAAGAACACACCTGCAGCTTTCTCTGGGGTTCCCCTGCTTTCACTGTTCCCCTTAGAAAGTGAAAAAAGCCTGATAGCTTTGGAACATATCTGGTAAGAGCAAAATTATTTCTATATGTTAAATAAATTCCATGGTTATTTTTATTTTAAATGCCGAGAGCTTTCCAGGCTTTCCATTGGGGAGCTTTGACGTCTGAGTGTACACACACACACACACAAGGTGCGCAAGCTCCCTGCCTTGTCTCAGTGCCCACGTCCCCCTGGCTGACCTCGACAGCTGCTGGGCCTGTGAGCATGACGCTTGTTGTGTTCTCTGGTTTCCAGCTGTGTTCCTGCACCTGCCTTCACCTCTGTTCTGTATGTTGCTGGTATGTCTGCTGGATTTCCTTAGTAGGCCTGTGGAGGAACATAAACATTTTGTTTCTTTTCTGAACAAGACTTCCAGTGCCTCTGAGTGAGTGTTTGTGTGTGTGTGTGTGTGTGTGTGTGTGTGTGTGTGTGTGTGTGCCTAACTTCCTAGAAACCAGAGCTGTTTTCTTGTGCCAGGCGCCACAGCGGACAGCGGACCTTCCTGTGCAGGAGGTCATTTCAATAAGGACTCTGGGCTTAGTAAGTGAAGAAAAGAAAGTCATTCTCAGACAGGATGTTGGGAAGACGCCCTGAATGAACCTTGCTGGGCAAGAGACGCCACAGTGACCAAGAATGTGGGCCAGTGCCCCAGGAAGCTATTCATGAGCCTGCACTGCACGATAAACAGGCAACCAAAGCCTTTTCTGTGCAACAAAACCCACAATGTTCAAATTCCAGAAAATCCTCGAACAATGGCTGCACATTCCTCATCTCCCATTTGCTTATTTGTGTACCAAGTACTTTCAAAGAAACTAGAGTTTTGACTTGGGTTTCTGAGCAGGAATACAGTGTGCAAACAGATGTGTGGTGTTCCCTGGTAACAGTCTTCCGTTAGGGGGACATGAGGCTCCTGTCACTGCGCCAGCCCTGTTGTGCTGAATCCCTTCTGCTCCCAATAGCCATGCTGAAGGCCAGCGTGAGGTAGCATTCAGCCTGGTCAGCAGGATGGGGTCAAAAGGTGGGGAGACACTTCTGTGGGTCATGTTACCAAGAGATGTAAATTGGTCAAGTTAGAATGTTCTCCTGAATAAACAAAAAGATTAGCCGAAACCAGTTTGGCTTAGTGGATAGAGCGACGGCCTGTGGACTGAAAGTCCCAGGTTCGATTTTGGTCAGGGGCATGTACCTTGGTTGTGGGCACATCCCCAGTGGGAGTGTGCAAGAGGCAGCTGATCCATGATTCTCTCTCATTGATGTTTCTAACTCTCTATCCCTCTCTCTTCCTCTCTGTAAAAAAATCAATAAAATATTTAAAAAAAAAAAAAAGAAAGAAAGATTATTTGGGGAATTTAGAAATTACCTATACATTTACCAGATTTGAAAGAGATACATTAAAGCTCCTTTGGGTTGCATATTTTTTCTTATATATTATTATACATATGTGTGCATACATTTATTATATATATATAACATATATATATATATATATATATATTCTAAATAGCGTTTTATAAATAAATATAAATGTCTGCAGAGTATAAAATTTAATTCTGAAGATTTTATTATGTGTCTTACTATCCCAAATACTTGTTAATTGCCAAGACCAATTCTTCTAAGAAGAAATAGAAGTTCTCATTTGTCCTTGTCCTCACTTGTTCAGTAAAGTTGCAATTGAAAATTGTATTACAATCTTCCTTTCCCCTATCCACCTACAACTAATCTCCTTCTTTACCTGCTCTATTTTCTCTATGGCAATTTCAGTGTCTAATGTGCCATGCAATTTACTGAATGTTTGCTTATCCTCTCCCACACCCCCCTCACTCCCTTATAATGTAAGCTTTTAAGGCAATAAGTTTTTTTGTTTTCTATATGTTTGATGATTTCAGAGAGGAAGGGGGAGGGAAGGAGAGATAGAAACATCAATAATGAGAGAGCATTATTGATCAGCTGCCTCCTGCATGCCCCCCACCAGGGATTGAGCCCACAACCAGGGCATGTGCCCTGACTGGGAATCGAAGCCATGACCTCCTGGTTCATAGGTCAATGCTCAGCCACTGAGCCACGCCGGCTGGGCAAGGCAACAATTTTTTTGTTGTTTCTTTCTACATCCCAAGTACACAGAACAGTGACTGATGTGTACCACACACTCAGAATTAAAGGCATTTGCCTCATTTCCAAAATTCAAAAGGAGCAGCTAATTACATGGCATCAATGAACGTCTGGTCAGTGTGGATTTAAGTGAAGGCTGCGTTGGTATTGGGAATTGGGGGGGGGGGGTACTTTCTGGAGAATGGATGTCTCAAACGTAAAGGTGCATAATTAAGATTTGACAAAAGAGGAGTCAAACGGGACAGATTTCAACAGGACCAACAGAGAACCTAACCAACCTGGAACAAAACCCAGGCGAGCCCCTGCGGGTGCCCATGGGAAGTTTACTCTCAGGCCTCTTTAAAGTCGGCTATCTGGAGGGAACAGTTTCCATTTTGCCAGCTTGTAGATTCTTTCTAACCTTCCCAGGCTCCCTTTTTCAGAGATCTGTGCATTTTTCAGTCCATTTCCTTGGGCAGGAATTCACACCACATCAAACCTCCTGCCAATGCTGGCAACACTGGCTCCTGTGAAAGGAGACTCTGGATCAAAAAGAGATGGCAAGGTGAGGTGAAGGTCAAAAACCAAGCTGCACAGCCCGGGGTTAGGGTGGAGGGGGTAGGGGTGGCGAAGAGGGGCCTGGCTTGGCTCTGCTCACTCACACCGGTTTCTACCAGATGCACTTTAATTCTTGCAGAACTTTAGCAAACCTTTTCTTGGCAGCATTCAGGTTAATTCAAAAATCAACGTAATTCATTTTGCAGCTCCCTCTGTAGACTCTGATGTCCAGGTGAAGGCCTTGGGTGGGGCACAGGACTCAAGAGCTGGAGCCAAGTTATGGGGTTGGGTCCACGAGGAGAAAGAAAGATGACCATCCCATTTACTAAACCTCATCCCACTTGCCCACCTGCCCAGCTCTTGTAGGTGCTAAGTAGCCTCACTTCTCTCCATTTCGCAGACTGTTTTAATGAGGCTAGTGAGAGCCCTAACATACTTTTGTGTTTTCTAAATAAGATGATCCCCCCTAGACTCCGGATTTCTCTTTGCCATGAAGACCCATGAGTGAGGGGGCTCCTTTGACATTGGGTGGGGCAGAAGATGCTATATATGTATTTCATGTCTTTAAGACAGTAATCTTAAGAAAAAGGACCCATCTTAATTAAATCGTAAATTCCCATCCTCACCAACAGCAGCAAAAGTCAATACAAAGCTAATTATTGTCAGAGATAGCTTGGAAGTAAATGTGGAAACGGATTTGAAGAGGAGGGTCATTTCTGTCTTCCGAAGGCAAACTCAGAATGAGGCAGCCCTGCTTCCTGTTGGGAGCACTTTCCACCTTGAAA
Organism: Vespertilio murinus; assembly: GCA_963924515.1. Taxonomy (NCBI): domain Eukaryota; kingdom Metazoa; phylum Chordata; class Mammalia; order Chiroptera; family Vespertilionidae; genus Vespertilio; species Vespertilio murinus. The sequence continues at coordinate 80,435,739 of OZ004706.1, forward strand.
AATAAACATGGAGAAGAGGCAGGTAGATGACAGGTGTTCAACATTTAAACCATGTTATCCTGGCATTTAACCCTGGCACGCTCATAAAGAGGTACTTGGGCTTGAATCTAGTGGAGGGCTTTTGTTTGGGTAAGCGGACAGCAAGACCAAAGACCCGCCTACTAGGCATAATGGCTGTTTATTCCTTTAATTAGAAGGTTGAGGTTTCTTAAAGGGCAGCTTTTTCTCCTTATTTTTTCCTCTTCCAACTCTGCACTCACAGTGACTGTTCTTAACACAGTTCAGTAGGCCGTCTCCCTCATGAGAGGGCAAGGGCCAATTTGATCTTAATCAGGCTGGTGGCCTGTAAACAAGATGTGCCCCATTACAGGAGGGTGATGAGAGTGCATGTGAGGGGAGGGCGCTGAACATGGGCACAAAGTTAGTTGACTCAAAGGTTAACTACCCACTGCAAGAGAATCTAAAATGAGGAACGGCCTTTCTTCCCTCTAGGTTTACATTGGCTGCTAAGGAATAGAGATCCTGCAACAAGATAAGGGCTAGACAGTGTGACTTGGTTCACTGGATCCTAGCAAGTTTGCCAAAAACTGAAAGGGGGAGGGGAAGAAAGCACCTGCTTTTTAAAAAGAGTCTTAAATGTAAAATTAATGGACCATATCTTGTTGTAAAAACATGTCCTCCACAGTAGCCCCACTGCCATCTTTCTGTTGACCTGTTAGCATGGCTCATTTCAAAGACCTACCCCACTCTCCCCACCTGCCCCAGCTACAATGCATTCCATCAGGGCAACTTCTAATTAAGCCCTTTGCTTGAGTCCAGCGTGCCTTGCTGTAAGGGCAAACACTGGAAGGCAGGGCTTCTCCGTGGCTCTGCAGTGGCATGACCCAACATGGATTTTCAAGTTTCTGGGCTTGTATTCCTGGGGGGTGCGGGGCAAGGGATGGGGAGGTCTCAAGAAGCCTGGACTATTTCCCCACTTCTAACAGCTTTACATTCTATTTTCAGTGTCCCTGCATGAAAACCCTTTGTTTTCTTCGGATCCCTCACCCTGACAGGTCATCCTTTCTCCTTTATGACCTGCCTGTCTTCCTGTATATTTATCTCTGCATGGATGTAGCTCCAAAGAGAGAAAAGAGGCAGCTGTGGTTTCTTCCCAACAGCCCAGTTTGCTGTTTATGTCTACAGAAAGCATGGGCCCCAGAAAGGAACACGTACAGCTTTACGTACCCCAGAAAACAAACCCTCCCAATGTCAGGCAACAGGGAACTCACAACAGAACTATTTTTTCCTTTGTATGAGAACAAATGGTGCCTTTGAGTGTCCAACCTCAAGTGGGGAAAAAGGAGGGTGTTAGGAGGAACAAGTGGTGGTGTTGCAATCCTGTTTTCTTCCTTTTCCAGTGCTCCACGCACCCCACCCTCTGGGCCGCCAGGCCAGGGGAAGGAGCTGATTCTTTACAGGAAGGCTCTAAATGAGACCCCTGAAGGTCAGCCTGAGGTTCCTGGAGTGGAGTGAGGGATCCTGTGTACTTTCCCCATTGAGCTAGAAGTCCTATCTGATGAGTCCTTTGTAGTAATATTATCCACTTCAAGTTTCTAAAAGAAAGACGATTAACAGATTATTCAAAAAGGAAGCTTCTGGAAGCTGATAAAAATTGCTGAAATCTCAGAAGTAGCATGGATTTTTTTATGCTTGTGTTCTTCCACAGAGACTTCCAAGGAGACATAACAATAACTTTAAAGGCAAGGCAAGGTCTGGGGAGTGTAATAGTGAAAGATATGGGACATCCCTGCTTTGAGCCATCTCTAACCACAACAGAAATCCAAGGAAGCACTGAGCCATTTGCCTTGCTCCTCCACACTTTCTTTCCCTCATTTCCACTTTCCCAGCTAGTTTAAGCCATTCTCCTATTACGCCTTTTTCTAGGAGCTAAATTTCTCACTGTAAATCAAAGCTTTCTCTCTGATGGCTACCCTGTGGAACGTACTGATCTCAACTGTACAGTCAGTCCCTAACAACTGGGTGCCATCCTGACACTGAACCATCAGCTATCTTATGTAGATAGTTTCCCCATACTTATAGTTTGTCCAAACCCAGATAGAGTATCCAACACATTCAATTCCACCACAATACTTTACAGGTCATTTGTCTGGCCACTGCCTCCATTTAGGAAGGTGAATTATGGATCATTCTTGTTACTTCTGTCACTAGATGCTCTGCAATCTTAATTAACTGATATATTCTCCAGCCCAGGTTTCCAGAGTAGGATTCTGGAGTGTCCCTTATCTACGTGTTTCTTAGATGATTTTTACCAGGATGGGGAGCCTAAGTTTGGAGGAATTCAAGGTCTGGACACTCATAACCCATGTGTAACTAGCTATGAGGTCACAAGCTAGAATCGGAGGGATCTGAATTCCAACCAGGATTGTTAGCCCTCAAGCTCGGGAGGCCTTGGTAGTAGGGCTTAATGGAAATAATCTCAAAGGAAGCCAGAGTTCTTAATCATCATTTCCTCTCTGGATAATTTCTCCTCCTGGGCTCCTCTGTAGAAAAGCCCAGTCCCAGGAAGTGACTTTGGTGGAGAGGGACTCTAAGAAGAAACCCTTGGTGTCATTTCTAGAACATAAGTCCAGATTCAGGGCCCCAGTCAGCCTCATATGCACTGAGAAAGTGCCAGAACTCATACAGGTATCCCAGGAGTAGCGCAACACTGCACATGTGTTCAAGTACAGGCAGTGGTGCAATCGCCAGTGCCTTCCATAGAAAGGAGTCTCAATGCAGTTGGGCTTGCTAACATATATCTTTTGCCTGATACATGCAGGGTATTTTGGCCATCATCAAAGGCAGAGGAAAACCAACAATTCCAAGGATGAAGATAAATATATGCACAAAACTATAATAAAAATCAGAGTGTTTAATAATAATAATAATAATAATAATGATAATGATGATGTATACCTGAAGATCCAAATAAAGTGTTATGGGGACACAAAGAAACAAGTGACTTCCATTGGGTGGGGGAGTAGGAAGACAGTGAGGAGTGAGGCTTCTTTCACCTGGGCCTGGTGGCAGGTCTTAAAGACCATCAGGATGGTCTTCCCCAGGCTCTTAGCTGATTCCCCAGAACTTCTCCTCTCTTAACCTGCTGTGAGGTTTCCAGAAGTAAGGACTCCCAGGCAGGACTGATATTCTAAATATTAAAAAAAAAACAGTAAGGGCCTGGCCAGTGTGACTCAGTAT
>OZ004706.1:80441478-80443978 GCA_963924515.1 Vespertilio murinus
AATAACCCAACCCTAAGTGTGTACGGGAGAGTAAGTCACAGGACCTCATTCCCTGGGATAGCTAATCTCAGCTAACCCAGGGAATGAGAGTAGGTAGCAAGTATAGATTTAGATTGAGGCCAATATGACAATAAATCTGTGCTTTTTACAGGAAGCTATAAAACCTTCCATATGCTGTTTTTCTCTGGATACAGTAAGAAATAAGAGAAGGAAGAAAGGACAAAGCAGGGAGAAAAGGAAGGAGAGAGGGAAGGAGGCAGGAAGCTGTATGGTAATATTTTTTAAAATATACTTTATTGATTTTTTTACAGAGAGGAAGGAAGAGGGATAGAGAGTTAGAAACATCGATCAGCTGCCTCTTGCACACCCTCTTCTGGGGATGTGCCCACAACCAAGGTACATGCCCTTGACTGGAATTGAACCTGGGACCCTTCAGTCCACAGGCTGACGCTCTACCCACTGAGCCAAACCGGTCAGGGCAAGTATGGGAACATTTTGAAAATCAAGAAATGGTTCTACAGACAGATTCCAACAGACAAGGGATGTTGCTGTACCAGATGCAGGAGCGAAGTTCCAGTGTCATCAGTTCAGAAAGATGAGCTGCCAGGGGCACCCAAGCCCCAAAAGTATATACTACAAACTTGGATATTTTTACCTCTGGCTTATCCCCACTCCTACCTCCCTCCCAAGTATTAGTATCCTAACATTCTTCTTATTATGTTTCCTTTTAAAGGAGATGCTACTCTTACTAAAAGGTCAACCAGCTAAAAATATTTTGTTTGAATTTTCCATGCTCTTTCCACATGATTCCTTTGCTTCAAGTCTTGCCTAGGAGAGAGGACTGGAACATTTTCTACTCCCAGGGAGCCGTTCTCCAGGCACCGGCGCCATGGTTTCTTTCCTCCTCTTCCTTCTCTGATTGATCCCCTTTAGTCTTAGCAGTAACTTTCAGAAGAACCAAAATAAATATTTTATTTGTAGAGATAGAAACATTCCTTTGATATGTAAAGCCAAAGGGCCACTGTTCATTTTTTAGAAAACTCTTTACAATAGCAAAGGCAGGGTGCTCCTATATGTTAGTTATTAAAATGAGAGTTTTCCTTGGGGCAGGGACTCCAGTGATCAGTTTGCTATTGGTAGGCACACCACACTTACCTGACCATCCTACTAGCAGAATCACTACTTTGGGCTGAGACATGGAAAGTCGCTATTTAAAGTTCTCTTCCTGAAGTCTCTTTCCTCCATTTCTCTACCTGGCAAAATTCTACTTATTCTTGAACATACAGCTCAAAGTATGTTCAGGGTTAGTTGTTCTGTCTTCCAGATTCTCACTCCTACTACTGTTACAGTCCTTAACTTGTCCTTTGTTTGTCTGCAAGATTTCTTTCTACAACACACTCCCTCTCCATAGTGCTTTCATCCAGGCCACGACCAGTTTTATTATCTCTATAAAATAAGGCCCGGGACCAAATAGGTACAGGTAAGGAAAAAATTGCTCTGACACTTGGTAATGAATACTTTATATATATATATATATATATATATATATATATATATATTTGATATTTTACAGAGAGGAAGGGAGAGAGATAGAGAGCCAGAAATGTCAATGAGAGAGAAACATCAACCAGCTGCCCCTACCGGGAATGTGCCGCAACCAATGTACATGCCCTTGACCGGAATCGAACCTGGGACCTTTCAGTCCGCAGACCGATGCTCTACCACTGAGCCAAACCGGTTTCGGCTGGTAATGAATACTTTATGCAAGACTGCTGCAATAGAAGAGAGAGATCTGGCTCAACTCTAAACACAGCCAGGGCAAGTAGCGATGTACAGCCAAGAAGCAGGGTGAAGGGGCTCAAGAAATGGACTATCACTAAGAGTGCCATCAAGAATGGTGAATTCTTGCTAAGTTGACTTGCCAGGACTCTGCTAAGACTGGGCTGGCTAGACCAAAGACAGGGGCCCATTCAAAAAGCCGGCTCAGAGGAGCCTGACTAAAGTCTGGTCAAGGAGAGAGTTATTACCAAAGAGCTTATAGAATGAAAGTTAATTTATTCTTGTGATTCAGCCCTGTGACATAATTCCCTCGGTAAACAATTACTGGTCTCTGACCAAACCCTAGCCAGGCTCTTCTGAATTCTCTTCCCAACCAAGCACTGGATTTGGGGCTTCTGGGTTTGTTTCTGCATTCTCCAACTTTACCAAGAATCCTACAAAGTTGGTCTAGAATCCCTGTCCTCTGTATCTGATAACCCTCAATTTCTGGCCAGGTCCACATTCTCCACCATCCTCCTGGTGGTGTCTGCTATCCTGCCCTGGCTTCAAAGGAACCCTGCTGATTGGTTCAGCCAGAATCCCCCTCAACCCTGATCGTTTCCACTCAGTAATTTTTCAGCCACTGATTTACCACCTCATTCCTTGGTTATAAATTCCCATTTTTCCTTATTGTTTCAGAGATGAGCCCAATCTCTCTCCCCCACACAAAACCCCACTTAGT
>OZ004706.1:80448978-80482883 GCA_963924515.1 Vespertilio murinus
TTTGCTAAAATGCTGTGACATTTAGTCTGCAGCTCTCATTTGATATTTGCCAGATGCTCCCTTGGATGTTATATGAGGGTCCCCTTGAATATGACCAACTTGAACCTGGGCCATGAACAGTGACTGCCCTCAGGGGAAGTGGGTCTGGGAAGCCCCAGGACATGCAAGTTCGGAAGTGCCTGGCATAGATCTGCCAAACATGACATCACAGGTTGGGAGAAGGCTAGAGAGGAATTAAAAACTTAAATTAAATCTGAGATATTAAAACCTTGGCTCAGGCTTAGTATGATAATCCAGTTATCTTTGGGATGGGGACACTGGGAAGAACTTGAAAATATGCTTGGAAATGCTTTCCCGGGACAACAGGATTAGCTAGCAAGATTGCTCATATTACTATATACTGTACACATTTTCTGAAAATTCATGGCCATTAAACAAAGTCAATTAGGGTTCTTTTTCAAAAATAGGGAGAGTGAGAGGGAGGGGGGAGGGGAAAAGGGGGGGGGAGAGAAGCGGGGGTGGCGGTGGTGGTGGTGGAGGAAACACTAATGTGTTTCGATTGGCTGCCTCCTGCATGGAGCCAGGGCATGTGGCCTGACCCGGAATTGAACTGGCAACCTTTTGGTGCATGAGACGATGTTCAACCAACTGAGTCACACTGGCCAGGACAATTAGGGTTCTTAACTCAAAGCTTTTCAAAATATTCGATATGCTTGTGTGGATTGTGACTCTCTAAGACAGAAATATAGGAGGCAACTTTTTTTCAAAACTATTTATTCAGGAATTTTTTTTTCCTCTCAATGCCTCTCCCAATTGGTGACCTTCAGAACACATTTTATAAATGCCCCTTAGATTTAGTCTAACCCCTGTTTTGTTGTGGCTTAAAAAGTGCTAAGATTAGGAAATTTTACAGTGATTAGGCCTTACTGTTAGCAAATTTGTCACTGTGTTAAAAGCTGGTTATTGGTAGCTTTGGACCAAAGAATGAGTCCAGTCTGGTTAGTAACAGCCAAGATAACCATGGAATTCCTTGAGGTGTACATCATAAAACTGGAACCCTACCAAATGATTTGATACACTTCTCAAGTTAACAGCTGATATTTTCCAATATTAATGACACTGCATGGGTATTTAAGAAAAATAATAATTTTTAGTTATTTTTAGCTTGATTGTCCTCGTTGTAGCTTATGAAAAAATCCCTGCTTTCATAACAAAGCCTGTTTCAAGGGCTTATTTTGTTAACTTTTTGGAGTGTTCATTTGAGAACAATCCAAATCTACTTGATCCATCTTAATTCTCCCTCTACTCTGCATGCAAAGAAACCCTTTGACACTTGACCACCTCTACCCCCTTCCAGATATGGTGAGTGAAGACAAAGTTTATATATACAGAAAGAAGTACTGTAAACTAGAAAGCGAATTTACAAGGTGGCACAAATTTCAATGTCAGGCAAAAATTTTTAAGGGGTTATTCACCAATTTGTTATCTGCCTTTTGTTTCTTCTGTTTGGAGGGTTTGACCCATGTTGGCCTCATCTTTATTTATGGGCATTATTGTAATCTAAATTTTGGTTCAAGCTTTTAAAAGTTTCTCCAATACAGTTTCAGATACCGCAAACAGAGTTCTGATGTCATGGGTGGATGTGTTTTAACTTGATCCTGAAATGGAGGTTAATCAGCAGGTTGGTCATTTTTTCCATCATGGCCAACAAACCTGCTGCTGACATATTGCAGGCCCGAGTCTACGGACGTCTCTAAAACACCACTTCCCATTTCTATGTCCAGGAACATTTAAATATTCTCTTTGACTTGGCAACTTTTTCTGTCCAGATAATTAATGGTGTACATTAAATCAGTTAAGGTAAAAGAAGAGTCTCTGAAAGTCATGCTGTTTTATTTATGGAAGAAATAATCTGCTGAGGTAAGCTAAATCTTGAAAAACCTTAATTAAATATGGTTGCACTCCCAATTGACATAAGCATTCTGTCAACACTGGCATGTAATTCTTAGGACTGAAGGCATCCATCACAAGGAAAATATTCCTGATCAGAGAAAACAGGTTAACTCCCCAATAAGATCTCATGTGAACCCATTTGGGCCTTTCTGTGTCCTTTTATAAGAAGTCTTAAGTCGAAGCACAATGGCAGGAGAATCAGCTGGTCATTGGTTACCCAGGAAGTGATCAGTTTCCAAGGAGATCTCTTCATGCTTCCAGAGACTACCTGGGTCCAGGCTCTAGGCCGCTGTGTCTATTTTAGGTCTGTTTTTAATTATTAACATTTGTCCGAACAGTTGCCCAGGCCTCATAAAAGACCTGTGGTTAGCCAGGTAGTAAGTGGCTTTGATATTTAAAGGGGGGAGAGGGGGAAATCTTTCCCCCAAACAAGTACAAATTGTGAGGGGGAAAATGAGACAATAGGGGTGAAAATGGTTTGAGAATAAAAGTTTAATATAAACATTGTTTCAAGCATGACCCTATCAGTAATACAGGCTTTGCGTATTTCCTAAAGATACTAATTTTAAAAACCCAGAAGTTTTGCTTGAGATTTGAAATTCTCGTCCCTTTTCATTCATCTTCCAAAAGTTAAATAAGCTCAAGCAAGAAATCTGAAGGCAGCAGTGGGTTTGGCAAATGTCAAGTGCCTGATGCCACACTGGCCCTGGCCCAGGCAAGTACAAACATAACAGGCCGATATTGATGTTGTGCAACTAAAAGTTTCAATCTTCATTTAAGAGAAGACAAAAGGAGCCAATACCCTTTCATGTTTATTGCAGAAGAAATTGACATATGGGGTGTCATGTGCAGGGGAGTCAGAACCAGGGAGAAGACCCACTCAGTGAACAAACACAGGACTTTCAAATCTGAAGTCTCTTATAATTGTTGCTCCCTCAGCCCTACATCTCCCATACCATCTCCTATTTTCCACATCAGAGATAACACGTGTCTCCTTGTATCTTGAAGTCACCCACCTATTACCACAAAAAATAAGCAAAGGAAAAGGAGAGGTGTTGTATGAAAGTCTGGTCCTCGTCTCTAATCTCTTAAACTCAGTCCTGATTTCTTTAAGACCTAGAGTCTATGGGCATGTTTGTCTCCGCGGCTGTCACAGACCACCCTGTGGAGTGAGATGTGTGCTTTTAAGCTCAAAAACTATGGAGCTGAAAAGAGCAGCAACACACCTTTAAGTGTGAAACATAGGCTGTTTCTGCGGAGCAATAAACAAAGTTGAGAAGTCCACTTGCAACAGGATCTGAGCTGGTTGGTGACTGTGCACAGCTGACAGGGAGTCATGACCATCTTTCAGGGACTTAATTTATGTTGGCTGCTTTGGCTTCCTCCTTTTGTACATATTAGGGTAAGAGAATGCAAGGAATTTGCTAGCTGAGCAAGTTTGGTCATTCTGTTTTCTAGCCAGGCTCTGTTCCACTGAGGACTATTTGTAAAAAATCCCCTCCGCAGACTTTGTTGCCAGCGCAGCATACAATTCAATGGACAGTTTAAACCTGAAACTGTCCTCTCTGAAAATGCACTGTGACCTGTGTGGAAATGGAAACCGGCTAACTTTGAAATAGAGTTATCTAGACGCATACCAAAACTTACAGCAAAATCCAGAACTACACCATCCTTCTATGTACACACAGGCACAAGAAGAGGCCAATGGGATAAAGTAGAGGATTTGCTGAGCACCCACTGCATGCAACAGGAGATATTATCCCTCTGCAAAAAAGAGGAAAACTGACAATCATGGGAGTAAAATAACTTGGCCAAGTTCAAACATTAAATGGCAGAGCAAGAACTTAAAACCAAATCTCACAATACAAGGATTGTGTTATATTGGTATATTCCCTTTGTCCCAACCAGTTGACCAACTATGTAACTAAATGTCACTAATTTAATAAACTATTAAATTAGATTTTAAAAAACACATTATGCATTAAGAGTTAGAATGACAGATTTAAGAAAAAACACATAAATCAAGATCCAGATTAGTAAATAACTTTTTATTTATTATAAAAATTAACGTAATTTTCTGACTTATAAACCTTGAACACCATATTTTAACATTCTTTGAAGAAAGTTAAATCTGTTAGTGATAACAGGTAGACACTCTTGACTTTTTTTGTAATTTTCTCATGTACTTTTATAGGGAAAAGATAACATTAGATGCAACTATGGGTATGAAGTACAAATGGTGTTGTCCCATTATAAGTTAATCTTAGCAAAGAATGGACAAAAGTACAGACAAAGTTAACATGTGTTCTTAAGTAAGAGTGTCCAAGAGAAAAAAAAGGAGGGGTGGGGGGGAAGGGAGGAAAAATAAAAATAGAACCACTGCACCATCTAGTGATGAAACTCTTGCTTTGCAAGAAAATCACTTGATGCAATTCTATTTTGCAAAACAGTCTAAGCCAATTTTATTCATAAAATTGGGCAAAAGAAAAATGTATAATAAAAAAATCAATGGAAAATTAAGGGAATATTATAGGAACAGTGGAATGGGATGGAATCTTCTGTTATAGTTCCTTTGGAAGCTGGAGGTGAACCCAAATCCTACTCCTCAGAGAATTGCCAGAGGTCCTGTTTACTTTCCTTTATATCCTAACCAGAGACCCGGTGCATGAATTTGTGCACCAGTGGGGTCCCTTGGCCTGGCCTGTGGGATCAGGAAGAAACCAGCTCTCCGACATTCCTCGAGCAGTCACAGACTGTGAGAGAGCGCAGGCCAGGCCAAGGGATCAAGTGCACAATCAATTGGATGGATAAGAGAGGTTGGCCAGCTGGGGAGGGAACGCAAGAGGGCCCAGGGCATGTCCAACCTATCTCACTCAGTCCCAATCAGCTGGACCCCAGCAGCAAGCTAACCTACCAGAGCATCTGCCCCCTGGTGGTCAGTGGACATCATAGCAAGTGGTTGAGTGGCCTTAGCATATCATTAGCATATTGCACTTTGATTGGTTGACCAGACGACCAGATGACTGGACATTTAGCACATTAGGCTTTTATTATATAGGATTTCAGGTACCATTTTATGAATTAACAGTTCAACTGAGTTAAACAGAGATAATATAAGTATTATATATTCAGTAAGTATGACCAGGACTCATTCTGCATCAGAAAGCTCAGTATGAAATCTTAGCATCTTTCTTCTAGATTACCATTCATACTGGTCTTGTCTATATGGATGGTACTAAATCTGGAATCAGATGCATTTTTTCAATGCTCAGTAAATGTCAAAATACCCAGATGATTACCTATTACAAAAAAAAATTATAAAAATATTACTTCAAGAGCCAAAGGTGATAGAATCAAAATAAAAAATTATTTTTTAATCTCAAGAACTTTTTGTTCAAGAACTTTTTCAGGCTCATAGTCAGGAAGAAAATCGGTTTAATAATTTTATAATTCTATGGTTGAAACAGTTACCTAGAAAAAAAGGAAACATATCTCAACTTAGTAACTACATAAACTGTCAATATATATGAACACTCACTTCCATTTTGCCTGCCCAGTTTAAAAAGTTAAGCTAGTCTTTATTCCAGCAAGGCTGTACCACTCATAGTCAGCCCTTCTCTTTTCTCAGACGGGAGAACAGCTAAGCCTCATTGAGTACTTAGTACCATCCTTTAGAAATACCTAACAAAAATTTAAACTATGCATAAATTTGACAATACAAATCCTGAGTTAATAATTTTCAAATCCCCATAACTCCATCTCCTCTCATTACAGGTAAGAGTTCCCAGAATACTCCTTAGAAATCCCTCACATAACTTAGTGGGGGAAAACACAAGAGTAAGAAAACCTCAACTAAGCACTATTGCCTATGTGACCTTAAGAAGTTTTCATCTTCTCTGAACTTTAAATTCTTCCCCTGTAAAGTGGGGATAAAACACTTAACCTAAGTGTCTAACATAAGCATTTGAAAAAATGGTAGTCATTTATTATTGAAAGTGATAATATGGTTTTTAATTATTTTATTTTTTGTTAATCATCACCCGAAGATATTTTTCCAATTAATTTTTAGATAGAGTAGGAGGAAGAGGGAGAGAAACATCAATGTGAGACACATTGATTGGTTGCCTCTTACACGCACCTCGACCAGGGCTGGGGAAACTGCAACCAAGGTATGTGCCCTAAACCAGAATCAAACCTGGGACCTTTTAGTCTGAGGGCTGACACTCTATCCATTGAGCCAAACTGGCTAGGGTGGTAGTATGCTTTTTAAAACAATAACTCTTAGAAGTGGATGCTAATGTGGCCTGGGCCTGGTCCCAGATAAAACTATAAACTAGGGCAAGTGTGTTTTTCAGATTTCTTAATTACATTTCAGCACTACCCGAAAAAGCCCTAGGTAAAACTGCCTCAGAAAAACTAACATAATGTGAGAGAGAACATTGGAGTTTATAGAGAATGAACTGAAAAGATGTTATCAAGAATAACACATCCCATAAAGCTTTTAAAGACAGATTTATTTATATATAACTGCATGAAATAGAATACAGAAACTTTATTAAAATACTGTATATTACAAATTTTTAATCCAATAAATTCTGTGTTATGACATTTAAGTGCTGGATTCACTTTTAACAATTGTTTTGTGTGTATCAGTAGAATCACCCTGTATGTTACAAAGAGGAGAAACACACATGGACCTCAGAAATGGTCCTGTGATTAAACAGTGGATGATATTAATTGTGCATCTGTTTTTTAAAGCCAGGAACTGGAACCTAGATCTCATCTTTGTAGACCAACTGTCTATAATCAAAAAGAACTTGCATATGGTTATTGCTGCCCTTTGAAGAAAATAAGCAGTAAAAATAATTTAAAACAAAAATTAACATTGCTAAGACTAACCTGATGCTTACCAGTTAAAATAATTAAAATTCACTGCAAAATTTGTGTTCTCCAGGAAATTATGCTATATATACAATGAGATTTGTACATAAGTTGGGAAATTAAAAAATTGCTTATAGAAAATTAAAAATCAATATTATACAATATTTACAGACTGTTAGGTATTATAGATAAACATAGTTTTTTAAAATAATCCTTCAAAATTAAGCTGTATTATGTAAACATGCAGTACACATACTCATACAGTGTAATTAATAGTCTTAACAGAAGGGGAAATTGTGTTCACATAACGTAGGGTACTTCATCAGATATGCCTTTGTTTTTGTGCATTACCCCTCCAGCATTTATTCCTCCTGTCTTTGAGCTTCACAGTACATTAAGTATTTGGATAGCAAAAATAAATCCCTGATGGTAAACATATTTCTAAAGGTTACATAAAATGTCCACCCTTGTACTACAATATAAAACTAACACTGTTTATACTAGAATCTCTAGTTTACAACAAAATTAAATTTTAAAATACCACTTTTGTCTTGACTACATTTTCCCCATTCAAACTTACTTTTTAAAAAAGAGAGACAAATGCCACATCATGAAAATGTAATGAAAGTCATCATCTGTCATTGTCAATAGCAAAATAACTGATTTTTGTTAAACCACAGGTGATTCTATTACACTGTCCTTAATGCTGAATCCCCATTAACAGGTGTTCCAATCCTGAACCTCACTAGATTCACTTTGAAAAGGTATCTTAACTTACAAGGCACTGGGACATCATTTAGCCTTAAAAATGGTACTGTGGTTTACTAAACGATTCATCAGTAGTCTGTGAGAGCTGACACAATTTGAAAGAGAATATTTTAATACCTATCAGGTAAACGATATTTTTGATCTTTAAATAAATACATTTTAGTTGGTTAACTTCAAGATAAAATTGATTCTCTCATCATAGAATGACTAGAGTCAGGAGTTAATACATTATGGTAGAATCATATGAATTTTACCAAGTTATAAGACTAAAATGAAATATACTGTGGAATTTTATATTGTTCATCTAAATGTGTAGAGCTTGTGTGTGTGTGTGTGTAGAACGCCAGAATATACAAAAATTCCTCCATCGTAAATGCATCCAATATCACAAATACTAAGAAAGTGTCAACAATTACACTATCAACTCATCCATTATTCAAAGTAAATCATTCTTATTACTATTCAAACAAGTGCCTCTATTTTGCTTTCTATGGAAAAACTTTAAGATGTTCCTTCCCGAATATACTTAGTGATGCTGTGCAAATACACTAATTTAAAAACAAATGAAACTTTTCATCATCAGTAATACTATCAACTTAACATTCATTTATACAAGTCTCTAAAAAATGATGCTTTTTAGAATTTGCCTATATATAACAATTTTGGTGCAAAGGTGTTCCTGTTATGGTAATTATGCATTATAGCTCCTCTTTCTATATATTTATATTACACAGCTTTCCAGTTTTAGTTACATATCTAATTGCATTCCTTAAAAGGGGGCAGTCATGTTACCGTTGAAAGAAAATGCATATGGATGCACTATAGAATCTAAAAAAAAAAAAAATGCTAAAGGTTCATGCTCTCTTGACTCTCCTTAGTATTTATTTGTCTCCTTAGTATCTAGCACATTCTCTTCAAAACTAGCACTTCTGATTCTATTAACAAACTGTACATATGTTTAAACCACAACATATGACAGTTGTGTGGAGGGAGGGGATTTTTAATAAATTGCTAAGTTGGTTCTCAAATCAAGAAAGGATTATGATAAACAGCTTCAACATATGTGCAATGAATGTAAAGAATGTGAAGATGCGCTGAAACCAGTTTGGCTCAGTGGTAGAGCGTTGGCCTGCGGACCGAAGGGTCCCAGGTTCGATTCCGGTTTGGGGCATGTACATTGGTTGCGGGCACATCCCCGGTAGGGGATGTTTCTCTCTCATCGACGTTTCTAGCTCTCTATCTCTAGCTCTCTATCTCTCTCCCTTCCTCAAATATATATATATATATATATATATATATATATATATATATATATATATATATATAGTATTTGCCGGCGTATAAGACGTTTTTTGGCCCTGAAAAAAAATATGCCTCCAAGTGGGGGGTAGTCTTATACGGCGAGTATATAACAAACTCTGTATTTTGAGTGGAAATGTTAGGGGGTCGTCTTATACGCCCAGTCGTCTTATACTCCGGCAAATACGTATTTTTCAGGGCCAGAAAATCGTCTTATACGCCGGCAAATACGGTATATATATATTTTTAAAGAATGTGAAGATGAGTCTTCTAAACAGGGGAAGAGGTGGTTAGTTCAGTTCAGTCAACTCAGAAATTTGGGTGTTTCCACTAATTTAATAAACTACTAATTGGTACATCTCCACATTTACTGAAAATACTTTATATATTAAGCACTACTTCCTCTAAAACAAATTCAGATACATTTTAACATTTTTAGATAATTTATTCAGCAACTTCAAAAGCACTGTATTCCTACACTGAACAGAGATCCTTCCTTAAGTTAGAAGGGCAAACCTACCAGCACCATACACACACACAAGTAATACTGATTTCAAAGTTTTGTGGAAGTTGTCTCACAGGTAAAGAAACCTCACATTTTGGAAACATGCAGGACACATATGCATACAGTGTAGTTTACATTCTTAACACAAGGAGGAATTGTTCACAGAATGCTGAGTAGTCATGATATGCCTTTGTTCTGTGTGTCACCCCTCCAATGTGTCTTCTTTAAACTTCCCTCTGCTACAAAATGCTATCACATGTTTGAATTTTTTCATCATTTTAAATGAAGTAATGTCCTTTTTAGCCTGGAGAGTGTCTCTCTTAGATGTTACAAAAAGGAATGATCCTTGAGGGAAATTAAAATCAATTAGTAGTCAACTTTAACCACTGAGAGTCTCACTTTGATTATGAAAAGAAGCAGAAATTTACCCAGTTACTCAAGTATTGCCAAGATTCTCTGCAATCTAGGCCTACTTGAATTTCTTCAATAACTTTCTGCATTCTTCATATCTTAAAAACAAGTAATAACTCTTTGAAGAGGTTCCAATAAGATTTTCTGAGAGAGAAAAATTGTAATAGCAAAAGTGAAATAGTTTGAAAAATACTCTTAGCATCTTGTTACTTCTTGAATTATAAAATGGATTTAAATGTAAAATAACACTATTCTTTTTAAGTAAAAGCAAATGAACAGTAGCTGAAGCACCTGGTCCATGAAGGAAGGACTTGGTAGACACTCTTTTGTTTCCCTATAGAATTTGCACTGCGCTGTGAAGCCAACACCCATGGAGCAGAAGAAGAGACACTTCATCCCTTAAACACATGGTAAGTTGCATGCAGTAGAGAATCAATGAATGTTGATTGAATGAATTCAAGGAAAGTAGCAGGATAAGATAAAGGAGTAAATATGGGCTACCTCTACCCTTTTCTATCTTAACCAGTGGTAAACACAACGTGCAATTTAATCCCGCTTGCTCTGGTCATTCTACCACCACCAACCCCTAAAATGCTCCTAGATAAGTATCTGCTGATCTTGAAAATAAAGAGGTAAAGAGGAGGTAAAGGAAGCAAGACTGTAAGGGTTATTTTAATTTTCCTTTTTAAAATACATGTAGACAAAATGTGGAAATGAAAGAAAACAAATGTATTTTATAAAACAACATTATTAAATAGCATTGCAAAATGTAATTTAAAAAATTCTACTGACTATCATTTGCTGTCAAACACTTACTGCTTTGCCATTCATGAACAAAAAGTTGATAAGCCACAGGGCCTAGGTTCACATTTATGTCTCTGGTTACAGTCCAGTGTTCTCATCACCCTGTCTCAGTGATGGTAACTCAGGTACTGAAACTCCATTTTGTGGATAAACTGGGAAAATCAGAATTTGGGGTGGTGGGGTCGAGAGAAAGACTTGAACTCTCAACTAGAATCAGGAAGCAAAATGTTGTTCTGCTCTTTTTAGGATTCAAAACCATCTTGCTAGCTTTTGGTGAACTCAAGGGCAGGAATTTGATCTTAGTCATCCTGTACTTCCTATAGAAAATACTCCATACAGCTTTGTACATACATATTTAAACAATTGAATTAGTTGGTGTGTAAGTGTCTGCTTGGGCATGTTAACATGCCAGCCCCACTCTCCTCACCTTAATTAAAGTTCTCCAAAGACTTTTCCAACAATGTTCTTCGATTTTAAATTACCCCTGTGCCTTACATCACAAATACATGATATACAGGGCACCTCATTTCTTTATTTCTCACTTAAAGCAAAATTAAACCCTTACACTTTTTAGGGGAGAGGAAATACTAAATGCTGCAAACAGTACATTGGGTAACAAACTGTAACACTGTTTGGTAAACACTGAGATTACAGTAAGAATAATTAAGCTGCAAGCACTGAATATAGCCATCATTTAGGACTTTCCTTATTCTGACAACCCACGGAATCATCCGATGGGCAGATTATCTGCACCTCCTTCATTTAGAGGTTTTCAGCATTTTTTATAGTATAGATGAGGTCCCCTGACTAAACTCTGGCCTATGGGCATTTCTAACCAGGATGTTAAATAATAACTACTTTGGGCATATAGGAGTCTCTTCTTTGGGGAACTGATTTCATTATCAGCAATACTTTACTACACATTAAAAAAATAAAGATGTATAAACTGCAGATGCTTTCCTCTGTCCTTCCTGCTTTAATCAAAAAGAGCTTACTACTAAGTCACATACACATTTTAAGGAGATATAATGCAAATAAAACAAAAAGAGCTGTTGTCATATCAAAAACAAGGGTCTCCAGCACTATTAAACCAAGAAAAATCTCCCCAAATTAAAAAATCTCAAACATCCTCAAACCCATTTAAAAGATCATTCAGCTGAACAAACTCTCCACGAGAGCATGGATGTGTTCCCGGAATAGAAGCTTTCCAGCTAGACTGTGTTCACACATGGCAGCTTGGTGTGGACGTATATAATAATACAGAGGTGTATGTGGATATATATCATTACATGTTTCTTGAATCTGTAGGAAAATCACTTTTTAAAAATTTCAACACAGAAATATCTATTAAGACAATTTCATCAAAGCACACCATTCAACTATATTCAAAACATCAAAAGAGTGACAGTTGCACAAATCCCAGTGAAAAGAACTGAAAACAGAAAAAAAAACCTCAGAAAAATTACCTTACAAGAGCACACACACACACACACACACACACACACACACATGCACACACATGTACACGCACACACACACACCCCATAATATAAAGCAACTTGATAATGAGATTAGGACATTCTACAAACTAATTATTAATAATCAAATTATACTTCCATTCTAAGAGTAAAAATGGGAGTTTAAATCTCTTTGGTCCACACATCCACATATTTATGTACCAAGTTATTTTCAGGTTAATTTTTGATTCTGAACCATATGCTCCATATTACCTCACCATGGTAACTTTTTTAAATCACAACATAACCATATGTTAAAATTTTTCATTTTGCACATCTTCAATATGTTATTGGTAATTCCTCTCAAAGAATACAAACACTTTAAATTATTGACAGAATTGCCAAAGTAAAGAAAGAACAATGAATTCAAAACTAATAGAAAAGGAGAAATCCAATTGATTTGGAAAACTTATGCCTAAGTTCAATTTGGAAAACATAAAAAATATAAAGAACACATGAAATTAATTTCAGGGTTATAGATATTTAAATCAATTTTAAGATTTACTTCAAAGATCTCTAAGTGCATAGATGCTAATTGTTGTTTTGTCTTTTTTAAATTTCTAAGCCACAGAATTAGAAAATACCCCAAATTGGCTTTCCTACAGGTAAAAGTAGCTGCCCCTGCCCCACCAACTCCTCACTTTTTTTGGTGAAGGAAAAGTGGCGTCTTTAGCAAAGGCCTTAAGTTTGAATGGGACCTAATAGAAACCTACTTGTTTCTCAGCCATGTTCTAAAGCAGTGAGGCTGGAGCAGAGAGAGTGTTTTCCTGGACTGCCCTTCACTTATTCTCTACAATGGCTCTCCTTTGAGTGAGAACATTTACAATTGTACCTGGTTTTAAAAAATGTCAGTAGGAGAGAAGTTCAAGCAGGCTCTGTTTCCCTTACTTCCTGTAGTCTTAAAAGCAAGTTATGTTGCCAAAATTTCTTAAAATATTTTATACTAAGGACTTTTTCATCTCCAATAAATGCCATCACATTTTAATAAACTTAAATAACAGCATAAATGAAGAACTGAACTAAAATGAATCACTCAAATGTATTTCAGTACTGTTTTAATACACTGAGATGGACTGCCAGATTTACTAAATTCCTCAATTCTCATTGAAATTTCATTATCACATATCCAAAGTAAGACAGTTTATTAATCTTCCTAGATAACTTACTATTACTTAACTACAAATGAGGCTTTTTCCTTTAACAGCCTAATTTAGGCCACTCTTTAAATATAGATAACACTCTAGACTTAAAGACTGCTTACACTTTGTCAAAAATCAAGACATAGGCAACAAGTCGTAGAACCCCACTGAGGAACAGTTATGAAGATGTTTTCTCCATGAGACACAGGGAAAAACTTTCTTTAGAGGGTCAAAGAATGCAACATGCACTTCAGACTTGTTTTCTAACAAAATTTATAAGAAAATTCCAAATAATATTTTATGACACAAACTACAATCAATGTGTGTTACCCATAAAGTTTTTTAATTCATATCAATAGAACATTTATGTATGATGGAAACTATTCAAAGTATTATTTATGTGCATGAAAAGGATGCACCCTATAGATCTACTTTGAGTCCTTAAAAGAGTTTAGCTAGTTTTCCATTAATATTATGTTCCACATAAATTAAATAACAATAATGCCTAACCATATTAAAGCCCTAAATCCCAGAAAAGTTCAACATTAAAAATAAAATAATTTATCTCCTAGTAAACAATTCGGTATTCGGCACTCACACAGGATTTAGAGTTACAAAGTCTCACTACGTGACCTGAATTCATGTCAAACATGTTCACAGCACTTGTCTCATCTACATCTACACTTGCAAACTGTCACATGACCAATTTATAAAAAAAGAAGAGAGTTTGGCACATATATCAATTCTTCAAAATGTCCCTGTAACTTAAACACAACACTGTTAAAAACAATGATTCAACACCAATGTTAACCTGATTGGCAGCTAAACAAGGTGCCTTTTCTTGTAGCTTCTCATAGTGTAATTCGCCTTGCCTGGGATGGAGGCACATAAGGTGCAGTGCGGTAGTGCAATCACTTGAACACCAGAGGGCAATCTTTCCACATAGCTCTAGGCCTTCAGCTGGGGCCTGCTCCTTCCAGGATTCCGGTATAATTTAATTCCCACTTGCTAACAATGCCATTTTCAGAGAATCTGTACATCTGTTTCCTTATGTAAGGTCAGACATTTCCACAGAAACCTCAAAGTGTGGCGAGGATCCTTGAAAAGGAGATGATCAATGTCAATACAGTCTGTCCGACACCCCACACCAGGGCTTCCAAAGGGGCCATGTTCTTCCCTGCTACTCGGTAAATGCCTGCTACTGCTGCACCTGGGTGAGACAGGAGGGAGGGAAACAAAAGGGCACATTCATTCATTTTAGAACCCACTGCATGACTTTAGCTTAAGATCTCTTTTCATTTCATCAAAACTGAGTTAGTCATTGATCATTCTCATTTTAAAAATTTCCTATGAAGGAATTTCCATGTGATTCGTAAAAGTTACACTTTATCATAACACATTTATCCACTTAACTTAAAAACAGGCTTTTCTATTCAACACAAAATACATATTTATACTACATGTTGCTTGACACAAAATATGTTCATAAAAATAAATAACTCATTATTGTACATCTCTCATCTGGGCATTGAACTGGCATTTTATTCATCAGTGCTTTATAAATTTAGATAACAATACACTGACAATTATAAATAATAATACAAAAACTACACAATTTAATGTAACTTCTAAATTATCCATTTTAATATTAATCATTTTATTTATTTCAGTAAATAAATTAATTCTTAAATATCATAAAATATCAGGATATTTGACTATTTCATTCTACAATCTAGCATATAAAATTGTTTATTATGGTTATTTGAAGACAACTATGGTGATATCTAATAAAAACAGAAGATGAACTTGACATTTCAGAAAAGATTTTTAAATAATGTGCACTTCTAAGAATGAGAGAAGCTTCAGACTCATCTGATTCAACACTTGACCTTATTAACATAGCATATATAATAATGTATCTAAGTAGATGATTTTAAAAGCACACTTGGAAATCATAAAAAATATTTAAATTATAGAATGCCATCTAATAGATTGAGATGAACTTAAAACTATTTTTTTAGAAAAAGCTAATTACATATCCTTGAATAGTCAAATATATAGAAACCGGAGGCCCAGTGCACGAATTCGTGCACAAGAAGGTGTGTCCCTCAGCCCAGCCTGCATCCTCTCCAATCTGGGACCCCTTTCACAATCCAGGACTGTTGGCTCCCAACTGCTCGCCTGCCTGCCTTCCTGACTGACCTTAACTGCTTCTGCCTGCCAGCCTAATCATCCCCTAACCACTCCCCTGCCAGCGTGATTGCCCTAACTGCCCTACTCTGCAGCCTCGTCACGCCTAACTGCCTTCCCCTGCAAGCCTGGGTCCCCCACCCTCCAACTGCCCTCCCTGCAGGCCTGATAGTTCCCAACTGCCCTCTCTTAAAGGCCTAGTCCCTCCCAACTGCCCTCCCCTGTTGGCCTGATCACCCACAACTGCCCTCCCTTGCAAGCCTGGTCCCTCCCAACTGCACTCCCCTGCTGGCCATCTGTGGTGGCCATCTTGTGTCCACATTGGGACAGTCATCTTTGACCACTTGGGGGCAGCAATCCTGTGTGTTGGAGAGATAGTCAATTTGCATACTATTTTATTATATAGGATAGAGGCCTGGTGTACAGGTGGGAGCCAGTTGGTTTGCCCTGAAGGGTGTTCTGAATCAGGGTGGGGGTTCCCTTGAGTCCTATGGTAGTTTTCAGGCTAGCCACGCCCCCTGGCGACCCAAGTGGAGGCCCCATTATCGGGATTTATTTATCTTCTATAATTGAAATCTTGTAGCCTTGAGCAGAGGCCAGGGCAGGCCAGGAAGCTTGGCTTCCTCCATTGCCAGGGAAACCCAAGCCTCCTGCTCACTCCATAGTCGCAGGCATCTTGGTTAGGTTAATTTGCATACTTGCTCCTGATTGGCTGTAGGCATGGCTTGTGGGTATAGCAGAGGTATAGTCAATTTGCATGTTTCTCTTTATTAGTGTAGATAAGAACAGAGATAAATTATTTGAGGACACCAAATTTATAATTACTTGACAGAAAAATCTATTCAGAAGAAAAATATAAATCTATATGAATTGACAAAGAGAAAACTTAAAACATACAATTTATACAATATAGAAAAACATAAAACAATATATTTTCTTTATTTGTACATATATACATACTAGGGGCCTGATGCACGAAATTCATGCAATAGTAGGCCTTCCTTCACCCAGCTGTTGACACTGGCTTCCCTCTAGCACCCAGGAACTGTACTGGCTTCCCTCTAGCCACTAGCAAGCACCCAGGACCTGGGCTTCCCTTTGGCCCAGCTTTGTCCAAAAGGACGTCTGGTTTAATTAGCATATTACTCTTTTAATATTATAGATGCATGTATATGCATATAGGCATACATGTACATGTATATATGCATGCATGCATGTAATTTAGAAGCAAAAATCTGGGGGATACTCAAACTGAAAGCAGGATTACATTTGCGAAGAGCACTGGTTTACGAACGCTACTCAAAAGAGATCCCTGACTCATCCATAAAGTTTTAAGTTTAACATGATGAAAACAGTTAGATGCCATATATACATAAGTTCCCTTTACCTACAGTTTCACTTGCTATGGTTTCAGCTACTGCATACACATACAACTGTATGTATGTATTAGTAAAAAAAATATATATATTGTTGTATGTTTTCTCTTTCTTTGTTGTTGTCAAATGTGGTCTGAAAATATTAAATGGAAAATTCCAGAAATAAACAATTCATAGGTTAAACTTATGTCCATTTGAGCAGTGTGATGAGATCTCCTGCTGTTCCGCCCAGACGTGGAAATCTCCCTTGTCTGGCATCTCTCCACTGCAGGTGCTCTCTGGGCATCAGCCACTTAAGTGGCCTTCTCAGTTATCGGATCCACTGTCGTAGTATCATGATGCTTGTGTCCAAGTTACCCTTATTTTACTTAACCATAGCCCCAAAGCACAGCGACTGCTTCTGTGAACATCCTTGCATGTAACACCTGGCATACACATGTAATCACTATTTTCTCTAGAAAATGTATTTCCCAAATTAGTTGGAAAGGTAGTTGTGCCAATTTATGTATATTCCAATTACGAATCCATTTACTTATCTTCTGTTTTTTAAAATTTTGTCAATATGGTGAATTAGAAATGTTATCTCTGTGATTAATTTGCATTTTCCTGATGTGACTGATACTGTTTTCATATTACTAGCTATTAAAGTTTCTACATCTAGAAAATGCTTGTCAAATATTTTGCCTATTTTGCAATTGGGTAATCTCTTTCTTATGTAATTAATAGTATTTAAAAGTATATAGTTTGGATATTAATCTTACATATTTATATATGATCACAAATATTTTTCCCCAATTTGTGCTTTAGTTTTCATTCACTTAAGATGTACTTTGTTGAACAATAGTTAGCAAAAAAATTACAAACATTATGAACATTATTTTCTTGGTGAAATATAAGGCTAAGCTATGTGAGAATGAAGACAGAAGTGGAATAGGGTGCTTGGAATAAATGATACATGTTAGGCACTTCCAATATGATCAATGGCAGAAAGAATGAATTGGGAATAAGAAAAGATCCCGAAAGTATTAAGGGGCTAGCAAAGACTGGTGGGGAAAGCAATATGGCTGGGTTGGTGTCAATATACAGCATACGACGTGCCTGCAGGGGTGTACCAAGAAAAGGGATTTGATTTCCTCCTCATATTTCCTAAGAGAAAGCAAATATAAAGGTTAAGGCAAATTTAGTTTTACTAGTGTGTTGATTCTATCACTGTTGTAGTTAGATCAGGGATTTGGAAAACTATACTCCGCAGGTCAAATCTGACCCACCACTGTATTTGTACAACATGAAAGCTAAAGATGATTTCTATACTTTTAAACAGTTGAAAAAAATCAAAGAAAGAATACTATTTCATGATCAATAAAGACTGTATAAAATTCAAATTTTAGGCATCCATAAATAATGTTTTATTGGCACACAGCCATACTTCCTTCTGGTACTGAGCTATCTTTGCATACCTGGGATAACATGCATAAGGTAACGAGCCACACTTTTTTGTTCTTGTGTAGTCTTTACATTGCTTAGCAGCAATATTACTTTAGCCATGGTAAATAAGCTGTGCCCCCAGCTTTTACTCTTTCCATTTTTTGCAATAATTTGAATAAAATAGGAACTTACTGTTTCTTGGAAGTTTGGGAGATATCTGTAAACCCATTTGGGCCTGGAGTTCTTTGGGGAGAGGAGTATTTAATATTTCAATGGTTTAAAAATATTTATTGTCTAATTTTTTTTTCTTGTGCTAATTTTGATATTTATATTTAGAAATATTTAGCTGTTACAAAACTATGTTATTTTAATAATTATTTACTCTATCTGTATTATTGGATCTGTGGTTCTTTTTTTCTTTTAAAAAAATATGTTTTTACTGATTTTAGAGAGAGAGGAAGGGACTGACACAAAGGTAGAAACATTGATGAGAGAAAAACATTATTGATTGGCTGCCTCCTACATGCCCCCACTGGGAATCAAGCCCAACCTGGGCATGTGCCCTGGCTGGGAATTGAACTTTGACCTCTTAGTTCCCGGGTCAAAGTTCAACCACTGACCCACACCAGCTAGGCTATTTTGTCTAGTTTGTTTTATATTTTACTTTTCTGTCTTAACTCATTTTTTAATTATATTTGTAGTAATCTATCTTATTAACTTTGCAAAGAACCAGTGTCTTTGTTTTGTAATCTTTTGTAAATTCAGCATACAAAACTTAGCAGCATTTCTCTACATAACCACAGCATAATGAGGTTAGGAAATAACTTAATCAAAATATACAACCTTCCTATGGAGAAAAACATTTTAAACCTCTAACAAAAGACAGAAGTTGATCTGAATAAATAAAGATATATTAATGTTCTTAGATGGATTAATTTAACCTGCCAATTATATATTAACCTCTACATTCAATTAAATCCCAATTAAAATCATAGTTATATAGTTTTAGGAACTCAGTAGATATTTTTAAAAATTTATATGAAAGAATCAATACCCATGAATAGCAATGTTAACCCCAAGTGAAAAAAAAAAAAAAGAAAAGGAGAGGAACCTAGCCCTATCAGATATTGAGAAATACAGGCTTACTTCAGAGATATTGTGGATTTGGTTCCAGAACACTGCAATAAAATGTGAATTGCAATAAAGCAAGTCATAACCTTTTTGCTGGTGGAGGGTTTACCTTCAGTTTGTAAAATAATGCAACATCTGTGACACACAATAATGTGAAGCACAATAAAGTGAGGTTTGCCTGTACCACAAAATCATAGGGATATAAAATATGGCCTTGCTGCAAGAATAGATAAAAGACTAACAAATCAGAACAGAGGTTCAGAGACATATCCATGTGCCTTGAAGGCATAATATATAAAAAAAGAGATACTACAAATCAATGAGGAGATGTATACTTTAGTGGCTAGTGTGGTGAAAATTGCCTTCTCTCTGGGAGGAAGAAAAGACACCTAAAATCCTATCTAACACCAAAAACAAAGGTAGACTTTAGACCAAGGGGCAAATTATGACCAGAATGCCAGATACCTGAAATGAAGAGATGTTCTAATTCATTTAATAATCAGAGAAATGCAAATTAACCAACAATGAGATGTCACTTTATACCTTGCTATAATTAGACATATATGTGTATGCTGCCAAAGGATAGTATTACATAGTAACCTAGTTTCTTTCAATATTGGTATTAACTATCTATACTAACTAAAATGAAAAAAAAATCACTATTCTGGAAATAAAATCTAAGAAGTAGTAAAATATGAGAGAAATCTATCAATTAGTGGCCCAGTGCATGGATTCTTGCACACTGAAAGGAAATTAATTAGAAGAAAGATTTGTGCAGTAATTGCATTAGTGCAAAAAATTACATGTCAAAATAGTATATATATTATAGTATTACAAAATTAAAATACAAAATATTTTAATATATATTGTACATGCACAAGTCAACATTTGTTTTTAAATTGCCAGTGCATGTCATATGTACCAGCCAGTTGGTCGGTCAGAGGGATGTAGTCACTCAGCCTTTTATATAGATAGAATATTCAGTATCTTGTTCAATATAAGTATCCAAGAATTGTTTGCTGCACTGAATATAAAGCTGTGAGTGCTCTCACACTCACAAATCACATTAGGAAAATTTAGTTAAATATTCACATTAATTAGCTAGTTTTCTTAATTCAAGTGTTTGCAGGCCAGAAAATGAGCCAGAATAAATTTAGATGTTTTCTTACTAACATTTGTTTACTTGAAATTGTTTCAGGCTTATATTTTTGAAGATTTTAACATATAACACATATAACATTGAAGTTTCTAAAATCATTGGCTTATTATATTCTTGACTGAAGTAAAAGAATATATACATTTATACATTAAATGTATACAGGTATATACCACTGAGATAAATGAAAGTAGAATGATATTTCTTTAAACATTTATGCCAATAAGTACACACACACATTCTATGACCCCTGAACAAGCTGTTCCTTCTCTCTCCTCAATTGCTATTTCATAATTCCCACGAGGGCATATGAGAAACACTGGAATCCCTTTCATGCCTCTTTGCATACCACCAAAGTAAATAGTAATTAATTGGAGGTTTTCCCTCTGCCATAGTCCTAACATTAACTCTTTCTTTTCCAACCCACTGCCACTCTAGCTAAGATCCACCCTCAAGTTCAAAGTTTAGTTATTGCCTCTTAATTCCTCTTCCTTCCCTTTCTTTCTCTTTTCTTGCCCATCCTTTATTTCTTCCTTTCCTCTGCTCTTTCTCACTCACTACATCCATCCATTCATCCATTCATCCAACCAACCAGCACCTTTTTAGTATCTATTATGTCCCAGGGATACAGCAGTGAGGAAGACAGACAAGGTCTCCACTCTTTCAGAGTTTTTTCTTGGTTCCTTATATATATATTCTAATACATAAACACCCAAGGTCCATAACGACTGACCGAAGGCTCAGAAGTCAGTCCTATAGGCAACCAGGCCAGTGGGAGGGCAGTTAGGGGTGACCAGGCTGGTTGAGGGGGGTGCAGTTGGGGACGACTAGGCTGGCAAGGGGGGTGATGAGGGGCGACTAGGCCAGTGAGGGCGATAGTTAGGGGCAACCAGAGGGGGGAACTAAGGGGTGACCAGACCAGCAGGGGTGGCAGTAGGGGTAACCAGGCTGGGGTGGGGGGTAGTTAGGGGCAACCAGGCCAGCAGGCAGGTGAGTGATTAGGAACCAGCAGTCAAGGATTGTGAGAGGGCTGTCCAACAGCAGTCAGACATCCCGGAGGGGTCCTGGATTGGAGAGGGTGCAGGCTGGACTGAGGGGACCCCCCCATGCACGAATTTCATGCACTGTACCTCTAGTATATATATAAAAGACTAAGTGTCTGCCCGCCCAACCGGTAGCTATAATGTGCACTGACCACCAGTGGGCAGACGCTCAACACAGGAGCTGCCATTAAGCGCTCTGGTCATTTAAAAATAAATGGCACCATGGACCTGGCGCTGACAAGCCAACACTCAGTTTCCCCCAAGTGGGGCACAGGCCCCACCACCACCCACCAAATCGAAGCCAATGCTGCCAAGACCCCATGGCGTAAAATGCGGCCCACAGCCCAGCCCAAAAATGGTCACTGTGGGTGCCAGGTAATGATATCACGTTGCAAAGCCCGGCTTTCCCTCCCTAGCAACTAGCATTCTTGGAGTTTCTTCTTTAGCCCAGGAACACGACTTCCATTATAGCCAGGCACAAATATTTTACACTTTAACTGAATGTTTGTGAAGCATTTTAACATGCCTCATCTCATTTGATCCTCACAGAAGTCTTAGAGTAGGTAGATAGGAGACTCAGAATTCTATTTTCTTTTCATTAGCAAGACATGAATAGCGATATTAAAATATTTCTAATTAATTTCCTTTCAATGTGCATGAATCTGTGCACTGAGACACTGGTATTCTATATTTAGCTATAAGACACATTTCCCCATTGAACTGCTTTGCCCCTTGCCAACTCCACTCAAAGATATCTGTTTTCCACAGACTGCAGCACTTTATGGCTGGCCTTCCAAAATCCTCTAGGATTTGTCTCCATTCTATCTTTCAAGCTGAATCTCCTACTTCTTCACCTATATACAAGTATAGTACATCCTATACTTCAGCTAAACCTGAGCACATGCTTTAAACCTTGCCTATGGCAAAATGGATGAGGCACCTTATGATAAAGTTACTGGTTGAATACAGCAACAACAAAAACCTAATACAAGGTAACACAAAAAATAAATAGTAAATGAAAGAAGGAAAAAATAGGCTACTCACCACTTCTCACAACTGTTTTATGATTGTCTTAGTGCCACATGACATACCCAGAGACATGGGAGAGGGCTTTTCTCTTGAGGCAGCATGTGACAATCACTCTGGGGAAAGGTGCATGTGGGACATAAAGGAGAGGCCTTGGCATTATAGAAGAAAAGGACCTTCTCTTACTTCTGAGGCTAAGAACCAGCCAGAAAGGAAAAAGTCCTTTGTGGAGAGTCTCAAAACAGATAGAGGAGGAGCAGTGAGCTGCCCCAGACATTTGGAAGTAGACCAGAAGCAAAGGGCAATGTGAGCCTCTATTATTCAGTGGCACTGACAACAGCTTAGAAAAGCAGCCGGTTTCTGGCAGGACTACATTAAGGAAGCCACTGTAGCACCCTCCAGTCTGAACAAATGCAAGAAGTTCTGGCTCACCTAGCACAACAGAAACCAGAGCTAACTCTCTGAACCCAAGGCTCGAGTTGGAGCGTAAGGACAGTGTTAACGGGAAGGGCCAGCCATGGTCGGGTGGTTCAGCTCGTTAGAGAATGGACCTGTACACTGCCATGTCAGGATCCATTCCTGGTCAGGGCACATGCCCAGGTTTCAGGTTCAATCTCCTAGTCAGGGTGTGTACAGGAGGCAATCAATCAAAGTTTCTCAGGTGCATTGGTGTTTCTACTCGCCACCCTCAACCCCACCCCCTTCCCTCTCTCTTAATTTCTCTCTCTCTCTCTCTCTCTCTCTCTCTCTCTCTCTCTCTCTCAATGCCTGTCCCTCCCTCCCTCCCTCTCTCTCCTTCCTTGCCTCCCTCCCTCCCTTCTTCCCTCTCCTTCTCCTTCACCTTTCCTCCTTTAAAAATATCAATAAGAGCATATTCTTGGATGAGAATTAAAACAAAAAAGAGGAGTGGGCAGAGAAAATGAACCTGAGACCATGCATGAAATACACAAGGCAGCATGCCGAGACCGGTTTGGCTCAATGGATAGAGCGTCGGCCTGCGGACTGAAAGGTCCCAGGTTTGATTCTGGTTGGGGGCATGTACCTTGATTGCGGGCATATCCCCAATAGGGGGTGTGCAAGAGGCAGCTGGTCGATGATTCTCTCTCATCAATGTTTCTAACTCTCTATCCCTCTCTCTTCCTCTCTGTAAAAAAATCAATAAAATATATTTAAAAAAAATAATAATTAAACTGGGTCTTGCTTTAAAAAAAAATACACAAGGCAGCACAGTAGAAAACTTGCAAATAGCTATAGGATACTCTAAAGTAGCCACTTTCTAATAGGCCAAGGATATTTGTGCCATAATTTGTGTATAAGAAGGAAGTGTAATTTTATTTTATAGTTATGGGAAGATGACATCAAGGACCTAAAGGCTATATTTTCACTCTTTTTTAAGGACAACTATCACTATCATATTTGTGTGCCTACCTTTCCCCCTTATAAGATAGTGAGCTCCTTTAACGCAGAAATTACATCCACTATAAGATACAATTTCCTATGAATTGCTTTGCCCTTTGCCAAGTTTTACAAGTTTTTGCATTTCCCACAAAACATAATGAGTCTTCACATAGAAGTAAAACAAACAAACAAACAAATAAACAAAAAATCTATTTCAATGAATAAGTGAACTGATCTTTACCCTCTAGGTCAGTGGTCGGCAAACTCATTAATCAACAGAGCCAAATATCAACAGTACAACGACTGAAATTTCTTTTGAGCCAAATTTTTTAAACTTAAACTTCTTCTAATTTCACTTCTTCAAAACAGACTCGCCCAGGCCGGGGTATTTTGTGGAAGAGCCGCACTCAAGGGGCCAAAGAGCCGCATGTGACTCACGAGCCACAGTTTGCCAACCACGGCTCTAGATGAGGTGCAATTAGTGCTGAGAAAATATTCTACAGGAAAGAATACATGTTGCAGGTACAATAAGAATAACGTTACCAAAACTGTAAGTGCATATAAAATTCTGTCCTTAAACAAAACAAAATCAACTTACTAGTGATCATTGCTCCAGTTACAGAAGCCAGAAATCCGATGCTGACTGCAATGACGGAGATCACTCTCCCCTGCCTATGCCTCTGCAGCATTACAAACATCAGCACTCCCGCAGCACCATGGACAAACAGAGAGGAGAAGAGAGCCCAGAGAAAGATCCAATACCACATCTCTGAAAGGAAAAGCAAAGTGTTAATAATTCTGTGAGAAAATATGTTAGAAAATTCAATTTAACAAATTGTGAGCACCCCTGGTTTAGGGAAGGTTAAATGAGATAATAGATACAAAATGCCTAGTACAGTATCTGACACAGTAGTACTAAATAAATTTTAACAATTACCAATCTTGCTAACGCTTAATGGGAAAATAATTCCCCCCATGACTTCAGAAGGTTAAGGCTATACACTAATTTCCTCTAAATATCTCTATTATGTAGCCAGAGTGCATCAATTTATCTAAGACACCCCTCATATATTTTTAAATCTCTAGAAGTTAATTATACAATTTATTACTGTTTGACATGTAATTTTCTATTTTCTACACTAAATAGCAGTGTTAAGACATTTAAAAATCTATTCCTCAATTCAAATCATTGCAGAAATTAGTCAATGAATTTATCTTTTATAATTTTAAGAATTTCATGTGATTCCCACCTTGGCTCTCAACTTTATGTAGACTATTCTATTAAACAGTTAGAATTTTTATTTTATTAAGAATTCTTTGCCTTATGTCATTTTAATAGTCTTTCCCAAAAACTTACAACTCCATTTTCTTCAATATATCCTCAATTACTGTTCACTGATACTGAGTTTATAAAGAGTTAATAAGCATACCTTTCATTTGGTCACTCTGGCCTTCGTTCCCTTTCTCTCTGACAACCTCCAGCCTCCCATAGATATTGCTGGGCCCTCTCATTGGCTCTATTTTCCTGACCATGCTTGTGGTCAGGCATATCAAAGCAGGCCATTGAGCCCAGCTACGCCAGTCATTCCTGTCCCCTGGTAATCCTGTACTGGGACCAATTGAGCATGTAGGTCTTTGGAACGTTGAACCCAAAGGGTTCATGATTTGTATAGAGCCATATCATCATCTATAGATACTACATAAAATCCTAAGCAGCTTTTCGATCAGTAGCTATGTCATGTACTGACCACCAGGGGGGTATATGCTCAACGCACAGGCATGGAAACATGGAACAGACTGATGAATCTCAGAGGGAAGGGGGAAAAGGAGAGGGTGGGAAGAGATTAACCAAATATCTTATGTGCATACTAGAGGCCTGGTGCACAGGTTCGTGCACCAGTGGGGTTCCTCGGCCTGGCCTGCGGGGATTGGGCTGAAACCAGACCAGAGCACAGATTCTTGCACTGGTGGGATCCCTTGGCCTGGCCTGTGGGAATCGGGCCAAAATCAGCAATCCAGCATTCCCCGAGGGGTCCCAGATTGTAAGAGGGTGCAGGCCAGGCCAAGGGACCCCACTGGACCCCACAAATCTGTGCACCAGGCCTCTCTAGTCATGTGATAAAAGCCACCATACACAGTGAGAAAACAACATATCCATCAGAGACTAGAGACAACCAAGTTCCATTTTTAGTAATTTCTAACACCCTGCCACATTCCATCCTTAGATTCAATCTGTTTCCTTGCAATACTAGGAAAATCCTTCTTTTTATTTAAATTAGTTCAGATAAGGTTTCTGTTACCTATAGTTAAAAGAGCTGACTCTAGAATGTTTAGATGTCACCTTGAGACTTATCCTTGGTATACAAATGTTCTATATGCAAAAGATTCCATCTGTTCTTTGTGCTAGTATTCACTCTATCAAATATAAGTCAGAAAATAAAAATGGATGAATTAAAACTTATTTATTCCATACAGTGGAATATTACTCAGCTTTAAAAAGGAAACAATCCTGTCATCTGCTCCAACATGGATGAATCTTGAGGATTTTTTGCAAAATAAAATAAGCTAGTTATAAGAACAAGTACTATTTGATTCCGCTTATATGAGGTATCTATAGTAGTCAAATTCACAAAAACAGAAAACAGAATGATGGTTGCCGAGGGAATGAGGAAGAGGGAAAAGAGGAGTTGTTGCTTAATGGGTACAGAGACAAAAACGATGTGATCTAGTGCACAATAATATGAATGTGCTTACTACTGAGTTGCACTAATAAGATAACTTTTATATTATATATTAGAGGCCTGGCATATGAATTCATGCATGGGTGGGGTCCCTCAGCCTGGATGGGGGAGGGGGGCGGCAGCTGGGGCGAAGGGCCATGGGAGGTTGGTGGTCGGGGGTAAAGGACTGTGGGAGGTTGCAGGCTACAGAAAGTTGGCTGTGGGAGTGCAATAATCTCTAGGGGGCAGCACCTGTATTGAAAGTCTGCTCCCTGGTGGTCAGTGTTCATCATAGCAAAGGGTCGACCAGTCATTCGGTCACTTAGGCTTTTATATATATAAATTAGAGGCCCAGTGTAGAAAATTCATGCACAGAGGGAGGGTCCCTCAGCCCAGCCTGCACCCTCTCTAATCCAGGACCCTTTGGGGGATGTCCGACTGCCTGTTTAGGCCTGATATCCCTCTCGCAATCTGGGACCACTGGCTCCTAACCGCTTGCCTGCTGCCAACCTGATGCCTCTAACTACTCCTCTGCTGGCCTGATCTCCCCTAACAGCCTTTGCCTGCCGACCTGATTGCCCCTAACCACCTCTGCCTGCCAGCCTGATAGCCCCTAACTGTCTCTGCCTGCTGGCCTGATCGCCCCCTAATTGCTCCTCTGCTGGCCTGATCACCCCCCAACTGTCCCCTGCCAGCTTGATCGCCCCTAACTACCCTCCCCTGCCAGCCTGTTCGCCCCCTAACTGCCCTCCTTGCTGGCCTGATTGCTCCTAACCACCTCTGCCTGGGCCCCACAGTGGCTTTGCCTGAAAGGATGTCCGGATGATGTCCAAAAGATGTCCAGTCTAATTAGCATATCACCCTTTTATTAGTATAGATTTTTTTTTCTTACCACACAAATAAGTAAAAATTTTAAAACTTTTGTGTGGAAATTTAAAACATAATTATTTTAAGTCAAGACCATAAATAAATAGGCATTTAAAAACAAAACAAACTAAAATCTCTCTGGAGAAAGGAAGCAGGTTATAAAGAGGTAACACTAGGGTTTTTTGTGACAAAACTGTTTTTATTTTGACTATGATGATGAGTATATATAAAAGTGATAAACTGTATACAGCTAAATACACACACACACACACACACACACACACACACACACGAGTACAAGTATACAGTACCAGTGAAGTCTGAAGGTTTGTGGATTACATTAATATTATACTGTGCTTTTCCAAGAGATTCCCATTAGGTAAAGAGCACAGGGGCTCATTCTGTTTTATTCCTTACAACTGCATGTAAGTCTATAATTATCTCAAAATAAAAAGATATATTTAAAAAGAAAAGGGAAGGGAGATACCAAATTCTAAAATATAGATCCTTAGAATAGACTCAAATCATTCTAAATCATTTCACTGGAGACATCTGAATAATTTTCCAGTGTACTTTAAAGTACCATGCATCTTCTCAATGGCATGGAGATAGATACTGGTGATTAAGGAAAAATAGACACAGCTTTCCTTTAAAGGGTTTTCTCTCTTCCAGTTTTCAGAGAAATAGTATGTTCATGCTATCACACTCAAACCAATAGCTTCAACTTATAATAAATGAATTAAAGACAAAAAGGCTTAACCTGCTCAGAAGATAAAATTTATATTTAAAAAGATAATTTTTCCAAAGTAAACTCAATAAAATAAAAATGTAAGGGAGTACTAATGCACTGTAGGGAGTGCTCTAAGACAAGAAAGGGCCCTCAGTAGAAAACATAATCCTAATAAGTGACAATGTGCCTTATATCCTAAGACCACTTCTGATAGCTTATCAGAGGTATTCTCCCTAAAGCACTTTTCTTTGTTGTCCTTCTAATACAAGTAAATTAAAAATTTCTTGACTGCATTTAACAAACACTATGAGTGCGGGATTATTTGACACTATAAGATATTGACATCAACAATACATTTACCTAATAATTAGGAAAAGTATATTTTAAAATTAATGTTTTAACAAACCCCAAGTTATAAAAGAATTATATAACTAAAAGGAATCTTGAATGGTCCTCTAATGACCAGTCCCGGATTATCCCTTAAACTGACTGAGAACAAAGTACCTAAACTGAAATTTACTTTTATGTTTCTCTCGCTTTAATATATATATCATGGAAAATAATTAAACTCCACTGAAATATCTACAACTAACTTAGGTGTTATATTACTACTATAATTTTGAATCACCTGACAGATTAATACGACCCTGTCACTGAACATGGCCTCCAAAGATCTTGATCTGTTCTGGGTAAACAAGCCTGTTTAAGGCTCTACTCTCCATTGGCAAACCCAGGAAACCTACTGAGCTAGTTCAGATGAAGAGAAGTGTAGGATCCTAAGAGTAGAGCAAGAAGAGTTGTCTAAAAACCCTAGAGGAAGAACAGGTACTAGGAGGACAAGAGTAGAACATCACAACTTTTCTTTAACTGTCTACGTCCTACTGCTAACTTGAACACTAAGAATCCCAGTTTTTCCTTTCCATCTATAACTCATCTGATCCAACTTTCTAGCAATTAAGCAATAGTGAAGGAAGGAAGCCAGAAGGAGCCTTTGCTAGTGCTAAACAAATACAAAAATTTAAAGTACAATGCACAACACAGAAACTTAGAAACATGCCATCCATACAATCGCTTTAATTCCGTGGAAGAAGGATCCCTTCTTCCTGGGCACATCTTAGGAGGCCCTTCAGTTATTTCTCCCTATTGAAGGCCATCCATAATCTTCATCTCAAAGTAGTTTTGCCTGAATTTTTGCAGTGTTTGTTTACTTTTTAGTGAGACAAGGGGCAGGAGAGTTGTGATTTGTTCCAGCCTCCAAACAATACTCATAATAGTCCTGCTTGAAATCTGCACCTCATCAGCCCTGGTTGCCAAGTCACCCAGAAATTATATTGTGCTTTTGATTTTAATCCTTGGGAAAATTATTTATGAAAAATAAACTCTCAATGTTTAGAATATATTAACTGAGTAAAAACAAGTCAAAGAATGATACATAATGTTTGATCCTAATTGTTTAAAAATTACATGTTTATATATGTACATAATATGTATAAACAAACAAAATACTTGACAATGGCTATCTTTTAAAGATACAAGATAAGTGACATTTTATATATCATTTATCATTTGCTTATTTTTAACAACCTGTTGGAAAGGTTGTTATATATATATATATATATATATATATATATATATATATATATATATTTTAATTTTACTGCAAACATACTCTTTAAAGAATAGGTTTTTGCCCTGGTGGTTCCTACGTGGTTAGCACCTAAGGGTCTCAGGTTCAATTTCTGGCCAAGGTCACAAACCTGAATTGCAGGTTTGTTCCCTGGCCCTGGGACATGTGGAGGAGGCAACCAATCCATGTGTCTCTCTCACATCGCTATGTCTCTGTCTCTGTCTTTTTCTGTCTCTCCTACCCTCAGCTCCCTCCCTTCCACTTTCTCTAAAAATTCAATGGGGAAAAAATCCTTAGTGAGGATTTAAAAAAAAAAGAAGCCAAAAGTTCTCAACCCAGGCAGCTCATGATAATTACCCAAGGAGCAACTAATACTCTCTGGAGGTAGGACCTAAACTACAATGTTTTTATCAAATAATCATGACACGCAATAGAGACAGAAATCACTACTCCAAGCTAAAGATTCATAGAGGTATTTGTTTAAACAAATCCAAAAGTCATAAAACAAGGAAACCTATCTCATTAAATAACACTAAATATATTTTTAATCCTCTGTAGAGTATCTAATCCTTTAATATCATTAGCAAGTAGATACTAAAAATGTACTATGTATTCAACATATTCTAAGCCTCAAGCTGAAGATACCATGCCAGCAAGACTATATTTGGGGACTGTTCATAATTTTCCACCTTATTTATAGAAATGGTGCACACTATAAGTTTAAATAATTTGTGTTGAAATTAGGCTATCTCAGTATCTGAAACTTTTTTCATTCTATCAAATCTAAGGTTTGGAACTTGCTCTCTCTAGTTTCAAATAGGAATAACTTCTAAATTTGGGGATATACCCAACAGAGAAGGCTTATTAGGTTCTTAGGAAAATGATCCATTTGTATCTGAAAAAGTCTCAGATATCAGAGTCAGCCTCAGATATGGCTCATGACCCACTACTGTCTGATCCACTGCCTGTTTCTATACAGAAAGCATGTCAAACTCGCGGCCCACAACAAATATTTTTGCAGCCCAGTCAACGTAATAGTATGTAGGAAATGTTTTAATACAAATTTTGTAACTTACTTTTTATAATATCCTGTTATACATTATATATATATATATATATATATAGCTAATATACAAAGTGTCCCCTCAGGAGTTCGATTGCTCACAATCACATGCACTGACCACCAGGGAAGGCGGCACGGAACATGGAGGGCGGCCAGCGGCAGCAGGGCTCTAAGGAAACAAGGAAAGGAGGAGGCGAGGAACCCTGCGTTGGTGGGGCGAAGGTGGTAAGGGAAGGAGGAGGTGAGGAGGCGGAGAACCTGATCAGCCCTGATCGCAGGCCAGGCCCAGGGACCCTACTCATGTACAAATTTAATGCACAGGTCCTCTAGTTATTAATAACAAACTATAATATACATTAATGAATGATTACTATAATCATGTTGCATTCATTTCCCTTAAGCGCCTGATGAGCAGGTGCACCATTTCTCTCCACTAATACTAACAGTGAATATTTTAGCAGCCGATTGCCACATCATTAGTCTTATACTGACTTGTTTGGTGTGTGCAACAGAAATATTTTGCTTTCGGAGAACAAAAAAAAATACTAGGTTTATTTGCATTACACTTATTAATTTGTGCAGTTATTCAGTGTCTGGTAAGTTAATGTTTGAGAAAAAATATTAATTTTTATTAAGATGTTCTATTATTTCATGTGAATGATTACTCATTTATTTTAGCCCTTTGTATTTAGCATGTTTCTATCAAAATAAACTTAACTTTCTATAAAAACTAAAGTTTTGTGTTTTTGTGGCCCACATAAACATTATTTATTTGGCTGTGTTAGCCTTTGAGTTTATGAACTAAAAATTGCTTTTACATTTTGAAATGGTTGAAAAAAATCAAAAAACAATATTTCAAAGCATATCAAAATTACAAAAAATTCAAATTTCATTGTTCATAAAGTTTTATTTGAATGTAGACATGCCCATTCACATTGTCTATGGCTATGTTCATGCTACAATGGGCAGAGTTGAGTAGTTGGGATAGAGACCATATGTCAGCAATGCCAAAAATATTTACTGCAGTTACTGTATGCTGAGTATGCTGAGTACTGGTCTTTACCGAACAAGTTGCTGATTCCTGGTCTAGATGATCTGACATATGTCCTGGGTGCTGCGTTGTCCCATATCCCATTGAAAATTAGTCACAGTACTTTCATATATTATCAAGAACACATTTGGTATTTAATGGTACTTCAATAGCATATATTTTAATACCTTAGGTTCTTCATAACACATTGTGCAGCTAGTACTATGGGATATAGAGTCTTCAGCAAAATGAAGGAATATCAAAGAAGATTGTAAGAGAACACATTGCTACACCTGAGTTTTCAAAAATAAACAGGATTAACCAAACTACAAACATACTGGAGATGGAATGAGGGTGAGGAATAGGGGTGCGGATGGTTCTCAGACCCCCTCCTGTATGTTGGAGTGACTTGGGAGAGCCTAAAAGAAATACCACCCCAGAAATTCTGATTTAACTGGGCATCAGAAATTTTTTAAGTTCCCAGGTAACTCATGCACAGCCACGAATGAGAAAAAACTGCTCTAAGATATAATGATCAAGTCATAGAATTATATGCAATGGAAAACATGAAACTGCAAAAACTCTGGTCTTGAGGTTACTCTCCCCCAATGGCTTAAGTCTTTTGTTTTGAATAATAGAAGGTGCCAAGGAGCAGGCAAGGTTACCTGATACAAGGAATAATGTGGCTACCATGGTTCTAAAAGGCAAAAATACAGTGTAATTCTCGAGGTCCTAATACAGAGTTTACCAAAGACTAAAACCAGACCAGGTCAGCAAAGATATCTTCCTGCCTCCACCATGAGCCAAACACTAAGTAACAAGCAACATAAGTCTGCCACTGGGGGAAGGGAAGTGCGTGGACTGACAATCCTTCTGTGGTGTAGGCATGCAGAGATGGCTAAAACCTGACATACAGCACTAACACTGAGAATAACCCTGCAGCACAGGGACATGGCAACAGCAGCAATTTGTATAGACTTTGAAGCCTGTAGCACATTGAAGGTACCCATAACAACAACACAACTCAAACTCAGCTTACTCCTGAGGAGATTAAATCAACTCTTCACACTCTGGTCTAACAAGCAGCAGCCCATTTGCTGGCATAAATACTACATACTTCAGTCTGTACTGCTATGCATATAAAACCCTGCATTTAATAAAAAAATTATGAGACAGTCCTGGCCAGGTAGGTGGCTTAGTTGGTTGGAGCTTTATCCCATACACCAAAAGGTTGTGGGCTCAGTTCCCTATCAGGGAACATATCTAGGTTAAGGGTTCAATCCCCAGTCTGGGCATATAATGGAGGCAACTGATGGATATTTCTCTCACCTCTCCTTCTCTCTCCCTTTCTTTCTAAAATCAATAAACATATTCTCAGGTGAGAATTTAAAAAATAAATTATGAGACCCACTCAAAAACAGGAAAAGCAATCCACTGCTAAGAAATAAAATGATTAACAAAGCCAGACCCAGAGAGGATCCAGATTTTAGAACAACCAAACAAGGACTTTAAAATAACTATAATTAACACGTTAAAGGCTCTCATGAAAAAGGTGAACAGCTCACATGAACAGAGAAATTTCAGTACAGAGATAGAAACTAGGAAAAAGTAAAATGAAAATCCTAGAAATAGTTTTAAAATACAGAACAACAAAAACATCTCAGACGCCGTAACCATTTTGGCTCAGTGAATAGAGCGTCGGTATGCGGACTGAAGGGTCCCAGGTTCGATTCCGGTCAAGGGCATGTACCTTAGTTGTGAGCACATCCCCAGTAGGGGATGTGCAAGAGGCAGCTGATCGATGATTCTCTCTCATTGATGTTTCTAACTCTCTATCCCTCTCTCT